>JAZAYU010000147.1:285148-649300 GCA_038501625.1 Corbicula japonica
TGTCAATTTGCATAAAATATGCCAAAGTTTAGTTTAAATTTCACAAATACTTGATGTAGCAATTACGTCTATGACCAAAGAACATTTATAGTTTCGTATAATTATAATCGACTTGAGATTGGCATTTCTGTGTATCTTTTTTATTCTTTTTACAGATTTTAAGCCGATACGACGTTGTGCAGATTCTAGAAATCAGAGACAGCACTGAAACAGTGTTTGAGAAACTTCGAACCGCGCTA
Source organism: Corbicula japonica (assembly GCA_038501625.1). Classification (NCBI taxonomy): domain Eukaryota; kingdom Metazoa; phylum Mollusca; class Bivalvia; order Venerida; family Cyrenidae; genus Corbicula; species Corbicula japonica. The sequence continues at coordinate 285,388 of JAZAYU010000147.1, forward strand.
AATCATTATGTGCACCCGTAAGCAGTACATGTAGTTGCTTATAATTCAATTATCAAGACATTAAATCGTTGTACACGGCTGTATCATTATGTCCAGTTGCCAGAAAACAACTATTAAAATAACAACACATTATTCGTGTCTGGCCGGCTTTTTAAGACGAATTTCATGTAAAAGTTATCATTGTCAAATCAGCGTTCATTTGAATCACTTGTTCAAATATTTTAAAATCCTGATCAAGTTTTAACACGGCATGTTCGTGTACCATACTTTACTATAAAGTTTCCGTTTTTAAAGTGGGATTTCAAAGACATTATTCTGTTGTTAAAATCAAATCTTAAGGAGGGATTGGTTTCAAGACATACTTTTATGAATTTGAAAATTGTTGCACATTAATGATAGCATCCAAAATCTTACTTCATCAAAATTTATAGAAAGAAGTTAATAATGGTTGAATCTCGTTTGAATTAACTAAACTAATGTGTTTCTCTTTTGTGAATTTCAGTGGAGGCTCTGATACATATCAAAAGGTAGTCAGTGGTCGTTTAGGCCGTACAAACAGCAAGGAACAATATGGGTTCTTGTACAAGTAAGAATACTTTTGATTATTTTGAAAAACTGACAAAATTAGTCTTGAACGTTACCGACAGTATGTATTTATAAAAACAGCGAGATATGTTGTTTTTTTAATAATCATGTGCAGCTGTTAGAGAAGGTTTTGGGGTTTGGGGATAAATCAATCGTGTGGTTTGTGGTATATCCTTATTATGTGTTTTTTAAAACTCATTGTAACTGTTGTGGAAATTTTAAGAGGGTTCTATGTTGTTTATGGCTTTTTCCCAAGTTGCAACGTGCATTTTTCCAGCACTTAATGGCTGTTTGGGCAGGATAATTTGTGATTTGTGATTTTTCCCGATTATGTACGTGTTTTCAATTCTTTTTGATCGTATGGGGGAGTTTAGGCAGAGTTCTTTGTGCTAATGCTTTTTCGTAATATTATTCATTTTTCAGTTCTATATTAAATGTTTAGAAATGTTTGTGGAGAGTTATATGAATGTTTTATTGCTTTTCCTGATAGTGTGAAATTTCCAATTGTTAACAGTTTAACACTATTTTACAGAAGTGCAAAGGTCCATGTTGCGGCCACATACCAAGTACCGGATAGCAAAGATGTATTTGAACGCGAGCCTTTCACTGTACGATTTACCTCCCCTACTACAGGTATATTGGATTTGAATGTCGTATATTTAGTTTGCCTGTTAGTTACGTTTCGTTTTATAAAACCACTAACTCAGTACTTTAATGGGAATAGTAGGTTTTGCGTTTCGTGCCTGGAAGGCCCAGTTCTTCGCCATGACTGTACGGGTATGCCCTAGTAGAGGCAATATCATTTGTCTTTTTTGATCTAAACATAGCCCTTCTCCATTTCGTATAAAATGTTTTCCATGTTGAAACAGTTTGAACACAATAACACATGACATGGTTTCAACTGTAAATCAAAACCTAAAGCTGAAGCGAGGCTCGGTAATTGTACAGCCAGATCTTGTGTTCAGAGTCTTTCTCTTTACTAATAAAACTTACAACAATGTATCGCAAACATTATGATTGTTTTCTTCTAGAAACGTTGAAAACTCGCTAAAGATGCTGCTGTTGGTAGATTTTTAAAGTAACTTAAAAATATTAGTGTTTATATTGCAGAAGTGTTATGTAATGTTTTTCTTTGATATTTAAGTGGTAAGTGACTTTGTGTTAGCTGCTATTCATATTCAACCAGACAAGGCCGCTGAAGAGATGGACAACCTAACACACGTTTATGATCTTCTTCATACACACTACCACACGAATGTAAGTGATTCTGTAATGGGGCACGCCACGGGAAAATGTGTTTTCGGCAAAATGACGTCATTTCTTGAAATTACGTAATAAAGTTGAGCAGACAAAATTGTTTATTATGCATTTCGCAGTAAAAATAATACTCAGTCTCTAGTTAAAATGAGTAAAATATCGCCTTTTAGTTATGAGAACATAATAGATAATTGTGAACTCTAAACTTAAATGTCAAAAACAATCACCGAAGAGCCCGTTTCCCATGACGTGCCCCTAATAACAGAAGAAAAACTGGTGTAATTGTAAACTTCCTTGATATAAACCACACCGAAATAATGTTAACCCCCGTTTCGAGACCACTTGTTCACTGTCCCCTTTTACGGCCGTGCACTATAGTTAAAGAAGTGTTATTCAGTCCTTCTTTCTCATTTAAGGAGACATATACTAAATTAAGATGTTCTTAAAGATAACAAAGGCATATAGAAGAGAAACACTTTATAGTCTTTATCAGTAAAGAACATCCATATTGTAGTTCTTCATGACTTAAGTACGACAACACTCTTCGTTTGATAAAAAAACCTTAATCGTACATGAATAAAAGAATATACGTACCAGTACAGTATATAGAATGCACTTAAACAGATGGTTCACGCAGCATTCTTTCTACTTGATACAAATTCAGGAATATGGTTGTATTAACGTCCTATATTTTCGTTTTCTGAAACACAAGTTTTAGATATGTCAAAAATGCTTCATATTTTGCTTTTTAAATAGTATATGCCATGCTGAATGATAGCGGATTTTGTCCTAAAACCCCAGTTACACAGAGCCATCGGTGGTCGATCGGTAGTTTTTTTAGCCAAATTAATGAGTGAACCGATGACAACGGATTGACCACCGATATCAACTATTGGTCGCCTGTTTGCCACCTATCATTTGCTGCTGGGGAAAGATGAGTTTCGTCGGTGAAAAATAACCGATCGGGATTTTTAGACATGTTTAAAATTCTCGATCGGTGAAAATATTTTACAAATAACCGATTGACAACTTGTCTACAACCGATCATCACCGATCGACATCCTGTATAAAACCGACATCACCGATCGACAACCTGTCTACAACCGATATATCCGATGGGCCACCGATAAGCAACCGATCAACTAATACTAACCAACGATAGAAAAAAAGATGAGAATTAATGTTTACCAGCAACCCATGAAATATCTGTTTAACCGATGAACACTCGTGAATCACCGATGGCTGGTTACACAGGAAAACAGAAATAAAATAACGCATGACAACCGATCAAATCAGCGAGCAACTGAAAATAAAATAACCGATTGGGCACCGACCGTCTGTGTAACTGAGGCCTTACACAGGAAAACAGAAATAAAATAACGCATGACAACCGATCAAATCAGCGAGCAACTGAAAATAAAATAACCGATTGGGCACCGACCGTCTGTGTAACTGGGGCCTAACATAGCTATGTTTCTTAATATAGCTATATTAAAACTGAACGTGTTATTGTACAATCTTAATTTGTAAGACTAAGTATTCTTTTTTTTCACGAGCCTTAAACGACAATTTTTCACTGGTGTTTTGTTAGAAACTGCAGGGGGGATTCAGAGGGGTTTAGTAGGCTTACCTGAAACTCCTTTTTGGGGCAGCAATATTTAATTTGCTTGGATATTATCTTTCAATTACTGATAGTCTGTCCCAAGCGAACCTTTTTTTTTTTCTTAAAATCATGCACTCGACTTGTAACCGTAATTCTGACTTTTTTCTGGCGGCGTGGGCAGTAATATGCATTTTCATTACTGTCCATGAACAGGCTCAATCAAACCGAGCCTGAAATATTTTCATATTTGTCGTGTTCTATGGCTTTCAAAGTTCCCTTTTCATCTATTTTTTAAATGCAAGACAAAATGGTAAAATATTATCTGTACCTTAAATCAAACATGCAACAATTTACACGTTATATTACCTTTAAGAACATAATCCTTGGTGGTGACTTTAATGCGGACTGTGGTTATCTCGCCCAAAAGATGTGGAAGAACATCTCGTTGCGGACAGACACCCGGTTTGAATGGCTGATACATGACAATGTGGACACCACTGTTAGCGTGTCGGCATGCAGCTATGACAGGTGAGCCGATACCTGATATATACGACTAGCCCCTTGTGTGATTATATTTTTTTCTTTTCATTTTTGTATACATCATATTTAAAAAAACGTTGGTGAGAGAAAATACATATAATATCTTTTTTTACATTCTTACAAAATGTTCATTGTAGCCAGTCTATATTTTATTCTACCCCATTGAATCCGATGTGTGCATATGATAAAGATCAGAGAGGAATGTAGACTTGCTCGTGCCCTAGTTAGATCTTGTATCGTACCCCAAACAATAAACAATAAAATTTGAAAGAAAAACACTACGATGCTTTAATATATCCTTTAGGGGTTGTATTTTCCTTAAATTATTTTGACGATTCTACAATTTTATATTTGTAGATTTGTTATAAGTGGAAGGGAACTCTCGGAAGGAATTGTGCCAGGGAGTGTACATGCGTACAGATTTGACGAGGTCATGGGTCTCCCAAAAGCTGATGTAAGTAACACAACCTGTATTGGTGACAACAAAAATGTTTATGACCACAAATTGTTAGTAATCTCTCAGCTTAATATACAATACCGGTATATACAATTTATACTATTTTTCCATCGTAAGTTTTAATGTCAGACCATTGTTATAGTTAAATGTTTTTTCATACCACGCGATTCGAAACTAAATTTTAATATAATTATGAAAGTTTTTAGTTTATTTAGCCTATACCAGAAATCTTTATGTGCATTTTTTACATTTTATCTTTTGTACATTTTTAATGTAAAAGTATGATTTATTTATTTATTGGTGACATAAATAAACATGTTTTAAAATTATTTGTTACTCAAATAAACACGTCATACATTATTTGTTACATACATTAAGTTGTAAACGTGTTGTGAAACACTTTTGTGGATAAGCCTCTATTTTGCTTTGCAGGGATTGAAAGTGAGCGATCATTATCCAGTTGAATTTCAGCTAAAAGGGAAACGTGCGTACATTTGTTTTCTAAATCAACACTAATGATGCATAGTTTCTATTAACTTTTTTATACACTTTTAAATCAATTCCTCTTTTCTTTATTTAATGTTAATCACGCGTTTATCATTGTAACTTGCTTAACCTTTCTAGCGCCAACTTAAGGTCAAAACTGCATTTAAGCTTCGACATCACTGGCCACTTGTTTGGGACTTTATACACGGGTTAAACTAGCCTATTGTTAAATTTAGAATAAGTAATTCTTACAAAATAAATCATGTCTCTTCACTATTATTTTATACTTTTGAACTTTAACCAGTTTATAACTACACCAAAGATGTTCAAAACATTAAAAAATCATTTTCTTATTTGATGCGTGTTAGTTTAACCCAGGGATTAAGTTTCCATCAAGCGCCCCGTGAAGTTTAAGATGAAACAAAGTTTAAGCCCTTAGTTGGATTAATTTCTCGGTCCCGGTCAAAGTCTGTATCATTTAAATGTGTACGAAAGATTTATCTTTTCGATTTATTGCGTTGCAAACGTTTATTACGTTGATTTGCCGGTGGACTAGTAGTCCGTTGTTACTGCGCAACAAACTTGTTTTGTGTAAGTTTATTTTAAACATATGCAATTGAATAAGAAGTACAATCAGAAACATTTGATTCGGTTTCTGATCGAATAACCTCAAAACAGTACTAAAAGCAAGCAAAATACTATTGTTAAAATCAATAGGAACATTTTACTACATGGTATCAATAGTGTACATTTTGAATATTGAACGTCCAATGGCCATTGGAATGTCGAACGTCGAACTGATTTTAAATGTCGAACGCTGAACTGCAATTTGAAAGTTGAACGTCGAACTGAATTTGAATGTTGTTCATCGAGCTGAATTGGAATGTTCTTCAATCTGAATTTGAATGTTGTACGTCGAACTGGTTTGAACGCATAACCAACTTCACAAATATGAAATAGGACCAATATTTCGTTGAAACAAAACTAATCAACAATCGTTACTGTATTAGTGGTTTTTGGTACAATACAATGAATACGATTTCTAACTTGTGACATAAAATAAAACTTTTTTTAAGGAGAATTGCTATGTACGAGTAGATGTCTGATAATTAGTGTAATCTACACTCCTATATTCAAAATTTGGTGACGGTGTAGTTTTTGTTCAAAAGATAAATTGAATGAAATCGAAACATATGTTTTTCTTAAATCTTTGAAGTGAATGATAAAAAAATTTGGACTGAAATGACCAAATATAGAAAAGTTGTTCTGTTCTTAATTTTTCGCTGTTCTTTGTTTAAGCACATGAAGAGGTGCAGAGATCTATCCACACATCCATTTCTTTCTCCGTCAAGGACGTTCAACCCGTCAGCGACGTTAATAACATCCGAGAAATTTACCGCGAGCCATCTTGCGCCATCGGTAACTACACCATTAAGGTGCTAAAGGAAGACACACATATGGACTATGTTGAAGCCAAATACAACGCCGAAGATCCCCGACATCTAGCCCAGGCACTTCTTGAATTCCGACACAACTGCAACGGGACTCTCTCGGACGAATTGCTGACCATGCTGAACGGATACCTGGATTCGAACTTTCTGTTAAGTACTCAGCCCATTGTGTATGGGCTCGTTTACAGTTTGAAGAAACTCGTATTTGAAATGGTGATTAAGTGTTCATTAATTGATCCATACGTCTGTGAGGTTAATGTCTCCAGGAATGTCAGCTAAACGCAGCAATCAAGCTGTTTGATATAGTGACAATTAACGGGTAAGGACAAATAAAAATAATGAAAACTGTTTAAGCTTGGAAATACGGTAAAACATTTCCTAGAGACGTTATTTATTGCGTTCAGATTTCAATAATGTGTACAGAAAATGGACAAGGACTAATAAATATAATGGAAACTGTTTCAGCATGGATATAACTTGAACTATTATGTTAGGAGTTCAATACCTGTGTACCGAAATGTAGATGTGCCTGTATTTATATCCGACATTGTTGGTTGCAGCAACGACGTCTTGTGTGGCATTATTTAATGGATTTCATGAAGTGCTAAAAAAAAGTTAACTGTAAAACAAAGCATTGTATGAGTTAAATAGGATTGTGTACACTGTATATGTAAGTCTTCATATTTCTTTTAAGAATCCGAACGTTTTTTTTTGAAAATAAATACCTCACTCAATATACGTTTATGGAAGTTGAACTTTATTTTCTGTGGTTATTTAATATTTCATAATGTGTTGATATCGGATGTGTCTGTGAAACTTTAAATTTACCCTCACCCAAAGTTCTCATTGGCCATCCTTTGCATATGTTTACAATGCATGCAAATTTAGGTTCTTTATAAAAGTTATTAATGAGTTAAAAAAGAATTGTTACGCCTAGGAAATAATTATTCAATGTCTGTTTAATGTTCATTCTTTTTAAATCAATTAAATACAATTTACTTTTACCGCAGACACACAAGTAGAACAGTCTTCGATTGAAAGGGATGTAATTATTACATTTGATGCTTTAAAACGGATATATACAAAATAGTATTAAAGTTAATATGTTATGTTTTCTTTCTAATTCTAACGAGAGTTCTTAATACACCAAACGAAGCAATTCATATTAATTTTCGGGGCGATTGAGCTTGAACTGCATGAAATGCATTTGTGCAAAGGTATGATAAACTTTTGAAAATTCAGTTTTATAAAGTTTAAATGAAATATCGAAAACTTATATTGTCAATTAATGACAGATAACGTGTCACGTTAATGTCTGTCTGATACGAAATATAGACAAAAAAGAAACCAATTAGACCTTTTGGTGAATGTATATACTCTGGATCATTGTTTCAAATGTGTGTACTGTAGATGGTGAACCATATGGAGTATTTTTTAAACACTTCTTTTGTGGATGGAGAATTTATATTACGAAATGATTTATAATATCATTAATTTAAATTCTTTTAGTAGTCAGTAAAGTTGTCTGAATTAAATTTCTTGGTGGCCTTGACATATGTTCAGACATCAAACTACGTCTCTGTCGTCGATTGGTTTGTGATGTTGAGGGCAATGCGTTTTCTTGACCCAACAGCTATACCCTCGCTAGGTGGTGCTGACCTGCTTGCATACAGTGAACTTTGTTTCTGTCGTCGGTGTGGTTGGTTATTTTGGGGCAATGCTTTTACTTTGCCTAATCGCTTTCCTCCGCTAGTTGGTCACGATTTAGTTTGATTCAGGCGCTAAACTGAATATCTGTCGCCGATTTGGAGGGCAATGCTTTTTCTCAACCCAACCGCTACACCCTCCGCTAGTTGGTGCCGACTTGGTTTGTGGACACTGAAATAGGTTTCTCTCGCCGATGTGGTTTATGGTTTTGAGGGCAAAGCTTTTTGCTTCACCATTTGCAAGGTAAGCCTGACATGAATTGTTTACAGTGAGCAAAGATTATAACTGAATGTTGATTTTAATTTAAAATAAATACTTTTAGCTATATTATTCAAGAGTATGGGAGCTATCCTACTTACATTCCGGCTTTGTAGGTGCTGATTTTAGGAATTAGAGATCTGCGTAAAATGAGCGAAATGTTTAGATAAATCCAGACCAAGCTTGATTCCAAACAAGAATGTACATTTCATTTTTCAGACTATATTTCTTTTTGTTGTTGACCAAGAGATATTTTAGATACAATCTAGATATCAGCTTTGTTATTAGTAACTTGTTAGTGTTCGTGGATTTTTTTACAATTTAAATGTTTGAGACAAAAAAAACAAACTCATATTCCATTTTACTCAATAAATGAATGTTAAGAATTAAATCGACTTTTTATCTCATTCATCGAAGTATGGAAAACATTTGGATTGTTCAATGTGTGTGAAGCCCAGTAAACACCAAAAATGTCTTATAAGTTCCTAATATTCTCAACTTAAATGGACACAGTCTGCAGAACAAACTTTTTATCATTTCAAAGTGCAAGCTAAATGTTAATATTAAATTCTTGTAAAATGACCGCGTATTACTCCACTGCGTGCTGATTACGACCTCAAACACACACCACAATGAAATGATACAGGCTCAGACCGGGATCCTTTGTATGATTTAAACTTGTTGCAGTTAAAATTTTGTTTTTATTTTGACGTTTTTCGCAAGTATGTTTCTCAATAATATTTGTAGAAGTATTGCAGTTCGTTTGGGCTTTTGAATAAATATATTTATGGCTAGGTAAATAGAGCGAGTTACGGGAAAATGTGGGAAGAATTTCGCAGTATAAAACAACATTTTGCAGACAGAAATTGTTACAATAATGATTGTAATAGTTATGAAGTTATAATAGATAATTGTAAGTTCTTTTTAAATAAAGCTACAAAAATGTCAATTATATCTCCGAGGACACTGGTTCTCGTGACGTACCCCAATGATAATTTAAGAACAAATCTACTTTTATTTCAGCGCATCATGGGTAAAGTGGTGGTGGATTAACATTGCAACAACCAATAGAAGACCAATCTGTGTACTGTTACATTTGCTACATATATCAGAATACGGTTACTATTTATTAAAACGGTTCATGAAATGTATAATTGTCATCTTACAATATTTAATGGTAAAATATATATATCATCATACTTCGATTTATCACTGATCTTGCAATAGTCCTATAAGTAAGTGAAATATGCATATCAGGAATTGCCACATTCAGAAGACACAGCCTCCCAAAAGAGCTAAGAAGAAGAGAAAGAGAGAGCATGGTTAATAAAATAATCAGCTTCAAAAAAGAACCACACAAATTGTTTGTTTATAATTTAAATACATAGTACAACTTGAAGCGTAAAATATTTGTGCATGAAAACTTATTACATTTTTATGTGTGCAGTCTTTCCAACAAAAATTTAACAAATGATTTAATTGAATATAGATTTTATGACAAGTTTATACTGTAAAACTAAAACATTTTTACACTCAAAAACAAGTATAGATTGGATAAGAATCATCTCAACAAGGCAGTGTTTATTTGCTTTCTTCATATGAGAACTTTATAGGGAACATTTGAGGTTGATGGACCCCGGAACCTGGTTTAACTGACCATTGCAAGGCGACGGCAATCCCTCTGGTTCTCGTATTTTGATAATTATGTGTCCAGTCGTCTTAAAATTTATCACATAATAATTACATGTCCGATTTTATTGTGTTGGAAGGTTGTTTACATGTGGCTCCTTCTTAAATGCAAACTGTGTTTTATTTTTTTCATTTTGATGATACTGTTTGTTACAATGAAATTAGTTCTTCTTTTCATACGTCGCTAGGAAAGAAAAGAAAGAAATAAGTGAAATTAATTTTATTGAAAATATAATGAAAACCTTAAGGTGAAAGTAACAAACTCAATAAATAAAGAATTAAACAAATATATTTTATCACAGTTTCGTTGCTGTAATTGAAAATCTAATTTCGTTATTTTTAACAATATTGTTGACATTGTCTGATTTGATCGTGGCTAAAAATCTCGCCGAACTTGAATTAGGTAACAACATTTGAGCCAGTCTCAGACAAAATGACCGTTATCTTTTTCTTAAAGTTTCATTTTCATCAAATGCTCATTGATTTTAATTTGAATTATTCCTGTTTAGATTATTTAAACATTTTTTTATCTTAACGAGAAGTAAGCAAGTTCGATTCTCAACATAAAAATTATTTAATATTTAATATAAGGGGATGTAAAACAATGCATTGTACTGCAACTTAAAGGTCATTTTTTCACAGACTGGCATTTTTATTAAAAATTATATCCACAGGCATAACCTAATAATATTTTATCTTGCCATGGAAAATGTTCATTTACTCTGTTTTAAATGTTTGTCTTGCATTGTTTTATCACACTTTTGGTACAATATCACAGCATAAAGTTATATCATTTATATATCCTGCAAATTATGCAGTAGTCGAAATACGCCATTTTGTACCAAATGTACCTAAACTGAATAATACTGAAAATTTCTTATTATAAATATATTGATAAAACTAAATTTTTACCCTTTTCCTATTTTTTGTTTGCATCAATGGCGATGCAAAGATAAATGAAAACTGTTTTTTAACAAACACAATGATGAAAAATCTAGTCACTACATTGCAGTAAGGTAAAGGTTTTGACATGACTTCGAATTAATTGTATATATTATAATAGTTAATAGGTACCTCAAAAACGGTTTGCGTTAACTTCAAAAGCGAAGTCAAAAACAAGTAGCATAGTTGTACAATCAATACGCACACAGTTATATTTTACTGATACTGGTAGTGATTAAAATGCATAACTAAAATAGTATCTTACAATTGTACAAAAGATACTTTGAAATAAAAATCATTTGTGAAGTGCAGATCTATTCAGAGTTGTTATCTAAGGGGAATAAGGGGAAATATTTTCGTGATAAGCCTGCAATAAAAACCTTTGCGAACTGTGATTTTTAATTGCGTAGAAATACAACACATTATCGAAAAATTACCCGGCGAATTAAATGATACCACAGCAAATATATAGATTGATCAACTTTTAAGATTCAAAAGCTGATAATGCGAAAAGCTAACTCCATGCAAGACCGGTCTCCGGTCTGCTCCGCTTTCGTTCTTTGTTGATCGGTGCTGTTTTTCCCAATTTGCTCATTGCGTTTCTGAACAGCAATGCCATTGTTCCAATAGCAGCAACGGCTGAAAGAGAATACAAACGGCATGAAATAAGAAAAAAATGACTCTATAAGGACAGAAGTGGAAGAACTGATAAAGATGTGTGAGAGAATCTAACGCCTGAACATGAGGTTGCCAACACGAGTCACAAAAGAGAGCGTTGAATGAAGAAAGAATTGAAAGAATGCGGTAGTTCCCGATTTCACAACATTATGAATTTTACATGCAAACCGTTCGCATAGTTTGTGTTCTTTTGAGGGGAATTTAGTCTTGAAAAATGTTATCATCTTGATGAGCACAATAAAATGTTTCTTTGTTAAATACTTTTAAGCCAACTTTGTTCGGTCTTGAGTCAACGATCGAGTTTGCCATTTGCGACTTCAAATCAAAACGGTGCGCACATAAAATTCATATTGTAAAACTGGAAACTACCGCAAATGTTTCAAATTGCATGATCTTAAACATTTCCAGAAACAATATGTAGAGACATTCAAAATTTTATATTTAATTCCTAATATTTTTATGTTTTCACTGTATATCAACTATTTCAAAGCTAAATTCTAAAAGTCTAGGAATATGATACATGTCTTTGTCTTAAATTTAACTGTACCAGATTGCTATCAAAACAAGTGTGTTATGAATATAACATGCATGCGTTCATTAAGATACTTATAAAATAAATGCGAATTTTGGTTTATTTAAAATTCTACCTTTATAATGAACTTATTTTAGGCAGCAAGTATTTAACTTAAACAGCAATCGATCTGTTTGAGAATAAATTTCAAATTTATGGACATGTTGTATACATTTTAAATGATGACTAAATAATGATCTGTGCAACAATGAAATAATGGTATTATAAAAGTATCAAAAGTACTATTAATGTGCGTTAATGTAAATGTGACCTGCACTTAAGCTGATGAGATTTACCGAAAACCTTTCCTATCAACGTTCATTATTTATCAAACTTCTCTTAGTCGTGCATTGTTTAATTTTAGGTATAATACAACAATCATGTTACCTATGACACCACCAACAGCGATTCCCGCTGTTATAGACGCAACAGCTAAATTGTCTTTATTATCAGATGTATTCCCCTTGTCTGAAGACGCTGGTGCAGCCGACTGTGTTGCCGCCGAAATAGAGCTAGGAAGTGCTGATGTTAATGATGCTTTGGCTGTTGTGGTTGTGGTCTGTACGTTAACCGCAGCAGGTGGAGCGGAAGAAGGTGTTGTTTGGATAGAAGTGGCAGGGGCGTTGGTGATTTGGGGTCCTGGTTGTGCAGAAGATGGAGCTGTCGTTGATGCTGCTGATGATTGTTTTACGGAAGCAGAGGTTGTGGTTGATAAGCCTATTAACGATACATGATATTACAACTTTGGCAACAACATTCGATGGATTTAACATTATAATTTCGTATCTCAGTTTGATTCAAATCTGCATCAAGTCAATCAGGATAAATAGGACCTAAAACTTAACCAATCGAGTTTCTTAAATAAATAAGCGTGTAATAAATACTGACGACTAACAATGTAACAATGTTCCCAAAGATTTACTGCAACACATAATCGCATATGGAAATATTTCTTTTCTAATTTATGTGTTCTTAGGATGACTTAATAGTGAAATGCAGAAGACGCGTTTATACCATTTGTTTGCCCTTGTGATGCTGCCCAGGATAATTTAGATTGTGGATTCCCTGTTGTTGGTGTTGTCGCTTGGGATGTTGTTTGGGAAGAGGAAGCAGGTTGGTTTGCAGAGGATCCTGCAGTTGTCTGCTTTTGAACTGTTGTGGAAAATACTGTAGAAACAGTGACCGTAGAAGAAACTGCTGTTGACGCTGTTGTAGGTGTGGTAGCCGTAGTTGTTGATGTTGGTGTCGTCGTGCTAGTTGAATCAGTTGTTGTTGACGGTGTTGTTGTGGTAGGAGTTGATAATGTTGTTGTCTGAAATCAAGATTCCAACATTTGATACTTTTCGGAAATAATTATATTCCTTACACGTTTAATTGACAAAAGTACATGTTTTTGAACGAAAATAAATATAACCAACTGTAACTTGAAATGTTTCATTCCTTAATTTTTTATATTGTAATTACTTTTTTCAAACATATTTCAGCGATTGCATCGTTGTAATGTAATATTTACTTTTGTAATAACTCGGTGAAAATAAAGTACACAGTTCGGCATACAGATTCAAAATTAAATTGTGTTATGATACAATAATGCGTTAACAGAACATTACGTCGGTAAGGTATGGAAGATTAAACATATGACATTATACGAGTATGCTGATGACCACCTGTTACAAAATTTGGCAAAGAGCACATTTTTATTTCATTTTTACCACTGACCAAAGACCACTTGCCTTCAAAGACCCCTTTTACAGGGTTGACTGTTATCGGTTAACGGCGCACTTATGGAACCGTTCAATGATCAATGTCCAAGCATTGGTGTAATTAAGATTCTTAAACAATATGAATGATCCTCGTAATTCATAATTCAAAATAACTTTGGGAAAAAAATAAAATGAAACATGCCACTTATGGGGCGAATATGTCTGTCCGTTATACTCACTGTAATGTTTTTGTCTAAGACTGTGAACCTTCTTATTTCATACTGACCATAAGAAAACTGGCCCGAGACATATGGTTTTGCAGTTATTGTAACAGTTCTAAAAGGAAAAATAAAGTAATAATCAACGCCGGTCATAGATTTGATTACGGCACGAACAGGTCTTCATCAGGTTAACAAAACGTCTCTTTGTTTAACAGCTATTACTGAGTAAACCTGCCTTATGTCAAGATGAGCTGATATATTTTTAACAAATCTCATAAAAATCAAAAACAATTTCGGACAGAATTGTTCTTTGCTCGTAACAGTTAAAACATTTCACAATTATTTTTTTCAAAAAATGGTCTGGCCATTTGAAATATTTGTTCCTATCTCCACCTTATATCCTTAAGTCAACAAATTTGTTTGGAGAAAACTTTTTAGAAACTCAAAGCCAAATGCTTTTAAGTTCTACTTCATATGAAATAATGTTGTTTTAATTTCTAAACACAAACGCGTGTAGAGTATGTAATTTACAATATAAACTCACGTAGTTTCGCCTACAGTTAAACCAGCCTGAATGACAAACTGTCCTGAAAAGTTCTGACCAGAAGGGATTGTGGCAGAAATTATGTTAGGTGGCTGAGCGAAATGTTTGTCGTCCTCAATCTTTACGTCTACGTCTTGGGGTGCGTTCACTTCGTTCACCACAGTAAACGGAATGGTTAAAGTGTCATTCTGGTATAATTTTACTCCTATAATGCGTAATTGCGAAACGTTAAAAAGTGTTCATATAAAGGGACCAAGCCATAATCAGAAAACAGCCTTTTCCTGTGCCTATTTCACTCTCTCTCAAAAGAGCAAACAAACAGTTCACATACGACAAAACAACATATAATAGTATGAACTGAACGCAACAAAAATTTCCATAAACAAAAAAGACAATCCTTCTTATATTGTTGATTATATAGACGTTTTAATCCGGGGTGAGTACATTGAGACAGCAATCTATCATTAAAATTGTGCAACAACTATATTTTCTGTTAAGTCTGTTTGGTGTCTAATTTTGAATTAGGTCATATGATAAACATGTCTTATTACTCTCACACCTCCGCATCTCTCTTCTCTTCTCATTTTCATTCATTTTCTTCTCTTTATCTCTTCTATATTTTGGGGCTTTGTTTAGTTATTGCGGCATTTCCTAATAATGTATTTTACTCTTTCTTTTTTCAAAGTGTGGATTCGATTTTCATATAATTTTGGGTGATTTTATATAAGTATTCTCGTAATTGTAAACTTTTACTATAACGGATTAGCAACTTACCTGTTAAAGATGGCACTACTAGTGAGAGTCCCATAGGTGTGATAAGAATCGGATCAATCCTGCGGTAAGAATGTCTAGAATTATCCATTCCCTCGATGCCTAACATGAAGTTCTACAATTCAATAAAACATATTTTAAATATTATTCCGATAATGTTTATCAATGGTTATTATCAATCATTTAAGTAGCATATGTACCTATTAAATTCGTCTTCCATCATGTTTGTTCTATTATATTTTACAGATATTATGGACTATATTTCATTCTTGGTACCAGCTGTTAGGAATGTTTTACTTTAGGAGACACTTTGCGTTGTGTTGTGTTTTAAACGTGTGTGTTAAGTTATTGAGGCAAAATCTCTTGCGTTCACTGAAACGCCGATCGTGCTTAAGCAGGAGAAATAAATAAGAACATTTATTATAGTATCTTTCATTAAAAAAACACAAAAAGGAATGTTCTGAAGTTGAAACGACGTAGCAAATGATTAAAACTTACATGACGCATAGAGCAACAAAGCAACACTTTTAGACGCTCAATTGCATGAAATGTACATTTTAACATATTAAGCTAGAACAGAAACGAACAACAGTTTTCATTAATATATTTATCAAATCATTGCGTATGATCTCCTGACGTTTTCCCCTTAACATGTTGATTAATATATTGATTATATGCTTTACAAGTGTTTTAGAGATTTTGTTTAGCCTCGTATTTGTGGAGAACTACATAACCTTCACCGCGAAAATATCTAGCTTTAGCAATTTTTCTGTTTCATAAACGTAATAAATATGAACTTTAAACGATCGGATTTCCAAATGAAAAACCAAAACCTTTCTTTTAGACTCAAAAACCTTGAAATGTTATTTCACAAAACATTTGAAATTTCAGTATGTTCTTCTAATATTCTTACCACTTTCGGAATTGTAAAGTTGGCATAAAACATTGCCTGTCCTCGTCTTCCTCCAACATTGGTAAGTGGATTTATATCAATGGGAATGTTTTTTTCTCTGGTAAACAACATTCCCCTATCGACTGACTTTACTTTGGCAAATTCCGGCACTGTAAACATGGTCTTGTAAATCTTTCCTAAAAGCACACAGATGATATTTGTTTGTTACAGTGAAATGTCGATTTTATTTCACGAGTGAACTCCAGAAACAGATATTTTCACGAGTGGCGTCTTTTTATTTTACGTTTTCTTTACAAAGTAATCAGTAAAAACCTGGAAACTCAGA
This sequence comes from Corbicula japonica, assembly GCA_038501625.1. Lineage (NCBI taxonomy): Eukaryota > Metazoa > Mollusca > Bivalvia > Venerida > Cyrenidae > Corbicula > Corbicula japonica. The sequence goes on from JAZAYU010000147.1 coordinate 302,089, forward strand.
GTTTCGCGTTCCCTGTGCAGGGCCCCAAAATAATAGACGCTTAACTTTCAATCATAACTAATGACTCAATAGAAAATAGTTCATATCAGATTTAGGTATTTCAAACAGCTTTTCTTTCACTTTTATCGGAAGGTACTGAAAGACAACAGTAAATTTTATTTCCATTTACATCGTTTTCATCAGAAACAATGTCAATGGCGTAGTCAAAGAGAGATCATAAGCAAAAAGAGTATAAGTATCATGCATGAGTGTGAGGTGAAGATGGAAAAATCTGTCACCGAGGGTTAACTGTTTTGCGGGAACGAGGCTCTGCCGAGTTCCCGCCAAAACAGTTCACCCGAGGTGACAGATTTTTCTATCTTTGCCGAATGTCTCATGCAAGATACTTTTTCTTGCATACCTATTATTTTTTATAACATTTCTGTGTAAGTATACAAACTAATTTATTTTCCTTATGCTGAAATATTGACGTTAACGCAAACCTTTTTATATATGACGTCACTAACTTGAATATATTACGTCAGATACTTGAAGACGTGACGTCACTCACGCGACTCATTCTACACGGGGGGATGTAGGATCGAAATTTCCTACACGGGTGAAAACACCGGATGACCTGATCCGGTATGCAAGAATAGTTCGGCAAAATCAGTGAAAATAAAAAAGGTCTTCCACAGATTAAAAACAGTGGAATACCATTTCATTTCACGGTGAAAACTCTATAATTCACTGGAAAACATAAAATAAATAGTGATACTTTTCAACTGGGTTTAATTGTCTTTGAATAAGGAAGCAAAATTCAAACTTTATTAGAGCTTTTAAAACACATTTGATTCAAAATTACAGATTATCAGCGCTAATATGTATTCTCGTATTTTTAATAAGGTGCGATGAAGCTTTAGACGAACTAAATAATGAAACGATGGTATGGCATAATCATATCTTGTTTTGTTTCATGCGTTCTTACCTACAAACTTTTCTTATGACTACTTTGAGGCATGTATTTCCTTCTTCATCTAGGAAAGAGAAAAGAGAAAGAGGAAGAAAGAGGCGCTTCGTCACTTTCACATATTCTGACATTTATCTTTGCAGTTGAAAAAAGACAGCAGACTGTTTACCTGCAATTGGCCTTCCGTTTATTGGATATTCGCCAAAACCACCAGCTCCAGGTTCTAGAAACTCGTGTGTGAAATCAATAGGGCTCTGTCCATCTACAACGATGTCCCAAAGATTTCCATCCAATCTGGAGATTTTCCAGCTTCCGTAATCTGATGGCTACAATGCAATAACACACAATGAAAAATACACCTGACATATGAATATCCAACTGGAATTAACAAAGGCAAAGCAAGGCTTTGCCCACAACTCAGCAAATGAAAACATTACAATAACGGTCTTTTGCGTGATTAATGGTTTCAAATTCACAAGTCAATAAATCATAGATGCGCTTATTATGCCCCCACTCCCGCGAGAAATATTCATTTTAAACAGAACCATGATATCAACAATGGAGTAGTAGTATATATTAAACATTAAGAGTTTATATTAAAAATGAAAAATGAAAAACTATAGATTATATTTAAACAGAGAAATGACGGTATGGATTTTAGAAAATGCAACATTCAAGAAACGCATCCTCCCATTGTCTGAGAAAGGAAAAAACATGTTTTGATAAATTTTCTAATTTTATCATAGGCAAAATGATTCAATTGAAGGTGATTGGAAAACAAAGACAAACATATCAGTTACATGTTTTTTAAAAATTAATTATCAGAGTTAAACAAAGTTGCTTATCTGAAACTTTAGATTTCTACAAGAATCTAAAGTATTGTTCATTTCTATCAACACTGAATGGCTTTTAAAACGAAATTGTTACCTTTGTCAGATTGACTTCCAGTAACCCGATGACTGTTCCGGCGCTAGCTTTACCAAGCAGTTGTGGACGAACAGGCGCTGGTATTCCTGTAAGTAATAAAATAAAGGGAACTTCCAGCCATTGAACACGACAAATATGAAAATATTGCATGCTCGGTTTGATTAAGCCTGTTCATGGACAGTAATGAAAATGCATTTACTGCCCACGCCGCCTAGCCCAGGGTTGAGCGCAATTCAATATTTACACCAATAAACAGTACAGTTTTGACCATCCTAAACAATGGTGTGCATATGGCGGTGAAATTGAACCTTCAATGCGGTATTTTCAGATAAATACCATTCCATGTTCTGCGGATTATGGTCCCCAGATAAAAGAACGGATTTGCCCTAAACGAGAAAACAATGGGCGGAACTGAACAAAATACATATCAACAAAGGCCACATTCAGAAAACTGCCTTCTCACGCAGTCAAAATGTAGAGATAATGAGACTGAGCATAACATGAAGAGATATTGAGAACAACATAAAGATATACTAAACACAAGTACAGATAAGGAGCACAACATGCAAAAATACTGAGCGCAGCAAGTAGAGATACTTAAAACAATACTTAGAGATACCTAATATGACATGAGATACTCGTTGTGCTCAGTATTTCTACATGTACATGCTGTTTTATTTTATTTTTGTTTACATTTTTCGAAAGCATAGTATCGTTTAAGCCTGAAAGTGAAATTGTGATTCCCGACGTCGAAGACACCTTTTTTCAACAATTATTAAAACATAAATCGTTTAAAATATCATCTTAACGTTCAAAAGCCTTAAAGTTTTTGAAAACAATATTAATTTGTTAGTCTTCTAAAACAGCTTGGACCTACGTTGCTTCAAACAATGTGTAAAAGTGGTTTTGGTAATCGTAAACAGCTAGAAGCCTCTGTGGTAAATATGACAATCAATGGATGAAAAACTAGGTCAAAAGAAGCTTAGACACCAAACGACGAAAAAATGTTTGATTACCTAAAGGCGTTGTTGCAATCATTACGGGGTTGGATCGTTCAACAGTAGCTTTAAATATCAACTCCTGCATGGTATCGTCAACAGGGATCTTGAATTCTGTTCCAGGTGAAGAGTGGTCTGCAAATCTCATGATGTGAATGGTAGCGGTCTTAATGGTTTGCTGAAAAGTTAAAATTGTTTAGATCTCTGACAATGTTTAATGAGCAGATGTCTGCTAATCTTTTCATTAATAATATTTTTATACTGTTTCCTCCTCTTGCGGTAGATTTATAGGCAGATGATTGACTGTGTAAAATCGTTCTTGAATGACAGGGAGATGTCAAAATTAGTGCAAAATAAAAGTAGAAATTAGTATTTGTTTAAGAACTGTAAACAAAGTATATGTGATGTAATAGCCTAACACAGTAAACGTACGTTTGATAACATTTGAAGTCAAACTTGTTGCAGCGTTACTAACACATATCTTAAAATGTACTAAATATTCGCGAAATGTGCCCCTGTTCAGTCATTTGTGGAAGATTTATGGTAGTACAATAAATATTACCACATCTGAGAACATTGAAGTATTCAACACTTAACTGTAGATATGCAGCTTGTCTGAAAGTTTTTTTTGTTATTTTACATCTGCAAGTCGAAACAAATTCAGTTTGTCTTTTTATACACCTACATTCGTGTTAAACAACTACACATTTTTAATTACCTATAATAACAGACAGAGCGATACTTTCCTACTTAACATCAGTTTAAAAACAAAACCAAAACCCAGTTTTTTACCGAATCTTATACATTCAGAAAGATATTATTGGATGACTGCTAGAACTTTGGGTTAAAACAAAAATACTACCTTTAAAACATTAAGTGCTGAACCAATGTTGTTTTTGTCGGTTGTTATGACTGAACCACCAGATATATTCGCCAACAACTGGTAAAAGTTAATCTGTCGTCGCTGTCTGTACCCTGCAAAATGCATAGAAAAATATTAGAAATACAGGATGTCTACAAGTCTAATAACGAAGTTCAAAAAAGAGTGAAAACTGTCAAGTCTCAATTTAACAAACACAGGACTATTAATTAAGATTTGAAGTATAATATTTATATTTGATTTATATGATATAAATTCGTTTAAAGCCGCTCAGTTTCTTTTGAACAAATAATATTGACTGTCAACATTTAATACTTTTGTAAATAATTAAACATTTTAATTAAACAACGAAGAATCTAATGTCATTTAATTACAAAATAATGGCACGTGTGCATCAGGAAGCACAGCCAAATAAAGGGAGAATAAGAGAGAATAAGTTTTATAATAAAGACATTACAAACAATGAACAAGTATGAGAAACCAAGAGGTTATTGCATTTGAACGGTCAGTGTAAAAATCGTTAAACTAAGCACTAAGAAGAAGTATAGGTTTTTTCTCAAGGGCTAGGTGTACCATTTGTGTGACTGTAAAGGTGCAAAATGTCAATTTGGATTTGTCTTTCTTTCAGTAGTTCAAACACGACGTCGTTCTCAGGTGTCTCCGGGCAACCTTCGTCCGTGATTACGTAAATATGCGGACGCCCAACACTAACTTGTAATACTGAAAAATGCACATTTTTTAGACCAGACTTTGTACAACTGTGTGATTTACTGACGACTAGAGTTTTAATGGTAAAAAACATAGCATGTCTTTTAATCATTCCCTCCCTGTTCATAAGTAAAACTCCTCAATAACTAGAGATCGCGTGACAAATATGTATAGATTTCTGCCTTTCAAAAAGTGTGTTTTTTCGGCTTTGACATTGTTTTTATATAACGTTTTACATATTCAAAAATAGCAGAATAACAATTATTATCAATCTATTTTTCTTACTATTGATTTTTTGATGTTATGAAATACAAATGCACCGTACAGCGGCGGTAGGTTCACGATAAGATATACTGTGGATGAACTATATTCGTGGTAATAAATTTCACAGTTTACCATTAGACACCATTTTCGTGAGAAGTAAATTCGTAAATCCCATATTTAAAAGATACGTTCAATTTCTTATTTCGTTGTAATTTTAAATTCGTAGATCGATCTGCCAACGAAATCCATAAAAATAAATACGCCACGAATATTAATGTTTTCAAAGTAGATATCCCTCCAAAAGATATCGTTAAAGTCTTGGACATAAGCACTTACTCAAATGTGTTGTTTTTTTAACTTGAAAATGAAGTTGAAATAAAATATAAGGCAGAATTTATAAATGAATATGATCATTTGTTTATAATGCAAAATTAATGCACTTACTTTGTTTGATGTCCTCAACAATACTGCAGTTTCTATGTCTTGCACTACGTGTTACTAAAGATGATATTTCCGTTTCCTCTGTGACTATACTAAGAGCATATCCTGAATATAAAACGAAATGATTAAAATTATTTTTATAAAGACGTTAAATCCTGTGATTCATACCCTTTTTAGCATGATGCATTTCAGTTGTACAGTTAACCAATAATCTAACTACAAGTACATCGTTCATATAATTTTAATATTTCTGCAAAGTTGGAGTACGTTCTTCAAAACATGTTAAGAATCATTATTTTTACTTCTTTTAATAAAATGGTCATTAATCTAAGATTCTTAAACCAAAACCATTTAATCGAGCTAACCATTTAATCGAGCTAAGGGTAAAAACAAAAAGTCTCAAAATTGACCGTAGCTTTTGTAAAGGGAAATTACCTAAATCGGATAAAACATCTTCTGTGTAACAGCTAAGAAATAGCGTTTTTGCAAAATCGCCGTAAAAATGTTGAAAATCCTATTATAGAATCCATATTTAAATAACATTACATGAATTTATTTTCATCAACGGATAATATACGAGCTACCAACAATTGCGTGACTGTTGTTTTAACCCTACTTTGTTTAAAAACCAGTGGTTTCAGAATTAATATATTGATTTATAAAAAAATTGGTTATTTCATAAAATGAATTATTATTATTATTATCATTATTATTATTATTATTATTATTATTATTATTATTATTATTATTATTATTATTATTATTATTATCGTTGTTGTTGTTATTATAATTATTATTTTAAGGTTGAAAACTGAATATTCAAAAACGACTAAATTTCAAGATAGTTAGATGAGAAAGCAAAGTTTACCAGCTACTTTGACGACAATGTGATCTTTTGTTCTCATGGCGCTTACGAGGAGGTTCTGCACGGCCTCTCTGTTGTTTGATGTCAAGGTTTCCAATATGTACACATCACCAGATACTTCCAGTTGTTTTGGTTGTATGAATGGGTGATCAGGCGCTAAAAGAGCAAATATACTGTTTCAAAATAGATGAAAAAGAAACTTTGAAATTCACTGCCTAGCTCCGTGTTGAGCGCTACTCAAGATTACAAAAATATATGTATCGTGCTCAATGGCTTTCAAAGATGGTAGATGATAACAGCACTGATTGAATGTACGAAGAGACTTTTTACAAGCGCCACACGGCACAAACAACTCTAAGGTGATAATTAAAAAGATGAAGAAAATGAACCTCGAAAGCGATCGAACACGACAAATATCGAAACATTGCAGCATCGGATGGTTTCAGACTGTTCATGGCAGTAATGGAAATGCAACATTATTGCTTCAATTTATCGCAGACTTCCGAAGACATGGCAAATCTTTAAAGAAATATTAATATTCGTATCTATAGATCGGCTTCTTTACAACCACCTTATTCATTATACTACTATATAAGTAATGATATATTTAGGTATATAGTTAAGCAATGTTTCGTCAAATAAAGATGATACAATGATTTCTTGTTGGCATGATACAGAATCTTTATATTTGTCAATTTTAAGTAATAATACAATTTTATAAGTGAATATTATTGGAGAATATTTGGTAAACAAAGTTTTGTCAAACAAAGAAAATAACAATAATTCTGCTGGCATGATTGTACTTTCCATAATGCATTACAAGCACGTATCACTTTGTTCCAAATAACATCAATCAGGGGGTTAATAAACATTTTTGTGTAAAACATATCAATCATCTGAGTGTACAACATTGAAGTGCTGCCATAAACAAATATATATTATAATCATTTATCATAATTCAGGGATATTTTACGACAAAATAAATTGAAATAACATTTCAATGTCCTAAAATAATACAAAAAAGTGGACTAATTGTTATGCATAAAACTTCAACTGACAAAATTATTAAAAACGATGATATTTCAGAAATTGACATAGATTATTAAAAAGCTCTTTACAATTTTAATGCAGTTTTATTACTCATATATGGATAAAAGTTATATTTATTTAAGAGACCATTTCGAAGTTGAAGCCTCATAAAGTGCCACTCAATTATGCAGTTGAGTATGAAATGTCACTGATATGATGGCAAAACACCCACTTGACGACAATCTTTATGAAAAATAAAAGTTCAATATAACGCAAATAATTGAAAGTGCAAAAAGCTCTGCAAGCCTTATATTTACGAAAGAAGAGCCTAAATAATTCTCAAATGACAAATTGTTATCTGGAGTGTGTTTCTTTTTTCTTTGTTCAAAGATTCGTACATAATGTAGTCAATTTGAAGTTAGTTCATAGGATAAATTTAATGCAACGATTTGATAAATCGCCCGAGAAATTATGAATTTGTATCTAGATGATTAACATGGAGTTAACATTAACATTAACAAGAAAAACATGTCAAAATTACATATATCAAAATCTCTGGTCCCGTTGTTTTAAAGAATACGCTAGAAATGCTAAAGTCTAAGCTGCATGCCGTGCATTCTTACTTTTCAATGATTTGATTGACTGATTAAGGTTAATTGCACTCGCATTTGCACCAACAACCCACGAAAGCGCGTATCTACATCAATAGCAAATCACGCTACACCCAGCAAAATGGCTACGCAAAAGCAATATGCTGTCTTATGAAAACTTGATGTATGCATATCGATAAAGATATTTACCTAATAGTTATAAATAGTTCTTGCTGATTGAATCCAGGTGCTCGATCTTATTAAGGCCATTGAGAACTCATCGTATTTGCTTGAAAATGCCATTAGCTGCTTGTGTTTTATTATATTCTGTGCTTTTGCATGCAAATTTGTCGGTTTGATGGATCAGTTGAAGCGTTTTAACAAACACACCTCGTTCTATTTTGTTTATAGGAAACCCTGTTGGGGCAAGTTTGAGGTTTTTATACTCCCGAACCTGGTTCAAACCCCCAAGAGGCAAAATGTTTTGCACCTGACCTTTCCAAGGCGGTAACAACTCATGTTCTCTTTTCTGTTGTTTGTGGTGTCTTATTTGTAATTGATCTGTTTTATAAATCATACTCTGTTTTCCTCTGATTCTTTAATGTTTGGGGAAGCTGTGCTGTCTGAGTGTGGCTATTCTTGGTATTTATGATTAACTTGTTTTGACAAAGATATATTATGTTACAATTGACTTTTTTAAAGTGACAATGACAAAAGGTGGCCATATATGCAATTCCACAGCTTTTCACAAAGACAACAAGAATGGCTGGCTAAGAATATTTAAAACTTTAACACTAATAGATTAACTGATGAAGGACAACTACGACCATCGGGGAGAACACATACACATAAAATAACGATCTTGGATCGGTCTGTGACAATAAAAAATGGCTACAAGGCAAGAACAGATTGAACGCATGTTATGTTCTCAATATACAGTGGTGGATGAAACACGGGATTACTTCTTTAATTGTTTATGATGGCATAAATGTTGAAAGCGAACTTACTGACTTAGTGGGAATGCTTTGATTTATTAACAAGGCTTTCCCTGATTTGCAGTAGGTTTGGAGTTTGTTTGAGAAAGTTTTTCCTAAATTACGAAATCTTAGAGTTATAAGTAAATAGTTGGATTGTTTTAGGATATATCTGTCGTCAGAACTCTGACATGCAAAACAATAAACTAAATAAATTTTTAAACTAAAGGTATTACGAAGCTTTTTTTCAAGTTCTTTTAATCCGAAAAAGTTTTCAACCAAGAGAAATGTTTTTACTTTTTTTTTAAACTTATCAATAATATAAGTATGGAAACGTTGAAGGGCCTTCTTGCTTATCGACTGCGATAAACTCTTTTGACATTTTATACATTTCCTGGGTTAAATGTACTTAGTTGTTGTGTAATTTAGTAGATGTTCTGAAAAATAGAAACGTAAAGTAATTTTGATTGCAAAAATTCAAGAGTTAAAAATTGGAATGATGAAATTATTTAAATATTTAACATAACTGCACGGGTTCGTTCCAATCGCAGTACAACGGCACTCAAAACTGTTATATAGTGCACTGTCTTATAATCTACCTTCAAGAGACTATTTCAAACTTTAAATCTCTCCAGATGTGCACATACTATACCCATTGGGTAACAAGCACCACTAACCTTAAGCCATTGCACTAGTTCACGGTAATTTAAAACTTACTAATAACCTGTATCATGATGGATTTTCACATCGAGGACTTGGTTCAATACTGGTCTAACTAATACACAATTATAAAGGAAATTGTTCAGTTTTGCACCAAGTACCCGATTTGCAAAAGCTCTCCAATCCATGTGTTTTTAAAATTAGATCCTATATGATCCGCACATGACAAAAAATGCTCTAAGATAAGGATTTTACATAGTATTGAGTTGTGATAGTTTTTTACTCTAAACACGTTTCATTTAGTTTGATTTCAAAATATAATATCAGTCCTGATCATCTTAAAATTAAAAACTAAAATGTTAATGATTACGAAAGTTCAAACCAGTATATTAATACGAGCCATCTAAGCCACATGCTCAAGGGGAATACAACATGAAAGGATTTTGTTGGCATTTTAGTTGTTCCTATACTATATTTGGGAAGAAAGCACATGTATCTCTAATTTTCTCATAGGTAAATTAGTTACACATTTTAGTATTCTTAACCGCGAAATTGATATTACCATGCTCTTTTTTTTTCGCTTCTTTTTAGCTGTGAAGGGAAGCTGTATCTTTAGGATGTGGCCATTCCTGATATGCATGTTACACTTTTTAAGGGATGCGGATCATGACACCAGTTACATTAAGTTACATTAGTACATGTATAATTGTTTCCTGTTTTTAAATTTATTCTTTGAGTTCTTTCTGGAGTGTCTTTTTGACTAAAATATTAACGTCATTTTGCCATTCAAAAGAACATAAACAATTAAAAAGGTTCTTGGTTCAACAAGACATATCGCAAGTATCCTGTCTCATAATGGTAGTAAATGATTCCTTGTTTATATGACATTCTTCATATTTTTATCATAATACAAGGACCTGGTATGTTTCCTTTTTTATTTCATAAACAAATCGAACAGGTGCTTGTCGAATATTGTTTATAAAACATATCAATCATATACGTATGACAACTTTAGAGGAAGGTCATTAATGTCAACAAAAAATCTTTACAATTCACTACGTACTATATCCTTCAGGAAATGCACTTTCAATATTTTTTAATGAAACACATTTTGAAAACACAACCTTTAGATATTAATGCCTCCCAAAGCAACCAGACAGTGCAAAGTGCTGGAGCATTTGTTTAAAATAGGCCTCGTTATAGAAAAATGTTTGTATAAAAAGTACGACCATGTAGGTTTTTAAAGGCATTAAGTTGAGTTATGTGACAAAACTTAAATTTTAAAAATATTTTAGCCCAGTATTAGGCCTTCCTTTAAAGTAACACACCGTTAACATTTTAGAGAGAACAAATATGGAAAAAGTCATTGGTTCAAAAGAAATTTATGAAAAAGTAATGTATGCATATCAGGAATCGCCACACTCACAAAACGCAGCCTCCCCACGCAGCGAAAAAGAAGAAAGGAAGAGAGAGAGCATGTTTGTTATAAGTATGTCAATTCAAATAGGACGCCACAAACAATTAACAAAAACGAGAACCTTTGGGGATACCGCCTTGGAACGGTCAGTGGCAAAAGAAATTGCCACTCGGGTGTTTAAACCAAGTTCTAGGGTGCATCAACCTCACACATGCCCGAACAGGTTCTCATATCACAAAACAAGCACAAGTTGTCTTAGTGAAATAACTCCAACCCTTCCATCAGCTTCACAAAGTTGCATGCAAAAGCACACAAACATATAAAACATAAGAAGCTAATAACATTGAAAAGCCAAAGGGGCGAGTACTCAATGACCTAACCGAGACCAGAGCACCTGAAGTTTAATCAGCAAGAACACGATGACAGGGATAAAAAAATCGAGCTTCTAGATTATTTCAAAAAAAACATTTCCCTATAAACCTACAACAAAAGTGCGTATTATTTATGTAAACGTTACTAAAAATTGCATTTACAAAAAAACCCTTCATTTTAATTTAAATCCCCAGATAACAGCATAAGAGTTAATTTCGAAGCTTAGGCCCTCGCTAAGTACCTATTTATTTTGCCAACAATGCCCTACCGGCACTTATGTGAAAGCAAATATCTTGTTCATGCCAAATAAAACACAATACTTGTTCTCTTCACCAAAAAGAGTCCAAGGTGAAAAAGCTCTGCTACCACAAGTTTAGAATCTGAAAAGCCAAATGGTAATCCTTAAAAGGCAAAAACCATCTGGGATATGGGTTTTATATGTTTGATTTTTTCTTACTTTAAAAGCAGAGCAACCAGTCTGATTTCTGTCAGTTTAAATACACTGATGTAATAAATTGATAGTCTTTATAGATAAAGTAGATAATTTTAAAATCAGACGTAAATTTAACATTATTAAGGGTCAATGCTTGGGTTGTTCACCAAGTAAGCATTGGTTCGATTCCTAAGCAAGGTAAATTTTGCAACCGCAAAATGGTGCGTACTTTCAAACCTTTCTGAATAGAAAGTGTATTAATTGGCAATAAAAAGTAGAATCATAACATAGAAAACGACAGGAAAACTACGATTAGGCTTATAGATAGTAATGTTTCAAAGTATTGGAATAAAACTGAATGGCTAAACATCTGCTTATGAATTGAACATGTGTATCTGTTTATGCCAATATTGGGGAACCCGTTTTTTATTTATTGTTTGTAAATTTGTAATTTTAAATACATACGTGCGGTCAAAAGTACATTATAATAACAGACGTTTACTTTTCAAGGTATTTATCACATCTATAATGTTTTATATAGTTAAGTGATTCATTCATACATCCAGCTAAAAACAGTAGAGAGAAGAATCAGTTTAATACGACTATTTTTTTTTAATTGGGCGCTTCGCGGGAAAAGGTGTCTTCGATGACGTAATATTTTTGATAATGTTACTATATTTGTAAAGAACAATTATTATTATTATTTCATAACTTATAGGTGATCAGGTTATAACTTTGAAAATAAATGTTATTTTTACCTCGAAAAGATTAATAAGCATTGTCGTCTGCTCAACTTTTTGAATTTATTTTAAGGAATAAAGCCCATTTCCCGAAAACACTTTTCAAGTGTCGTAAACATTTTAATTAACGTAAAGGAGGACCTGGCGTGTTATCGGAAAACATATTTCCCATTCAAACCATTTTCTAGAGCGCACCAACCTTACTTTTGCCCCACCAGATTATCTAAAAGCAATTAATTATAGAGTCAAATTCAGAACACTTCAAGGAAGTGCAGCAGGGTTTCTTTCAAAGACTTATCTCTAGTGTTGTAGCATACAGCAGACACATTAAGACAAACATTCAATGGTATCAAATGATCTTTTCCTTAATAAATTAACCAAAAGAAAACTCAAATATAAAATAATTGGATTGCATTGAAACTTAAGTGGCAAAAAATACAAATGATGGCATTTTAAACTTGAAGGAATTGAATAGGTTCGTTAGGTGCTTTCCAATTTTGAGCGGTAGTTTACCGTAGTATTGAAATAAATTCTTTCTTTACGAGCCTTTTTGAAGTATACACCACTCATAAAGTCAGCTCATTTCGCCAGGTGGTCACAAATATTACTCACATAAGTCAACTATCTTGTTAAGGACCGTCTGCGGTCGTCATTGCTCTTTCATCGATAAAAAACAAAAATTATCAAATCTCATTAATGCTCAATTCAACTTTGCCCATAAAAATATATAAATAATGTATCTTTTTTTACATACGTAACGTAAAGTTAGATCAGTAAAAATAGCTAGATCTAAAAATCCCTTAAACTGTTTTTACATTAAAACACAAAAACTAAACAACACAGCAATAATTAAAATGACCATAAAAGTATTATGATACTGACAATAAAATGTTTTGTGCTTTTAAAGAAATTTCAATTATAAATTTAGAAATAAGCCTTTTCACTTATTAGTCATATATTTACGCGACAAGAAAATCAAATGTCAAAAACTGTTTTACAAATATTTCATACTGTTTACATTTTTATGGCTCTGGTAGTATGACATCCAGACCAGCAATATATCCTAACACACATTGTCAAGAAACCAAATGACTTTTTCATTTTTGTTTAAATCTGTGATTATTTTGCTCCTTACAATTAATGCTCAACCAATTTGAATTTGCAGTGCTGTAGTTAATTTTGTTGGTATTAACTTTCGCGCGCAAACCGCAGATGACTGTATAACATAAAAATTCGCATGCGCAGTTCAGGGGTTTGGATAAATTTTGGACACGGCTTTTTATATGTGCGTAAGTCGGAAAAAGCTTGAAATGCGCAAAAGTGAAATTGGAGCGAAATCAAGTGATTCCACTGTAAAATGCAGCAATTAAGCATCATTAAATATATATTTATGGGTTTTGAATGCAATTAAAATTGAAAGTTTATGTTTTGCAATAGGAATGACTCATATCTTTATTTAATTTTATTTTTTGTCAGTTAAATTTCTTCATAAGATTTTAAATTCATGTCGTATGTATTTCAATATTATCAAAGTTAAAAATGAAAAGCAGGATGAATCTGTAATGCTTGTTCACATGTGCTAAAATGTTGTTTAACGTGCGCGAAAGCTTTTTCTATCCATATGTTTTAAATTCTTGATCCAAAATAATCCTTAAACGACAAAATTAAATCAATGATAAATTGTTACTTGTTTCTTGTATTAAATTTAATGGCGTAATTCAAAACTACTAGATTAAATTCATGCAAAAGATAAGCTGGTGAGAAATAGTCAACTGCTTGATTACATTAGGACCGACCACAAACCAAAAAAAAAACATGTCGAGCTGTCTACACGCGTCAAGATAGAATGTGTGTAAGAGAAAATTAAATGGGACACGTAACGGGAAATTGTGTGTTGCGGGAATTCTGTGTTGTGGAGGTTTTCGTCATTCTTTGAATTAACATCTTTAAGTTAAGCAGATTATCATAATATTATACACTTCATTGTAATAATAACTTTATATGCATAATGTTAACCTTAACAGAAGTTACTTATTAGCTGTGATAAAGAAATAAATAAAAGTATCTTTTTTTAACATATTTGAACCTAAAAATGCAAAAACAATTTTCACCGAAAATTCATTTCCTGTGACATGCCCCAATGGTATTTATTCAGCATCCTTCATCATTGCATACCCATTGAGAAAACGGTCACGCGAATATGTTCTAAGATTAGCTAAATGCTGTCACGTACAACTTGAAACTGTATCAAACTCGCCACGGCCTTGGACCCATATACAAATATTGTCCCTTACTTCCAGCACATAGTTCTAAAGTAACTAGGGTTTATTTCGAAAAAGGACTGCTTTAACAAAAATAACTGCACAATTAGCAAAGTCATCTGTCGCTAAATAGTTTTCACTCTAAACAAATGCGATTCGCACTTCAAAATAAAGTAAATCATTGGTACTCGTACCATACAAATCCTTTGATAATACTTTAAGTCCTCATTTTAGTTTTACGTGATTGAAATGGTTTTTGGCTCACATATTACAGATGGGTGACTGTTTTATCATTAATCACGATGAAGTCTTTCAGACATGAATCTTGTTATGCACAATTGCGTTTCTGTTTAGATTACGCTTTACGAAGACAAAAACTGCACTCAAGCAAGATTTTTTTCCCAATGTGAAAAATATTAAAGAATTTAAATACTTTAAAATGACTGCCGTTTTGCTCAGGTACCTTTTTGGGAAAGTGTTGTGTGGACTGGTTTTAACATCAAAAGACAAATGTCTTTAGCTACTTTCAATTTAGTGTCCACTCAGGGTTTATTGAATTCTCTTATCTAAATGGTCATATAAGAAACTTTCGCTGACTGTGCTGAGAGGCTTAGCTTTCCGACTTTATGCCCATTTAACGTTTTTCATTAGAAGTTAGAAGTAAAGTTTTTAATACTATAAAGGGAGATGTGCAGGATTGATGAATGGAAAAGATTTGCGAAAAGGGTTATTAATCAGTTGAATATCATTATTTGAAGCTCAAATATTGATTTACACCGGAAATATTTCAAACCAATATTTTATTTAAAAAAAAAAGATATATAAATGGTGTTTCCTATCCTATGCGACGCGCATATGTTAGCTATTTTTGTATTTCCCGCGTAAAGCCGCGGTGCTTTCGGGGACTGTCACGTGATCACTTCGACCAAAATACACATTCGGTGTACCTTGCCGACTATCGACGTCGCCAGTTGTTTCAAAATGCCTAGGCCACGAATAGTAAGCTGAATGACCACGTGACATTCTCATGATCGCTAAATATAGAATGTATTGTTGTATAGGGATTTCTTCAGCGGATTGAATTCATGTCCGGTAAATGGTAAAATTAACCGAAAACTTCCTCCTGGAGGGTTTGAAATGTAGAGTTTAGTGAAAAGTACAGGTAAGTGTTACATAGATCGATCTTTCTACGATTTTACCGAGTACACCTGCTCGACCCTGCACATCTCCCTTTCACATCAGATTTGAAAGTAAAGGTTATAACAGTTTAACATTAAATTGGAATGTTATTTTTTTATTTTAATTTAGTCATTTGGTGGGGGATATATTTTAGCACAACACTCTTGTTCAAGATACAAATATTCGTTTATCAAAGTGTTTATAAAACAACCACTATCTCAAAATAACATTTTATGCAATTATACAGTGGCGCTGTATAAATTAGCATTGCGCAACTCCACAGCAAGGGTAGTAGATTATTTAACATTATTTTTCTGAACTTCGTTCTTGTTAAGTCATATCTGTAGAAAAGATCCTTTAATCTTGTATTTGTTTATTCATTTGATATTAAAACAAAACTCTTAAATTTCATTAAGCACGATAAATGTTATTGACCTGTTGTTCCCGTTTATAAGAAAGTTCAATTTAAAGATTTGTAAATCTACTTTGTTTATGGATTAATCATCATAATAGACATGTAAAATTGGTGTAAGGACTTGTTTGGAATTTACTTAATAATTGTTGAGACGGATCTGAAGTCCATCATACCTTTAGGACGATTATTTCCTTTTAAATGTACAGTGACAGTGCCATAATGAAACATATGGTTGCCATAATAATTTATATATAACAGATATGAGATTTGCCGACTTCCGCAATTAGAAATGTGTCTAAACGTACATCTCATGTTTAAAGTCGGACAGAAATGCCGAAACAAATAAGGTTTCTGTACTCTTTCACCTCTTTTACTTTTTTAAATTTCCATAAATGCTCATGAAGAGGCTCAATCATACCGAGACTGCAATATTTTGATATTTGTCGTGTTTTCATTCAATTAACTAGGTAGCCTATTTTGTGTCGTGTGGCGGACGTAAAACGTCGCCACGTACATTCAATCAGTAATGTCATCGATTAGCCTTTTGAAGGCTGTTGAGCACGATATATATGAGTGAAAGAATTGTTGCGCTAAACTCGGGGCTAGGCGGCTCGGCCAGTAATATGTATTTCTAGTACTGCTTAAAAACATGCTCACTCAAACCAAGTCTTCATTTTTATATGTGTCGTGTTCGGTGACTTGCAGTTCCTTTTTCATTGATTGAACTATAAATTCTACACCAGCATATATATTTAAATGCGTAATTTAAGTATGGGAAATCTGATTATAAAAATAATCTCTAAACAAATGAAAGTGTTACTAAGAAAATTGGTGTAGTTTTTTTCCATGGTTGGTGATAGGTTTTATTACGTAGCCTATCATATGCCTACTGGCAGGTATCATAATATTGAATGTGTCTTTCTTTCTTTCTTATACAGGACTATCAAACACGTTGAAATGTTGAATTGCGGTGGAAATCTGTTAAACTTCTAAACAGATCAACTGTTGACATGTGTAGTGAAAAACAAAAAAAACCAATAAGTATGTGGTCATATGATAGTACATGCATGAATTCCATTTGTTCAGGGGGACTGTTCTTATGTATTCCCTACTGATAGGCCAAACCATTTTATTTGAGTTACGCAGTTCAGATGAGTAGGAGATGAGATACAGGACATTTTCACAGACAAAAAATATCTGCGATGCTTGACTTTATCGATTTTCGAAAAAATAAATCGAAACTTATAACAAATGTAAGCTTTATTTGTTATAGGGTGTACATACTTGTGTGTGCTGGAACCTGGTCAAAACGTACCTTAACCAAAACGTTCCAAGTATTTTTTGTCAAAACGTACCAGTGGATAAGTCAAAACGTACCCTTACTTTATTCATTACGTACCTTTATTTATACTTTAAAATTGATTGTTGTTGTTGAATGTATGTGCGTATTATAAATAAAACATAATTTTATATATGGGTATTATAAATAAAACCACAATTTTATGTTTTTGTATATTATATGTTCGTTACATATTTTTACAAGTAAAAACATAATTTCTTGTTGTTTTGGTGTGTTCTTTACATATTTGTTACAAATAAAAACATAAATAAGTACTCTTCGATTCTGTATTTCTGTATTGTATTTAAAGTTGACATGTAATCTATTTATTTCTATTTCAAATACCGTTGTTTGTGTCTAAGTTGGTTGTCAAAAGTCTCCATTACATTCAAAATATTCAATCAGTGATGTTATCAATTTTGTCCACGTAAGGTCGTTGGGTATGTTTGTTAATAGTACTCCTAAACATAGTGATTATTCGTTTGTTTGTATAAACATTACAACATTGTTGAACAACTTGTACATTTAGGTTCATATGACAGCCTTATTGGGCATCTAAAAATGGATTACATCGCTAAGTTACAAATAGCTTTTTCCACTGACATTCCAAGGCGGTAATCCCTCGATTTTATTGTTTTGTTAATTGTTTGTGACAAGACAGACAGACAAAATTAATATATTTCCAAAAGGCTAAGAAGCCTATGAAGACAATATGAACAAATAAATAGACAGCGAACAGTGAAAACAATGATACATACATATGCAATTGTGAAGTATTATTTGGGAAAGATAATGTTTTTAAAGCCGTGCTCTGTTTTCCTCTCAGCGTTTTGGGTGTCTGGGGAGGCTGTGTTTTCTGGGTGTGGCTATTGATGTTATGCGTGCTTCAATTTTTTAGGTAAACTCAGGTTTTATATTCTCAAATCCTCAGAAAATAAATCTATTATATTATCTATGGAACGTACACAGCTGATCAAAAAATGGTATTAATTTGCAAATAACGCAACGAAAGTCCCATATTCTTCATCAATGCAAACCTTAGTTTGATACGGATCAACATTTGCACTGTTTACGTGTGTAGAAACTGAATTGCGCTCAACCTAAGGCTAGGCGGCGTGGGTAGTTATATGCATTTCCATTCCTCCCACGAACAAGCTCAATCATACCGAACATACATATTCATATTTGTCATATTCATAATAAATATATTAATTTCAAAATTCCAGTGTCAAGCATTAGAATGTATTGCCTATTAACAATATTCAGCGTGGGCAGTCTGACGAAAATAATTAGAGAAAAAAGTAAAGATAAAGCTGTTCTCAACGAATACCTCAACGGATGAAAATATCAACATGTGCATAACCAATGGTCTACAATAGATACAAGTACTGTAATTTAGGTGCATTATTGGAATTAATTATTAACCCTCTATTCCATATGCATGTTCGACCAGTGTAGCTCCGGATCAGCTGACGCATCTATGCAATCTATATCTGGATCTACACTGGTCGCTTCTAGGTCAGAAATAACCTAATGAATGTAAAAGCGAACATTATTGATCCTGAAAAAACGGCACGGATATGCATGCTTTTTTATATACACTGTTCGCCCATGAAATAACAGCCATATTTCATGGAATGTAAACTCTTCACATAGGTGTGTTCTATTTCTGTAACCGACTTCAATATTTTAATTAAAGCAGCATCGACATACAAGCAAACTTGTAATCATACATCTAACTCATAGCTGTCCAGGCTGTTTGCTAGCTTGGCACTAAAAAGCCGATGTTCTGGTTGCCTACAGATGTCTGTTAATATTAGACGCATGTACCATTTACATTGTACATAAATCAATAAATGGTTCAAGTTACTTCATATAACTACGAATTATTGTTAATTGAACAAGTACGATTGTTGTTATTTTACACGTTCTATATTTTTGTAGTTATATATTTGATTGTATTACATTTTTAATTTTAGAAAATATACAAAACGGCCTCTTTAAAGGGAATAAAACACATTCTGTAACAACGGTCTCAATATTACCCACACAAGCAATTAATTAAACGCGATATCATGTCCTTATACAAAACCGCATTACCGGATTATTAAATGACAGCTGTTATAAGTGTAAACTATCAAACGTGCTAATTCCTTATTTAAGGATATTCTTACCTTCATTTTCATAGAAATTACTTCCTTTAATGATCATGTCGCTTCAAAGCAATCATATTTCGCCTGACCGGATGTTAAAATTAAAATCAAATTTTCGAACAGATAGAGACACTTTCCAGAAATTAATTTCAGTGTCTTAAGTAAACAGACTACAATTACTTCCTGAAAGAATACCATTAAACATAACGAATATGAACAGACTAGAAAGAACAGTAAAACCTCATACAAATAGATTCCAATATTGTAAAACAATAAATATTCGTGTGCACTAATTTTCGTGGATTTATGTATCCAACGATAGTGCCTCTAGCTGGGAGCGAACCCGCACCGTCACGGCGACAGCGCCTAGCCCTGCAATTCCTGCGACGCAACCAATTGAGCTAACCGGGACAACCCCAAAAAAGGTTGATCGGATAGCCCTGATATACGTAACAATCACTGCATGACATCGGTAACGGGTTAACTTACTGATAACAGTACAGACTATATGTACGGGGAGACTTTTTACGGCCGCCACACTGCACAAATAGCGCTACTGTGAATTTCAAATGATAGTGCCTCTAGCTGGGAGCGAACCCGCACCGTCACGGCGACAGCGCCTAGCCCTGCAATTCCTGCGACGCAACCAATTGAGCAAGAATTCGAAATCAATTCGAAATCAATTCGAAAAATACTAAAATGTAGTTTATAAAATTGAGATCAACGAACTAATGATCTCACGAAAGTGGTGTCTATCGGACAACCACTTATATGCTCACTAATGTAAGTGCATCAACAGTATCATGAACAAGTAATTTTCAACTAAAAACATTTTACTCGCATTCTGAATCAATGTGGTTGTTTACCTAGAACACTTTATAAAATTGAAATGAAATCTGCATATTAATATGGGAAAATTACAAATAAGACTATATGTTAATGATATTTTCTAGAGTTAATGTTTGAGTTCAAACTCAGATATTTTATTTTCAACTCAAAACATGTTTTTTGAAAATTTGTAATCGGGATAATAGGAATAACAATTTTTCAAAACTTCTTTTAAAACAAAAACTTTTATAAAAGCCAATTCCTAAATCAATCCAGTAATATCTTCTGATTTTTTAAATGATCACATTGAGTTGAGTTTAAAATTCAACTCAATAGTTTTCGTAATATTGGGACCAGGTGTTCGTCCAAATCTGGTTTTCCTTGTTTATTACCACTGCTACAAAATTCATCTTGCATCCCTCCCCCCATGCAAGACGAGTCATGCGCTATGGAGAATGTGCTTAACGATGAATGAGCTACATGTATAAATAATGAGTTCGAAGAAAAACTAAATAATACAGTAGAAGGTAGTTCCTTCGTGCCGGAGTTTCCCCCATCCGAACCTCGTACACCTGATAGATTATTATATTTTTGTTTGAAAGTAACTTTTAGAAAAGCACTTTTCGTTCATGAAAATGAATCGAAACCACAAACTGTTTCTAGTAAAATAGCGTCTTTTGCATCGCCAACGTGTTTCATACAAAACTGATATAAACAAATAGGAAGACAAACTCCAATATTTCACTACGCGTTTCGAGTTTATTTGACTCTTCTTTAGGTGAATGTTATTGAATCAAAACTGATTAAATCAAAAAGTATATCATTCTAGCAATATTTTGATATAGTTCTTCTTCCGTTAGCTTTCAAATTTACTTTTTCATCTCATTATATTAATAATAAAATTAATTTATTCAATATATAGTAACTTTTACTTACTATATATTCCGGGTTCGTCTTTTTCCGAATTTTCTGTGTCTATGTAGATCTGTTGAATTGAATCGCAGACGCAATTTGCCAACAAGCAAAGCAGTATTCCAAAGTAAAAAATACGTTCTTTATCCATCACTGTGAAGAAACTGTTTAACACTTTTTAACAATTGTTTAATGTTTGTCTAATTTTTCCCTTTTTGACTTAAATCTCGTTTCAAACGAGTGTTTTCTTCCTGTCCCGATGAAACCGTTTTCCGTCTTATTTTTTTTGCGACGAATCAAAGTCAAATCTCGTAAATTCTCGCCGAATATGACGCAGCGTTTTAGGAACAAACTCTCTTAGATAAAGTATATATTTAGATATTTTTTTAACTTTTTCAAGTGCACTAATTATTGATATTTTGAGATAAAACTTTAAAAAGATATTTCGATCGACATTGAAAGTGTTTTTAAGTATGGCAATCCCACCTCATGTCCACTTAAAGTGATATTAATCTCATAAACATTTGGAAAAATGGAAAACTTCCATATTTCTTGTATAGATAATGGACTTTATCAATTTCACAAATGGAAAACAAGGACTCAATAAGTAAACTGGTGGTAAACTGGGGGAATTATTAGTCTTTTGAGTAGATGTAGATACTTATTGTAATGGTATTCTAAGACTATATTTTACGGGCCATCACCATTTTCATTATAAATGGAATGTGACAAATTCCTGTGGTCTATTTTAGCCCCGAGTACGACTGCTCTCACTGCGTATCATAAGAGCGCAACATGACGCCATTTGGTTGAAAAGCCATTCGGAAAACAGCTATTTTTAATTCAGTATTAAAATTATACTTATATTTTTCTAAAAACAAAAACTTGAAACTTTAAAGTAATTTGTCAACCTTAATTCATTGAGTATTTAGTACCTAGCGCCAGATTTAAGAAAGGCGCGTTAAGGGGGTTTCTATGAATTATGAAAAAAGATTGTTTGCAGATTTCATGAGTTTAATCGCAACTAAAAGTAGATAGCAACGAACAGGCTTGAATAAAATATAAACAGTTAATATCAAACTGGAGTATACATTGCTGATAAAAGTAAAAATTAAATAGCTTGAAACATTGAACAGCTTATTGAACACTGTGCTTATAAATATTTTAATCAATGCATATGTATTCGACATTATAGTGTTGTTGTTTATCATATTATTATTATTATTATTATTATTATTATTATTATAATTATTATTATTATTATTATTATAAATATTTTAATCAATGCATATGTATTCGACATTATAGTGTTGCTGTTTATCATATTATTATTATTATTATTATTATTATTATTATTATTATTATTATTATTATTATTATTATTATTATTATAAAAAGGTGTAATTTACAAGTAAAGACAATTAAAGAAGTGTTTCGCGATGAAAAGCAATGTTATATTTATCCTTCGGCTGAACTATTTTAATTGTGAACGTTAATCTTCAATCAGAATTTTTCTTTGCTGAACCCTCTTTGGCATCGACATTCAACATTCTACATTGTATGTGTACGCATTTTTGTTGTGCATATCGTTGCTGGTTTTAACAATTAAATTATTGGCTTAAACAAACTGAAAATAATGCGCAAATGGGTTGGGAAATACAACTCAAACAACACGGTTTGTTTAGTGAAGTGCTTAATACTAATATATCACAAGCTTTTAATGTTAAACAGTTTTTGTTCACCATTAAATGTTCAAATGGTGTCAAAGTTTGAAACTAGAAGAAACGACAAGTGTGTCAAACACTTGATGTTCAAATAATGTTTATTAAACAAAGAATATAGTGAAAACAACAGAAAGTGTTTAAAATATGACTGAACAGAAAAAAGATGTGATTGAAATAAACAAATTTAAACTTTATTATAAAAAACTTAAAACAAATCAATATATTATTAATAAAATAACTCTCATCTAGTGTGTTTCTAATGGTGTTTTTGAGTTTTAAAACCACCATCAGATTTTCTTGTTGGCCTTGTCATGAACAAATAAATGTATTTTAAATTTGACGAAACTGTCCGCAATGAATTAAAGTTAAAGTAATAGTGAGCGAAAACTTTCAGTATTTTGTTCTTCGAATGATGACCAATTCTTATACAATCTGTTGAGAAATATTCCTCTACTAAACGTCCACAATGGTCCAGACTGTTATCTTAACAAGAATATATTAATATCCAGAATTTATTTCGATATTTTGAGTTCACGTAAGGTAGTTTGTTTGCTTTTTACGGTGTATGATTATTTGCAATATAACGAGAAAGTCTGGTTACTAAGCAATACTGGAATAAGATATATCTATCATTATATGGAGAAAACGTACTGATATATTGAATGCGTATTATTGACTTTAAGTGATATTTTAAATGTATATTGCTCTTTATATTGAACAATGTTAAGACAATTAGCGTATTCAATCGCTAATATCAATAAATCCATTCTTTAAATAAATCCTGGTTATCAGCAGTTAAGTTTACATTGATGAAATTAACAACGATTAACCTTAGCAGACATTAAACAATCGGTAGGTGGGCATTCGTGTTGTGTGTATCGTTGCTGTTAACACAGTTCAACAATTGGATTATGCACATTTTAGATTGTGCAGTCTGCTTATATTCAATACAGCAAGATGAAGAACAGCCTTATAATTTTACAGTTTAGTCCATGAATTGTTTAAACACAGGCAGTTAATCTAATACACTCACAATAAATATTTTGAGACCCATAGAATAATTGTTAAATAGATATATATTTATCGAAGCCTAACATATTTTAAAGGCAATCATACTTTAATCCTACCAAAAATGTGTGGCCTAAATGTCAATATCTAGGTTCGCCTCTTAAAAGAATGGAGTGTTAAAGGAATGGAAATAGACATCTGAAGGAGTTTTTAAGCAGTCAAGTTATTTTCAAAGTTAAAATAAGACCATATAATTGCAAACACTGATTTGAATACTATGTTGCATATACCGTAAATAGCACACAGCTCAAGAGATAAATTTAACTACAACTTAAGGAAATGATGAATATATTAAACAAGCAACTTCCGGGTTTGGGTGTAACAAAACGTGATATTGACGTGTGCCATCTTCTTTGAAAAAGGCTGTATTTACGTTTGGATGCTCGTGGGTTTATATATATATATATATATATATATGAAAACCCGCACCGGGGTGTTAAACATTACATTATTTACTTTAACAGATATTTACTTAAAATATATATTGTTTTTATATTGAACAATGCTAAAAAATTAGCGTATTCAATAGCTAATATCAATAAATCCATTCACTAAATAAATCCTCGTTATCAGCAGTTTAGTTTACATTGATGAAATTAACAACGATTAACCTTAGCAGACATTAAACAATCGGTGGGTGGGCATTCTTGTTGTGTGTATCGTTGCTGTTAAAACAGTTCAACAATTGGATTATACACATTTTAGATTGTGCATGCTACTTAAAGTCAATGGTGCATGTTGTAGGAGAGTCTTATCAATGATTTGATTACACAGAGGAAGTTAATACAAAAGCCTGTCAACCTATAGAATAATTGTTTCAAAAATTTAATTATATTGATAAACGCATGAAAACATGAAATGTCTTATGATATTTATTATACAATACTACAACCATATTGTAGATGTTTTGTATAATTATGATCGCTTTATTGAAAAAAAGAGTAAAATATGAATGTTAAGAATTGCCACACCCAGATAAACACAGCCTTCCCATATAGCCAAAAAGTAGAGAGGAAAGAAAGCATGGGTTTATAATATGATCAATCTCTAATAAGATATCACACAAAGTAAAGGTGGACTGTACCTTTAACAATATTTTTAGAATCTGTTTTTGGTATAAAATTAAAGTTAAAGATATTTCTGATAATGAACTAGACATTTATTTGAACAATTATGAATCCTATTACTGTACAAGACGTCGCCAACAACATCACCTACGCACATTGTTAACGGTCGGTAAAAGGCCCTAAAATCGTCGTGTTTTCATTATTGATCCAACTTTAAAGGTATATTCCACCTAAACGAAAAAGGACCTGGTGGGTTACCACTTTGGAACGGTCAGTGGCAATTTCTTTAACTATACATATAATATTCTTTAAAGAATATAGAAACGCAACTTCTTTAAACATGAAATATATTTTGTGTTAAAAGAAGATGCGTTTCTAGTTTCTTTACGAATATAAATATATCTTATATAAAAACATATTGTGGCCGGTTTCGCTTATACGAACCGCCAATTATAACTTTATCTGTATGCCTGATTACGTCAACAATAACAAAATTGTTCTTCAGTATGTGCCCTGAGCAACGTTTCCGTTGTTAAAGACGATTGCTCCAGTTAAAAAAAAAACTTTTGACTTTTTTTTTAAAAAACTTGAATGAAATTTTGGATGATGATATAAATATAAACAAAATAAACAAAAATGAAAATAAAAAGAATCTTTACGGTGATGTTAAATCATCTTAGTCTTTTTTTTCGGGAATATTTGAGGCACGCCATGGGAAAAGGTACCTTAAGTCATTTTTGTGTCATTTTTGTTGTTACTATATTTAGAAAGAACTTTCAAATTTCTATTATTTTCTCATAACAAAACAGTGATTTTGTTATAAATTTTGACAATAAAATGGTATTTTTACCGCGAATTGCATGATAATTAATGTCGTCTGCTCAACTTTATGACGTCGTTTCAAGAATTGACGTCAACTGCCCGAAGGTACCTTTTCCCGTGGCGTGCCTCATTTTTACTTAAATGAAAAACTTGTAAATAAGCAATGCACCTTGTACTTAGAGCACACAAATTCATTCATTTACATGAAATCAACAGGCCTGTGTATAAAAAAATGTTTTCTTCTGAAAATAAAAAGTTTAAGCTTTTCCCAAACAATCATGGGAAACTATATTGAAGAGTTATTTTAAAAGAATGAATTTTGAATAACATTTGGGTAACGTTTTAGTAAATTCTATTAGTCAGAAGATGGATTTTTTTATTTTAACAAAATATCTTTTTTAGTAAAAATTCATTTTCTGTGATTTTTTTTCGAAGAGAAAATAACTTATTTTGAAAAAAAAACATTCTGGATTCGCGAAGCATATTGTAATTAGTTGTACAAGTAGTTCTAGAAGAAAATACTGGGTTTTATTGCGATTTGTTTTGACTTTAATGATGTTTCTGTTTAACCGGGTATTTCCACTCCGTGCGATAAATGTGTCATAAAAGCTAACAAATTGTGACAAGCCTACTGACATATCGTTCTTATTTAATATATTTTATTATATAAACCCTTCAACGCTGGATATTTTATCAAAATCCATTCGTAGGAAAACAAGTTAGCACTACTTTTGGATTAATTCGCTCATATGGACCGCCATATATATCTTTATCTCCATACAAAATTACGTCAACTATCACACATTCTTCTGCACTGTACATTTGTATGAACCTTGTCTCTTTACATATTAACTTTGATTTATATACTAAATATTTTATCAAAAGTTTTGAATTCCATAAATGTGTATTAATAGTACTAAAGTACTTAATAACCATTTCGATTTTTTTTTATATTTGCTATAAGCAACTTTACAGTTGTTAAAGGCGATTGCGTAAGTTCATTATATCAATAATATTTACTTTTTTAGATCTGAATAAAATTTGCATAATGTTTGGATCAATATAGCGAAATACGCTAAAATTAAATTAAACTAAATATTATGACAACACAGCACAGTATTTCACAGAAGTGATTAAGTACAAAACTGATATAAAAACGATTATATACGAAAATTAAGGTAAAGAAGTCTATTTAGAAATCGGTGTCAAACACCACATTCCAAAAATTGTTGTACGTTGCTGGTCATAGAATGCATAACACGTTCCTAAACAAGTACTCAACATTGGCGAAATTTTTGTTTGCACAAATATTTCATATGACGGAGGCTCATTATTGTCCAAAAAATGAAAGTGTTTTCTTTAGAAATATCAAATACCGGATTTTCCGCGTTCATCAAACCACGGGAGGGAAGAAAGCACTCCTCAGTGTTTATCCTTAACGACCATATTAATTTTGTCATGTCATACGTGTAACTGGCAAATTATAGGTTCAACGAATGCCTTTCCTTTTCTACCGATTTTAATGCAAAGGGAAATTTGTAAGGTTATTAATAAAGTAGGGTCATAATAAAACAGATTCTCTCCTTTCATTCAACCAGGAAATAGGAAGATTAAATAATGGGTAGTATATTTTTTGTACACCATCAGGGGAAATGTTTTAAACACTTGGTCACATGACACATACGAGTGAAAAATAATCGTCTGTCACCAATGGTAACTTGTTTGTTGTAAACAAGGCTCTAGAAGTGGTCACAAATATTTCTATTTAAGATGAACATAACGGCAGATTTATTACAGTTCCTTATTAAGTTCTTTCACGTGCTAATTAAAAGTTAAAGCATGCATATCAGGAATAGCCCCACTCATAAACACACCATCCCCACGCAACAAAAAAGAAGGCAATAAAACGAGAGCATGATGTTATAAAATAATTGATTTCAAAAAAGACCATTCTCTCACCAGAGGGCGTGCTACACAAGTTTCGCTTACACCTCTGTCAACGCCCGATGTACAAGATTCTTGTACAAAATATAAATAATGAATAAAATGCTCGTGATATTATTTTGATCTCTGTATATTTTCCTTAAAATGAAAATGGGTATTTTTATTTTTTTTAGAACAATGTTTAAGATATATTTTAACCCAAATTTTCGGGAACTATTTTGCGGTGTGACGATAGAATATCACGTGTATGAGAACTACTTTTCCCGGCTTTGACAGAGGTGTAAGCGAAACTTGTGTAGCACGCCCTCTGGTGAGAGAATGAAAAAAGACAAAACAAAATTTAAAAAAGAAAACAATTCGCAACTGGAATTTAAAATAATTATTATAGTTAAAAATCTACAAATGTATTCTTTTTCTAATCTTTTTTTGACTGATTAAGCATATTCAAATATATCGTGAAATAACTGATGACGCGATGTCTTCCTTACACAATCTTTCTTGTAGTTTGTAAAATGTAAGACGATATGAAAGTGAAATTGTAAGGTCATTTTTAAAGGACTGAATCGATATTCGTTACTTTCATTAGGGTATGAAAAATGTTTAAAGTGTGTGAAGCCTCTATATGTTTGTTTTTTATATCCCGGTGAACCCAATGATTTAGCGATTTGTACGTTTAATTAATTCCCATTTTCACCACAATATTAAGAAGGGTTTCTGATAAAAACATTTTTTTCTGAATAGTGGTTGAAATTGCCACGTTGACGACTAAACTAATGAAGACATGCTTTTCGCAGTTATTTGTGGAAAAACCTCGTGCTGCATGTTTTTCATCGCACAATGAAAATATTCTCAAAATGACTTTCCTCGCTGCAAACTGCAAAATGAGTGCAAATATACACATTAATTTGTCAAAAATGTGTATGTTTATACTCATTTTGAATAGTAAATTGAATTTGACCTCGTAGCGGATAATCAAACATGTGCTTACATGTTCTTATATACTCGTTCGATCACCCCACCCCGCCGTTCGAGACGAATCCGTCTGGATGAAATAAAATATAAACAAACATTGTTTGAATAACCAAATTTTCATTAAATTACCTCGCTACCAAACTAACACTAGATTCTTGTTTGAAAATTGTTCATGTTCGACAATCTAGCTACTTATAGTGTTGTAGTTTATCGAAAACTATTTTTGAACTGCAAATCCATGTTTTTGAGTACTTAATCTCCGAGTGTTGGTTTCTATTAAACGTTGTTTTTTTCTCTTTATTTTTGATAACATCTACCTATTTGATAAAGACAAACATGGTAAATTAATCAAAAGGCCATAGAATTCCATAACAAAAAATAAAGTATCAGCAACGTTAGAAGACATCTATTAAAATAGTTTCACCATGGCTGCGATGTGATTAGAGTGTGTGCTGCATTGCAAACACTTCAAACGAGCACCAATGAATATCGTTCGGCGTAAACGTACAGGGAAACGCTGTTCAGAGTAAAAATGTTAACAGTTAACGCAGGGGTTCGCAAGCATCCGGCTTTGGAATATTATAAATTGCTAATATTCGTATAGATAAAGAAGAATTGCAATGTAATCAAACATTGAAAGCTACGGAGATAACAGTTGTAGAACTAAAGACGAGTACAAGTAGACATTATGTAGTTCAAACAAAGGAACAAGTTCTCGAAGATCTGATATTGGTCGGAAAATAAAACATAACGAAATATAATGAAAATATAATGAAATATAATGAAAATATAATGAAATATAATGAAACTTTTATTAAATATAATGAAAATATAATGAAAATATAATGAAATATAATGAAAATATAATGAAACAAAATGAAAATATAATGATATATAATGAAAATATAATGAAATATAATGTAAATATAATGAAATAGGCTTATCAGTAAAAGCCACATTCAGGAAACACAGCCTCACCAGAAAGCCAGCAAAACACAGAGAGGAAAAAAATTGCAAATTATAATTATATGTATCAATTTAAATACAATTTTGTACATCAAAACATACAAATAAAATATTTAAAAAGTTAGGCCCATAAATTTTTAACAATTGGCTGTAAAATTAATCTAAAATTCAAAAGATGCAAAAAACGTTTTCAATGTAGGCACATCTTTTGACCAAAATCAAAACTTGACCGTGAATTACAAACACTAAATTAATTAAATTAAATTAAAGCGTCATTTAGTAAATGTATACATTAAGAACCTGTTGAGACACGTGTGAGGTTGGTACACTCAAGAACCTCGTTTAAACCCCCCACAAATTGTTTGCCACTGACCGTTCCAAGGCGGTTTCCACTTGTTAATTGTTTGTGGTGTCTATTTTGAAATTTATTAAATACCCATGCTCTCTCGTTCTCTCTACTTTTTGGCTGTGTAGGAAGGCTGTGGATGTAGCCATTCCTGATACGCGTGTTTCATGTTTTTACACTATATTGTTTGACGTCAGTGTATAATTTAAAAATCACCGAAATGAGTTGAACAATAGCCAAAAATAGTGTTTTACAAAAGTTTTAAGTTTGAAAAACATGAATTTTATTTTTGTTTGGATGGAAATGGTATCTATTTCTTTTTTAATAATTTGACTATTTGCTCATTGCAAGAAAACAGAAACACCATTTATGTAATTGTTTTATTCAATCAAGCAGTGTAAACCAATTGTTTAATAACATACGCTATTTTTGCACGTTGTATTTGTTTCAATTATGTTTTGAAAAAAAAATGCAATTTATCTTTGATTTTTTTTATTGAACATTTTATTAAATTGTACAAATGTAGGATGGCAAATACGAGGCAAATCTGATAAACAATATACAACAAGCAATTTATGACCTTCCTGACATCGTATCATCGCTTGGTGACGAAAAGTATTTTTTATAATTAAGTTAAGGTACAAGTTGATGAAGATTAATTGGTCCTGCGTAGGTTTTCGTGATAGGAAAAAGTGTCACATATCTGAAATTTATTAACAAAAGTGCACCAATGTTAATAAAGTGACATCAATACCTTGATTCATGAACAGTTTCAGTGTCATTTATACAGAAAATTGCGCGTGCAGATTTTGTCGTTAGGAACACGTTCATCTGAAACCGACTACTCTAAGGCGCTATGGCGAAATATGACAGGACAAAAAGCTTCTACCGTTAGCAAAACAGAACTAGGATCTCGTATGATTAACCCAAATATAGGCTAGGAAAAAACGCAACGCAACAAATATTGTAAAGAGGCATTACAATAACAAATAAGTTACTTTTAAATATATCAAATGGGAACTATGAAAGCTACCGAATACAAGAAATATGAACATACGAATTTCAGGCTCGGTTTGATTGAGCTTGTTCATGAGCAGTAATGAAAATGTTAATTATTGCACATGCCGCTACGAGCCGAGTTGAAAGTAACTCAATATATACACAAGTAAACAATACAGTAAACAGTACATTTTTTATCCATCCAAAACGACGGTGTGTATATGGCGGTGAACATGGCACCTTCAATACGGTATTTTCAGACTAATAACATTCTATATTTCGCGGCGTATAATTCCCTGATAAAAAATGGGTTTTCCTAACAGGAGACCAACGGTCTTTGAATGTTGTTGAAGTTTTTAAAGTCATATAAAAACGGAAAATCAAAAGCAAAAACAGAATTTATTTTAACAGATTATTTTGTCAAATGAACATAACCATAACCTCTAAACAGGAACTAAAGGAAAACACTATGAAAAACCTTACAGTGTAGTAACTATGAATTTTTAATTAGTTATTTTACATTAATGAAATTAAAACATGTTTTAATTCAACGGTGTACTTTTTTGTCTTTAACGCACATGATACTAATAGAATGCTTATTCAAAATCAATTGTGAGATTTGCATTATAATTATATATCGTGTAAGACCTTCATCCAAATGACTTATTTTTGCGAAATTAACGGCAATGTTCTATGTTGTTGATATAAAAACTTGTGGTTCCCCACAACGCGAATAACAATGCTTCCGACATTGCAAGAAAAAAAACTACATTTTCTTATATTGGTATTTCAATCCGTCACAAGTCCTTATCAGTTGCATGTTTTGCATACGTTCGAACTAACACCATCCACAGCAAGCGTAAATTTACACTACATTTTTTGTAACAGAATGTTTTGTTAGTACGTTTGAAATCTAATTTCTAGATAAATTTTAAAGCAATCATGTCTCTTCTGAGTAAATACAAACCCCCAAAACAATTAATCTCCTTACAAAAGTAACTATTTACTAATAGGCGTGATTAGCCTTTGTTAGACCGTGTTTGTCACAAAAAGTATATGTCACACGTGTGATATATTCTCTCGAATACGTGACACATGTGATATATTCGGTAGAAGACGTCACACCTTTCAGCCGAATATGGGACATATAATGTGACATATTCGGTTGCAATTAGTTTTCCACGCTCATCAAAACGTATTTGTCACGTATCTAAAATGTGTCAAAAAATGAAAACGGTGTGTATAAATAGAAGTCCAATTATTTAAAAAAAAAGAACATTAACCTAGTGCTGGAATTGTTAATATCATCAGTAAACTGTTATATGATTTTAAAAGTATGGTAGTTAGAATATACGTCGTATGGTGTGAAGCTCTTTAAAATAGTTAAAGTTATGTCATTATCTTGTTTATTAAAATTAGAAAAAGAGATTTTACGTGTAATGATGCGATGTTCAGGTTATGTCAGTTTCTTGTTTATTAAAGTTATAAAAAGATCCTAATGTTGTTAATTTGACTTAAAACTTGATGTCAGTTTATCGTCTATTTGTGAGGAAATAAAGGTACTTTCGTAATCTGAAAATCTCATTTAAATATTATATTTTTACATTCGCTCAGCAGCTTACATTTTATGCAGATAAATATATTTTACATGATATGAACAGGTCCGTTAATGAAAAAAAGTTTTCTTCCGCACAAAAGAAGAGTTGTATTGCTTAATTTTACTATTTTTACCATTTTCCCTTGTTAAAATATTTCGCAGTCATTCCACTCTTTTAATAATCCGACGTTTCGGCTTACGGCCTTTATCAAATTTTACAAATCGCACAAGTTTCTACATTTTGATTACATACATGTAAACCATTACCGGAAAAATCGCATATAATTTTTCAAACTACACCATATACAAATAGTATAAAATTCTAAGAAACTGTCAGCTACACATCAAAAAATGAAAACATTACTTTTGTTTGCTGTTGAAATGATGTCAATAGTCCTATTGCATTTTATTATTAAACAATAAAACTAATTTTTTTGCAAAGGAAAACTGTTTTCGAACTTTTTTCTTGGTCCCGTCGAGTTCGAATTATCGAGGTTCGACTGTAGTTTGTTGTGAAATTAGATTTATTTATTAAACAACTTGAACAGATGTGTATTTGGACTAAACTTTTTTTAAATAACATGTTTTTTCTGATTTTATACTTTGTCAACCTAGAATCTTATTTTACCCCCAATGAGGAATTTGTTTGTTACTCACCCCTCCAGGCGGTTACCCATCGGTTTCTCATTTTCGATAATTGGCATGCTCTCTTTTCCACTCTACTTGGAGGCTTTGTATTTTTGGATGCGGTCATTCCAAGTACGCATATTTCATTTTTTGTCAAACATTTCCAATTTTTTTAATTTAATGTCCGACTCGGACACTATGGTCAAAAAATAGTTTAGAACACAAAAAGGTAACCCATCTTTTTCTTTTTTAAAGTCGATGAAAGGGAAATAAATGGAGATATCGTCTGTAATACGTTGTTGAAGAATTGTTTTCCTTTATCGAATGGTTTGCGTATTGTACATGTTATTGGTCTTTGATTACAAAGTGGGCTCAGATATGTTTCAATTGCCTTACAATGAGTTAACTTTGTTTTCATTTTCTTTACTTAAATAAATTTTGTACTATTTTTTGTATTTTCCAGGCCATCCCTTTTCTTCTCTTAAACAAAAACTAGATGGGTGTTCAGTTGAATACTTGTGTCGCCCTCGGGTTTTTGTCGGAATATGTCGGAATAAAAAATTTAAGTACAAAAAGGGGCATAATTCCATCAAATGTAATATTGACCTAATGATTTTGACATCATTATCACCGTGTTGTTATTAGCAACGTTTTTTGAAAGTTTGCTGAAGAAATACTAAAAATTGGCAAAGTTAGAGCCAACGTCAAGTTTTCATGTCAAAATCCAAGTACCAAAAAGGAGGATAACTCCATCAAAAGTGACCTTGACCTCGATAATTTGGCATCATGACCGAGTTGTCACAAGCAATATAGTATGAAAGTTTGATGAAGAGATATTAAGAAATGGCAAAGTTATAGCCAACGTATAGTTTTCGTGACGGAAGGAGAGACAGGTCGACGGATGGACGGACAGACGGACAAAGCGATCCCTATGTTTCGCCATTTCTTCGAAAGGGCGACACAAAATTTACTTTCTCCTTCTTAGAAACCTTCTCATTTTAGACGAATTTAATTTATGTACTATTCGTCAACTCATATTCTTCAGACGGAAGAACCGACGAACGATAACGAATTACAATAACTCATAAGATATGTCTTCTGTATAATGTATTTAGTATTTTTTTATTGCTGTTTCGTTTCTGACCTACATTTTCATTCGAAAAGCTGGAGTTTTTATGTTCTTCATTTACCCGCATTTTTTATAAGAAATATTTTAAATATTGTATGTTAACTAATATTATTAGTGGACAATGAATTTCGTAGCACCACCTCCTCTCCCGTTCCGCCCCACACAACCCATTTCTGAAAACACAACACAATTCAGCAGCAAAGAATAAAAGCATTATTTGTAGATTTAGAAGAACAACATTAACAAGAGCAGAACTTTCTTAAAGATTTTATTGTATGTATGTCCTAACCGAGAAATGTCTTTTGTTTTAATACTTCGGCCAGTTTAAAGATGGGCCTTTTCAATACCGTAGCCAATATAGTTTTGGATATTGTTCGATCACTCTAAGGATATATTTCCTGCTTTTTTAAATTTTGCCTTCGGCGTTGTCTGTGATATGCAGGATTTATATTCTCAGATCCCCTTTCAAAATTCCATTCTCTTTAGTTCCGCCCATTGTTTTCTCGTTTAGGGCAAATATGGTCAAACCCTGAACGTATTTAGGCAACTTTGGTGTATTTCGCGCCTAAACCCATACCAGCGAGTACCTTCGCCGCTGTTTTTGTCACCGCCCTTTTGCTGACGAACATGCCATTTGTGGACAGATTGTTTTGTAACGTTTTCAATCTTTATCTTTTGTTGTTTCTTTTAATTGTAAGCAAACATTAAAGCTAAATAGACGTTAATACGCCGTCGTGTATAATTTTAAATATGACGTGAGCGTTTACCCGAACGCAAAACTCTGTATTTACGTTCTTTTTAATTTTTACGCACAAAGTAACCCGAATACACCCACTTTTTATTTCATATTTCGAAAATATAAACATCTGGCAATAACATAATGGAAAAAAAGGTAGTCCACCGTCTGCTTTTGCGTTTATATTATAAAGACAGAAGGAGTACGCTAAAAACGGTGCCAAAAAAGCTTGCGTTACGCAGATTATTATGATGTTTTAAGAATAGTGTATGTCTCAATTCAAAGATTATACTAAAATCATATTACACTTGTACCGGTGCATCTTCAAGGCATATTTCGTGTCATTTTGGCTTAAACCTTATCGTTAAATTAAATCTCTACGTTAAAGGAAAACGGAGGAAATCAGGGTGCCTTCATAGATGGCTTTGTTTTTCAATAGCCGTCGTCGGCAAGTGAAAATATTTTGTTTATTTCAATAAAGCGATCCTCACACATTATTCTGACCAAATTTCATAAGATTTAGACAATATTTAATTTTTGACGTCAAAACTGGGTGAGCAACGTGTTCATCCACCTTAAAATATACATTCAGTGAAATCTATACTGAAGAAGTATGACACATCAGAGCATCTTTTTTTTTTATGACGTATATGAATCACGACATAAATAGTTTTATGATATTCAACAGTAATTGATCAGAAAGATTGTTGCGTAGCTCTGGATATATTGCAAACAGTTCTTCTTTTACTGTCGACATGAGCTGGTTTTCTTCTAAAGAAACTGAAAACTTCGTACAATGTAAACCTAGTAGATCAATCAAAAAGTAAAGTTTACTAACATTACAATAAGTGTCTGTGTAAAAATAAAAATACAATCGATTTAATGAACAACTAACATGGTTCCATCTAAGTACCACGCGAGGGCCTTCTCTAAGAAGAGCTTCTATTTCCCGACACAACGCGGACCTCTCACACACTGTCACTCTGCCAGCAAGTAAATTCCTCTCTGCCACCATATAACTTGGCAACCGTTTCCTAATTAAACAAGATCGGAGTAATTTCAGTGATATCTCGAGCGCTTGACAAAGATTTTCTTCAATGAAATAGTTTCCTGGCATTTGTTCTGACATCCACAAAACAATATTTTTCATCAAATATGATGACATTTCTTTACAGATAGGTTTTAAGCAGAGTTTAGCTATCTTTTTCAACAGTATAAGCAGCTTGGTTTGACAGTCATTTGGACTGTGTACCAGTCTTATTTCCGCTTTAGTGAAGCAGATTTTCCACTCTAAGAACTGCCATTCACTTTCCTTCTATCCTACCGGAACAGCATGAGCTTCCATACTGGAAATCTCTTGTATGACGTCATCAGATGGAAAGTCATTACGTTGCCGATCCATCCAGGGCCGTAAGATATCAGGACATGTGCAAATTATACCTTCCACTAAGTCGCTGCTTATCTGATAATGTTGATCATATACAATAAAAGGACACGATGGTCCAATGAATTCTAATGAAACTTTAATTTCGGAATTTTCTGGATTTTCTTGTTTCTTCAGTGTTCTCCACTTATCACTAGGCAGGTACGATAGTCCGGCTGCCGAGTACATTATCGATTCGACCTCATCATCGTTAACAGGTCCGTCGTGTAACAATCTTGCATATCCCGGAGATGTTTCGCACATATCCAACTGAAAAATTGTTCGACAGCTCTCGTGAATATAGTACTGAGGAATAGTTGTGCAGATAAATTCCGACAAAGTGTTCAGAAAATCAAAATCACTTTCAAACAGCTTAGACAAACCCTCTGCCTTGCTACCCGAAACTATTAATGTATCTGTCGCGTTTAAAAATCTCTCAAACTGTTTGAAGACATCCTGCCGCAAACGTACCATCGGCAAGCCATATCCAATGTTATCCAGAATCCGTGAAACCAACACCGATGTAGCTGCATCCTTCCACCTTGCTGAGGAAACCAGGCAGCAATTATGTTCCTTCATTATCTACTTGAACTTTATAGTATTAACTTCGACAAGAACTGTTTGTCGTGCGTATGAGTCCATGTAGCTATAATGTGATGTTGTACAGATAATTAGTAGATATAAAGTAGTACAGTATAATGTTGATAAAGTTCGTTTTTAATACAAAAAGTATTATTATACAAAAACACGTCTACTTTTAACTTTTAAGACTGGCTTAATATGTAGTTGACTGACAACATGTAATACAATAATGACATTGTTTCATTTTTTCTAGCTAGCGGATACAATATAAAAATGTCTGTAAAAGTGTGCTTGACATGGAGATTCCTGGTCATGAAAACATGTCACATACCCATATGCAATTTTGACGATCGCTGACAATCTTATAATACGTAGTTCCTGAATGTATCCCTTTTCTGTCTCTTTCCTCTAACAAAGCAATCCAGAACAGCACCAAACAAAACTGAAACTACATCGGTCGTTTGAATTTAGAAATCTTCCTTTTAAGTTCTCGAACCCATCCAATAATATATGCGGCTGCTGGACTTCTGTCTGAAGCTAAACATCCTACTTAAAAACTGAATACATGTATTTATATTAAAACTAGTTTTACCTGCTCTCAAGAATAATAATGATCTTTAAAACAAACACTAATTAATAAAGTTAAAATCAGGGTGGGTCATCAACCTGCGCCTTACCATGCATTTTGTAAACAAAAGACGGGCATTTTGTGTGAAAATTGCTAAGTTTTTTTACTTTTAAACGTTTTATAAATAACTCTCATGGAGAAATTAAATGAAGCAAGAATTTTCAGGGTAAAGTGCAGGGAATTTGGGTTATTTTGTATGTTTTTCGCTTAAAAAGGTAGCTTTGCCTGTAACTTCACTCACTTATGGTGAGGTGCAGTACAGAAAAATAAATGATATAGTGCAGTTAACTTTTTCCTAAACTAAACATAAAGCATCGCCCTCGTATTTCATTTACTAGTGTGACCAAAAAAAAACACATGACCAGAACGTGAAAATTCTTGCTAATTTCTCCCCGATTCAATTTCCTTGTCCAGGGTAACTTCTTTTCCTGTAAGAGTTAAAACTCCATCTAGGGACCAACATTTTCGGAAAACTGTGTAGCAGGTTCATAGCTATATCTCTATTTTAAGAGTAATTTATAAAATGAGTAAAAGTAAAAAGAAAACTTAGCAATTTTCATTACAAATGGCCGACTTTTGTTGACAAAATGCATGGAGAGATGCAGTTTGATTACCCATCCCGATAATTTATATACGCCTTATAATTTTATTAAGTAAGTTAAGGAAAAAAAAGATCCACGCCATGTCGGCCATATCGAACAATTTTGGAGGAAGTGACATGAAAAACTGTTATACCTTACCGCCCATCCTGGCAGCCATGATTGTTGTAAAGAGTATGATCTGAACAATTTTGCACGTTACAATTACCTAAAGCGGCATTACTTCAATTTAACCCTTCGGGCTTCACACACTTTAAACAATCCAACTGTTTTCCATACCCAAATGCAAATCATCAAATATCGATTCAATCCTTAACCTGAACTATTGTTTTGAGGGGATACAACTGGTATGCACTGTATCTGTCTCCTGCATGGTTGGCAAGGCGCTGCCGGCGAATTTGTATGGACTTGTGATAATCAACACATTTCTAATGGTCAGGCACTCTTCGAGTTGAGTAAGTAAAACAAACTCAATTTATTCGTGGTAATAAATTTACTAAGAGACTAATTTGTATATGTTTATGATTTATATTTACACGATTTCAATGCTTATAAAATCAGTTCGAAGTGAAACTACATTGTTTTACAAAGGATATGTACAAATGTAATTAGTCATTGTACGTCTTCGCACATACCGGTATTTCGATCGATTAAAGGGGAAGTTTTAAACCCACCAAATCTAACATTGAATAAATTATGAGTTAAGTATTGTTGGGGCAAAAGTAAAGACAAACCTCCTGTTCAAAACATGCAATCATATGCCATGTTTATCAAAAAAATTACAGTAATAAGACAAAATAAAATTCATTAAAAGAGAAACTAGATTTATTATACTTACATTACCCGTATCCGCTATTTATGTTTGATAAAAATCTGTGAGAACTAGATGAAATTTTGATGTCTCAACTATTATTATCATGGCAGGTGACAAAATAATTTCAGTTTGTATTAAATTACACAAACGCATTCAAAACGACGACGCAAATAAAACAATTTATATTTTAACATGAACGAGGTGTTGTATGTAGTATTTTCCGATATTAGATACAGTATATCTGAGTTAAACCCTGGCGTAAAATCAATTTATTAAGGTGATGCGTTAAACTCCTAAAGAGAATTTACTGTACATAATATTTTGAGAACGAGTTTAGGCACAATTGCCAAAAACGTACCACGAAATAAAGTTAAACACGTGTTCAATCAAAACAGCAGAGCAGTCCTCAGTTAAAATGAAATAATTTTTAAAAAAGCCTTAACACTCTCCTTCAGATGCTTGTGGAATTAAAGTTATGCTATATACATGTACATGAAGATATCTAAATTTATCTCTTTCACTTTTCTGCGTTTGGTTCCTTTGATTAATAATCTTATTTCAATTTTTAATCGGTTGCTAGTAACTATTATTAAAATGATCATTCTAAAGGACAAACAACTGAAAAAATAGAATAGAGTTGTAATCAAAGGAAATAAGAATCTAAGGCATTTAAGAGGAAATTGTAGGGAAATCGGTATAAATCGGCAGCTGTTCGCTATAGTATTTGCTATAGTAATCTTTAAATCGTCGTTGCAATATGAATCAAAAGCGCTGCTTTTGCAGAGCGAGCTTTCTGTTGGAATATAATATTATGCAGTATTTCTTATTCGGTGAGTTTTGTCTCGGCCGAATGTTCAACGGCGAAATATGAGTTTTTAAATCCTTAAAACATTTTCAGGAATTGTTAATAGCTTGTTGTCTTATGTATCTGATCTCCATATTTCTCGGGTTTAAAGCTTTAAGAAAATACTTCTTTGCATATGTCACGGATTAAAAGATTTAAGAAACAAATGTGTTTGCATATGTCACGGACTAAAAGATATATAAAACAATCTTTTATGCATATGTCTCGAATTAAAAACTGTACTGTTTCTAATAAAAAATTGAGGACAAAAAGTGACCAATTAGAACTTTTGTTTAGTGTATGTGTTTATTGATAAGAAACAAACATATTATGAAGACCGTTGCCCTTGATGGCGGAACATCCCATGCGCTCTATGTTCTTGACCCGAATTAATAAGGCCCCAAAATAACAAAAGATCAGTAATTATAATAAACAAGAAATATCTTTAAAAAAGATAAACGGAGTTGATGGAAAAGATTTATATATGCATGTATATAAGAAAGAAAGAAATATAGAGAGGCGAAGCAGACACAGTTTAGTTATTTTATTTTGCTTGTTATAGCTGTTGACGAACCCTCCCTGCCTTATTAGTATGACCTAGAAATTAAGCGACCGAATTATGACAACCCATAAATGCATTGAAAGTGTCTTTCAAAAAAAATGTTGAATCTGTTGCAACAATTTCATACGGTGATAATAAGTCGATTAAAGAAGCTATGTCTAACATTAAGTCTTGATCTACATTTATTCAGTTTCAATAAAATATCTCTTGTAGAGTTAGAACTCAAGATGAATAAATATCCTTGAAATTTAATTATAAATAACAGCTTATCTACCAACTTTTACGTAAATTAACTTTAAAAAAGTGCCGTCCTGAGTATTGAACCCGAGGCCTCCGCTTGCGTGGCAGAGTGTTATCCACTACACTACAGAGAACTTACCTTTCGGAATTAAAATTAACTATCAGTATCAAAGGAACTAGAAAGGAAACCGTAAGAACTAGAACTTTCGTTTTACACTGTATTATACGCAAGTGTTTACCTCACCCATGAATATTCCATATACAATTGTATTTAAGCCATCAATATTGACTTAACTGGTTATTTAAATCGTAAATACGAGGGCGGATCAAAAAGATCGTGGACTTTTGTTATAGTTTTTATATTATTCAAAATACCACAAATAAAATTACACAAGCTTTAATCGGAATATGTCCAGCATATTTTTACAAAATATCAGCAAAATACAACATCACATAAAAACTATGAACAATTAAAATCACACACTAACCGCTATCCGGCGCACGTCGAATTAGATCTAATAACGTCAACGACGTTACTTAACGGGCGCAGCGTTAGCGAAGCGGCATATGTTCTAAGTTTCTTGAAATAGACTCCGTCACCGGAATGCGATGCCGGGATTCCATTGATCGAACATAGTAGTGTATCATTGCTGGTCAAAGTCTCGCAAGTGGTTATGAGGCGATAAAAAAAAGTGGCCCTCTTCTCGCTCGTACCGCCGAAGAAACGACCGGGAATGCAATACCCACAGTATCGCGGTACTTTAGCAACGAGCGTGTAACTGTTCAAACAACTTATTACAAATTTGTATTTGTTAATAAATAACAAGTCTTTGCATTGTGGACACAGTCTGTGTTGCTGTTTAAATTATAAATAACTTATTGATTCCTATTTTGATAATTTATGACTTCGTAATGATTCAAATACTAAACAAAAACATTTTTTGAAAAACATACTTGTTAATAAATTATTAACACACCTTTAAAAATGTCATTTGTTCTGCAATATCCGTTGCACGGTACCTCATCCAGTCTAGAATAGGTCGAAAAGCGCCACAATAGTTAGACTTTAGTCCGCTTCAATAGCCTCACGGCTTGACGTCACTGCCGTAACGCCGATTTTTTTTCCCATACACCAGGCCTATTTAATGGCTCTTCTGACCGTAAAAAAAACACTGGTACAACTAAAAATCTAGAGCTCGGCTTACGGAAGTTTTCATTTGCGCCTGCTAATTTATTATAGCTTTTCATGAGGTGATTTTCAAAGACCATGACAGAATTTTATAATAGCGCGTATTTCCGAGCGATCTGACGGCGACATTTCTGACGTTTTAACGTTGGTGATAGCTTTCTTAAATATTGACTGTTTTTAAAACGCATAGTCAGAATGACGTAAAATTTCGGCATTGCATCATTTGTATACCGTGCTTTGACGTTGCGAAATTTGGCTGTGTTTCAACTATAGTTTTGTTTTTATTGACAGGTATATGCTTTATAAAGTACAATGGCAACGGCGTGCGCCGCTTACGTGTTACCATGGTTATTCAAATAAGCCATGCGCTTTTGAAATCGATTAAATATATGAATATTTTAGCTCAGTTTGTTACGTTTGTGTTCTGATTGAATTTAGTATATAATTTATTGCGAACGTGTTTCAAATTAAGATACAATGACAAAAGTCCACGAACTTTTTGATCCGCCCTCGTATATTTTCTCCAATACAATTATCGCTTTTAAAAACGAAAATACTCGAACATATAAGTGCCAGGTAAATAGATCTAATTACACAAAATATAAAAATCGTTACGGTAATGGTAAACAACACCCACTAATAACAAATCGAAAAATTCAATTTGATTTCCCGCTACATAATTATAAAACTCCCACTAGATATCTTTCCACCCTGCAAGATGCCTCTTTGGTGTAAATAGCTACCAATCGAAATAGTTTATTTCATTTTCTCGCTGCATAAAAATAGGTACAATTATTATTTACAACGTTTCTTGGTCGAAAAACTAGGTCAAAAGTGAGCTTAGACAGCTAACGCCGAAAAATTTTATTGAAAACGCCCGGTAAAGCTTTAGTGGAATCCAGTGTTTCCATATGAAACTATATAAGGGAAACTTATAGTGGACAGTAAAAACGCATTTAAGCCAGATTCCTCGGTTAACCATTCTGACACTTGGCCCGTCCTTGTCTCTTCTTGGATGTCTTTAATGTCACAAACTGACAAATGATTGTAAGACATAGAGTTTATTCAGACTACAATGGGCTAACTTATTAAGACTATAATTGGCTAACAAACAAATAATCTTCCACAACTTCCATCACCAGGGTTTCCATGCACGAATTCCGGTATGATTAACATCGAAAATCCACATTCAGATTTTTCAAACATAAGTTTTCCTTGGTTTATAATGCAAACTACAAAAAAAATAAAGAAATACCGTAATATGTAATTTTTGATATTGCCGAAATACACACAAAATCTAGATTAACTAGATAAATATCATGGAAAAAAAAAACAGAAGAACACGTATATTCAGAAATGGATTTACAGGAAATGACTCTTTGGGTGATCTGTAGAACCAAATTTCTAAGACGTTATTCTGACTTTTGACAAGATACTAAGACTGTGGTTCGTTGCGTTTAATGAAAAAAAAACACCGCAATGAAACAGTGTCGTACCAACATATCTAACAAGGCAATCAACATTTTTAGTGTTTTTTTTTAAAGTTGACATTGAAATTAATACATGTAGATTCTTTGGATCCATCTCCCCTACCTTCCTAAACCATAAAAACAAAATTAAAAAAAAAACAACAATAAATGGCATACTGAATGCAGAACTTTAATGATGCTTCATTCTTTCGATATAGAGTTATTATGATAAAAATACTTTGAAGAGATTATGCTTTAATTGTTTTGAAAAACGGATGCGTAGCTCAGGATATACAGAAAACAGCGCTTCTTTTACAGACGCTTTGAGCTTTTTACGTCGAAGCCGAAGCGAATCGTGTTCCTCTAAAAATAATAATTCAATCAATATATACAAGTTACTAAAATAACAACACGTGTCTGGGGAACAATACAATTGATTTAATGCATTGCTGACATGGTTCCATCTAAGAACCACGCGAGGACCTTTTCTGAGAAGAGAGTCTATTTCCTGACACAACATGGCCCTCTCATGTACAGTAACTCTGCCAGCAAGTAAATTCCTCTCTGCGACCATATAACTTGGTAACATTTTCCTAATTAAACAAGATCGAAGAAACTTCAGAGATGTCTCGAGCGCTTGACACAGATTTTCTTTGATGAAAAAGTTTCCAGGCATTTGTTCCGACATCCACAAAACAATATTTTTCAACACATATGATATTTCTTTACAGATAGGTTTTAAGTAGAGATTAGCTATCTTCCTCAACAGAATAAGCAACTTGGTTTGACAGTCATTAAGGCTTTGTACAAGCCTTATTTCTGCTTTGGTGAAGTAGATTCTCCACTCTAAGAACTGCCATTCACTTTCCTTATATCCAACCGGAACAGCATGAGCTTCCATATTGGAAATATCTCGTATGACGTCTTCAGATGGAAAGTCATAACGTTGCCGATCCATCCAGGGCCGAAGTATATCAAAACAATCACAGAGTATACCTAACACTGTGTCACAGCTTATCTGATAATGTTTTCGTAATAAATCAAAGGGCACGATGGTCCACTAAATTTTTCTGAAACTTTAACTATGGAACTGTCTGTACTGCGTGTTTGCTTACTTAGTATTCTCCACTTATCACTTGGCAGGTACGACAATTCGCATGTCGTGTACATTATAGATCCGATCCCATTATCGTTAAGAGGTCTGTCGTAGA
This sequence comes from Corbicula japonica, assembly GCA_038501625.1. NCBI lineage: Eukaryota > Metazoa > Mollusca > Bivalvia > Venerida > Cyrenidae > Corbicula > Corbicula japonica. The sequence goes on from JAZAYU010000147.1 coordinate 346,981, forward strand.
ACAATCGTGCATATCCCGGAGATGTGTCGACAATGTTTATAGTAAATATTATTCGACTCCTCTCGTGAATATAGTTCTGAGGGCTAGTTGTGCAGATAAATTCCGACACAGTTACTAGTAAATCAAGATCATTTTCAAAAGTCTTAGACAAACCCTCGGCCTTACTACCCGAAATTATTGTTGTTTCTTCCTTGTTTCGTATATTCCAAATTGGTTGTTTGTATATATCCTGCCGCAAGCGTACCATCGGCAAGCCATATCCAATGTTATCCAGAGTCCGTGAAACGAACACTGATGTAGCTGCATTCTTCCACTTTGCAGAAGAAAACATGCAGCAATTATGTTCATCCATTTATATCTAACTTCGCAATGACATTATGTCCATCCTATAAGCCCAAGTAGCTGTAATAAAAAATATTACAATACGGTATGGATCAAACGTAAAAATTAGACAACACAGATCATCGGTTTGAATAAAAACTTGGGCAATATGATACACACAACAATATCGTATCCTTTTTGATAACAAACTTAATAAGTATGAGATACCTGTAAACTTTTTCAGCTTTTACCCGCCACAATACTAGAGTCAAAATGAGTCGAAGCCTCTTACGTGATCGTGAGAGTTTGATATTCTGAACAATGATCTTCTTAATCATTAAACAAGCAATCTCGATTGTCGTAATTTTGTTTAAAAAATATACAATAACTTTCTTACTAGTTGCTTTTCAATTTTATCGTGGCAGTTAAATAAAATACTTTAATCGACATTCATTTTGATGACAGTATTGGTTTAAATCAATCAGAAGGGGTATACCTAAAATCTTCGACAATGAGGCCTCTGTTTTATAAAAGCCCTCTGCTCAAACACAATTTTGGATAAACATTTAAACAAAATCTACCCGTTATCAGGGAAGTGTGCTTGATAACATCATGAAATGCTAAGATAATGAAGAATATATGTTTCGAGTTCAACCTCTAACATTTGAATGTTTAAATGCTCAAACAGTTTTCTAATAATTTTTTAATAATAATTTACTTACAATACATTTTCGAAACTGCACTGAAATACAAAAAAAGTTCGTATTTCTAAATCCAAGAAGGATCCTTTTAATATTCACTATTTTAAAAACGCTTATTTTTGTTTAGGTAGTAAAATCAAATTCAGCTGTTTTTTTACCAAGAGTTCGCTTGTGGTTGATGACGATTAATTGCCTAACCATATTTCGAATATTTTTAAAAAGGTGAAATGTGCCTGTCCGGATTACATATGTCTTTTACAGCTAGACAGAAGCATGGAACAATATTCTTATTTCAGGTATGAGTTTAGGTATATTGTCTACAAATTTCAGAGTTCTTATGCAAACGGTGTTTCTTTTGTTTTAGTATGTGTTTGGTAATTAGAACATGAACTAGACTAAGTTGAGCTTGTAAACATTAGAACATCCTTAGTTAAATATATTTCTTTACTAAAATCAAGTGGCAATAAATATTTCACAAAAAATTAATTTTCAAGTTTTAGCCAGTTTTCGCCCCATTTGCATTGTTTGTGACCCCTTGCATGTCATTACTTCTGACAGATATACACTCAACCAAAGTTCTAATTGGTCATTAATTGTATATGTTTACAATGTATGCTTAGTTTAGTTTCTTTCCTACGTCAAGAGAGGTTGTGGAAAGAACTGGTTTGTCTTAAAACCAATTACTTATTGTCTTTTTAATCTTTATTGATTGTTTTCTTAAATTAATCCGATACCATTTACTTAAACCATAGGGTCAAAATAAGAACAGTCTTTAATTGAACGGGAGGTAATTTTAAAATTGAAAACTTTGAAAGGCGTTTATTTAAACAAATATTCTGTTGATTAATCATGTTTTCTGTTGTTCCTACTAATGAGGAATCCTATTAAAATAAATCAAGGACTTTAGGGCAAATTTCTGTTTGCTTGACTTTTTTATGCAAGAAATGCATTTTTAGCAAAATTAAGGATAACTCTCGCCAAACTGTTCCAAGGTCAATTTTTACAAGATTAAAGCTTAAGTTGGAGACTGTTGTTGGCATATGATTATAAATAAAGAGTGAATTCAATGTCTTTCTTATAAAAAAATTACGGACAAAAAGTGACCAATTAGAACTGTTGTTGAGTGTATATTTGTGTTATCCTACAACAAAATTGTTATACTTACATTTTGTCTCTATCCCATAATGACTTTTACAACGTAGACTAAATGAACTTTAATTTTATTCGAAAGAGACATTTTGATGTCCAAAATGTTTTTGTCATGACAGGAAATTTTATTTATATATTTATTTACAGAAACGCATGTTTGATAAAAGTTAAAATGACAACGCAAATCAAACAATGTCGGTATCTGTTCTGTCTCAGGTAAGGCCAAAAAAAGCAATCTTCTGTTTCTTCAGCACTTGTTTTGAAGAAAAATCAACAAATGCGAGAGGGTGATTTTTTTTGTCTCAGATTTTTAACTTCTTGTTTTCAAGTAGTTAACAATGCTAATTATGCAAATTTAATCTAGATTACCTTTAATAACATAACGACTTGAATAGCAAGTTGAAACTAGATATATTTTAATTAAACACATTTTTTTTTTCAAAAAGTCCGAAACGTTTTGACCAAACAAATGTGACAAACATACAGGCGGGTAGTTCTCCTATATGCAAGTAACACAGATACTAAACACATGTCCAGCATATGCATAGTTTCTCACTTGCAAGTTTTGTTATGCCCCCATGAAGTGTAAGGCATATAGAGTTGTACGTACCCAAACATTTCTGGCAACTTCTCATTTATTATGGTGGATTTCTTTCTAACTTGCTCAGATGATCAAGTAGGATGTGCAGATGATCGCAAAGAAAATATTGTTTCATGATCCATTTTTTCCTGAATTATGGTCCTTTGCTACAAATGCTGTTATTGCAGTGTGGGCATCAGTGTCCAATGACACATTCTAGTTTTAAGCTCAATTTCAATTGGGCGTAAACTTCTTACAGCGGTGTGAGGACATTTCATGCAAGCCCAAGCACGCTAGCCACAATATCAAGCAGGTCACCGGTGATTAAAAAGGGCGGCTGACAATTGATGTTGGCCGGGTTGGGACATATTTCAATAAGTAAATAATACAGTTCTACTTTTCAGCTAATCTGAATTGTTACATATTAACTGGTACATGACAAAGTTTGGGGAGACATAATTGTCTAGGACAGAACGAAGTCTTTATTTTCATCATTTTTTCTTTCCTTTTTAGCAATAACATTTCGATTTTCGCACAATTTGTTTCTGTCCCTTCATTTTGTATAACTTGGGTACTGTCCATCTGTAAAAAATCACTTATTTATTATTATATTTAAAATAATGTTTCCATATCGGTTTTCTTACATCTATGTCTAAAATATTTCAGTATTAATTATATCTTTTTCACAATTTGCGAACGTATGGGGATCTAAGACAGTAGGAGTTTGAAAATGCATGTCCCTGATGCTTTACTAAAGCACTGTTTGACTAATAATTAAATGTGAGCTCTGTCTTTAAGAAAATTAATATTCAATATTATCATACTAAACGTAAATAATATGGGTGCGATATTGAAAACCCTGTATAATTATATTGAATAAAGTCGCGAAAACATATGACAGAATTTGCGATAATGCAATTTTGATGACGAATATAAGAGTTTTGGCAACCCTCTTGGTTATTTTTGTCACTTGTTAAGTTTTTGTCTCGGTCATATTTTTAACATTAACTTGCTTCGATTTACCTTTATTTGGACGAAAATATGGGCCTCGTTTTATGGCTGAAAATTTTGAAGCGGGACTTAAAAACGAATTAGGCGAGGCCTGAGAAGATTTTTTATCTGCATTTTAAGTGTTTTATCAGTATAATAAAGGAGGGTAGACTCAGGTGATGTTTTGACAATCGCTGTAAAGTGATATGTTATCTTAGTTGTATTGACGTAAGGTGTGAAATCATCAAGGAAGTATCATCTCCCATATAGGGCAGGCCCTCTTAATGATATAATGTGGGACCTCAGCTGATAGTATTAAAATCAAACCGCTTCCTTTAATGTTTAGTTACTTTTTTATTGACCAAACAAAGCGTGGCTTTCAAATCTGAAGTTGTAATCTGTGTCCATTCCAATTTTCCAGCTCGGGTACCATGGTCATTAAGAAATTAAGAAATTTGTTGACAAACTTCTTTTTATGACCATTTTTTCAAAATTGCGTTTTGAATGATATAATAGAGGACATTGTATTTTGTAGTCTCGAAGATGTGTAAATGTAATAAAGATTTCCTTTACACTCCAAAACAATAAATATGTCACTGTCTATTTTAAAAAGTTATATTGCGTTAGATCGCTGGAATCGTCGTTATTTTATCGTGCAAAAAGCAACGTACTCAATGCCGTTTTCATGAAATTAAACGAAAACAAAGAAAGATTATCAATTTTTATCGTAACCATATTGATAGATGTATATTTTATTGTAATTATGTATATAAAAGAACACGAAAATTTGTTTTTGGATTGGTTTACAAGCCGTTAACGGCAAAAATCACATAAAAATCAGTGACCGCCAGGTGGCGCTTGTTATCATCTGGAGACGCCATAAACTGACTTAAAAATATAATTTTTCCAAAAAGTGAATAATTTGAACTATCTTTGGTATAAATTTGATTGAAATCTAACAGATAGTCCATTTTCGCCCTTCTAACGTCACCAACGTTTCCATCTACCTTAAATATCATCCCATTCAAATTAAAAATAATCATCGAAAACACAATTGTTAAACCAGTTGTCTTTATTGTTAAATAAAACACTAAGCATATGCCTAGTAAAGAAATAAAACTAATATCTGGGATACAGCAAATGAAATGTACAAATATGTTATTAGTGCTAAGAAAACTTTGCATAGTATATATATGGATACTGTTTAATCACACCAAGGATATACTTCCTGCTTTTTAAAATTTTGCTTTTGGCGTTTTCTATGATATGCAGGATTTATATTCTCAGATCCCCTATCAAAATTATACTCTGTTTAGTTCCGCCCATTGGTTTCTCGTTCATGGCAAATCAATTACTAGTATTTTATCTGGACCCATACGACTCTAAAAAATGTAATGGTATTACTTTGAAAATACCGCATGGAAGGTTCAATGTTCACCACGAACATCATTTTCATATTGGTCTTGTTCGGTGCCTTTCAAAGATCCATTTTCTTCTACTTAAAACTGTTAATATTATTTCGATGCAGTTTATAAACCTGATCTATATCTCAACTGGAAATATTTTGCTACAGAAGCCCCGATTGTTCTCGATTGCTGAAATATGAGTGAAGTCGTCTTTATAAATTTTGATTTATAAATATTTACTCAATTTTAATTTTTGGTCTTCCAATTGAGTTAGCTAAACCAGATTAAAAACACTCAAAAGTCATGTATGAAAATATTGCAGACTCGGTTACGTTGAGTATGCGTATAAGAAGTAATTGATATGTCAAAAAACTGCCAGCACCATAAAGCCCTGCAGATCTTACGAACGGCTGTTGAGGCGACAGATCGATGCAACCGTCAATTTTAGCTTTCTCTTCCTCCCAGCTGTTAAAAATTATCCTGATTTTTTTTCAAATAAGATACAAATGGGTGTAGATAACCCAAAAGCTCTACAAATGCGGCTACAGCGCCTTGCCAATCATGCAAGAGACATACGCAGTACATACCATCTGCATCCCCCAAAACGATAGTTCAAGTAAGACAATATATGTCATCCACAATGACTAACATTCTACATGGTTTGAAATTAGCATATTACCATAAAGGGAGATAATTGAAATCGATAACTACACTGAACATTGTTTATCATTATTTACTTTTTTCATCTCCTCTTCATCGTTTGTTCGCTAACACAGATAAGGAATTACGTGAACTATGATAGGGTCATCTGAAATAAGAATCTCTGGGAAAAGCGGTTCTATCACTTCTTTCATAAATTTGTCTATGATATTTCGATCAATTTCTGAATTTTCACATTTAGCGGCAATATAAAACATTAATTCAGTAGCAATAATTCGATCACTGAAATTGCAATACCTATCGGGGGAATCATACAAACGAGTCATTGCACTTCTGACTTTTCCCCACCGAAAAATCATCTGAGGCCCTTCACTAAGAAGAGATTCTATTTTTATACACAACTTCGACCTCTCTCCTAATGTCATTCTCTCAGCAAGCAGATTTCTCTCGGCCAACATATAACTTGGCAATCGCTTCCTTATCAAGCAAAAGCTGATTAACTTCAGTGAATGTGATAGAGTTAAAAAAAGATTTTGTTCTGTAAAGTAATGACTAGGAAACATTTCTGACATCCACAATACAATATTTTTCATCAAGTACGATGTCATTTCTTTGCATGCTGGTTTAAGACAAAGCTTAGCTATCTTCTTTAACAAGATGAGTAGTTTGGTTTGACACTCATTTAGACTTTTAACAAGCTTAATTTCCGCTTTTGTATAGCAGATTCGCCATTCTAAGGACTGCCATTCACTTCCTTTATAACCAACAGGAACAGCATGTGCCTTCATCGCGGAAATTTCTTGAATGACCTCATCTGATGGAAAGAAATTGCGTGGTCGATCAATCCATGTCTGTAGAATATCTCGACAATCACACGTTATGGCTCTTACGTTATCACAGCTTATTTCCATACGGAATGGACGATCATTTTCAGAACTGCTAAAAATTACAGGACATGATGGTCCACTGCATTCTACTGAACGTTCAAACGTTTGGGAAAGATTTAATTTTGACCGCATTTCCGTTCTCCATTTTTCACTCGATAGGTAAGATTTTTCCCCAATCTGCTGTATCAATCTTTCTGCTGTATCAAATACAGTAGGTCCTTCGTATAACAATTTTGCATATCCCGGAGATGTATCGCCCATTTCTATTTTTAGTATTCTCATTTGATTCACGTGAAAAAAATTCTGTGGATATGTTGTACAAATCCAGCCTGTCGCAGCAATGAGCATATCCAAATCACTTTCCAGAATTTTAGTCAACCCCTCAGCCCTGCTACCTGATACCATGGCTCGTTCACCTGGATATAAAGCATAGTTTTCATTGTTCCTTTCAAACGTTTTTTGACGCAAACGTACCATAGGCAAGCCGTATCCTATGTTGTCTAACGTGCGAGATAGTAACAATGATGCTTCTGTACTATTCCACATCTCGGTAACAACTTATGACAGTATTTGCAAGTTTATGTAAATTGCCTCAGCATTTGTCTAAGTACCTGAAAGGTAGTGTAAAATGTCAGCAACATGTCAAGTTATCGAAAAATTGAAGAACGCCAAACAACAATATATCAGTATAGTAATTAAAAAGTTATCATCCTTTCAAATTATTAAGCATAAAACAAATTAGTTGTCAAAGAGATAAAAAAATTTTACGTGTTACATTCATTTTTTGAAATCTGAAATATTTAATTCCTCTTTTATGCTTACCGAAATTTTCAGGAGACCATATGGTCGTGCATAGTTCGTCCGTCCGACCATTCATTTGCGTCAATTCTTTCACCCGTACTTCATACATTCTCCTGAGGATATCTTTAGAACCACTGAATGTAAATAAAACTCGGAAATTGATATTGAAATTATTATTTCATATAACAAATTTTTCTGGAATGTACATTTCTATAAATGTGGGAGAAATCTTTATTACCCTTAAAATATTGAAAAAATGCACTAAGAAAATGTTCGATGCACAAAATTCATAAAAATATTAAGTCAGTTTTTACAGACTAATGTCCGTTTTTTGTTATGATTTCATGTAAAAAAAACTTTCTTTAACTGGGAAATGAATTTAACACTAAGGTTTGTTGTGCTTGTCTTTTAGGCGATTACATACACCTGCCATAAGACAGCATTTTGGGTTTTGAGTTTACTGTACCTGTCTGTGGTACATTTATTTCATTATAACGTTTGTATTGTCTGTTTTGAAAGTTGATACCTATTGATACTAAATGATTGGAAAATTTCCGTCAGTTTATCTGTCCATCTGTCGGTCCACCAACACAACCAAGAATGCATGTATTTGTAAATAATCATCTCAGGATCACATTACATCAATATACGAAGAAAACTGATATACCCTGGCCCTTTCCGAAATAAAACATAACTGTTCACTGCCTTTTACTTTGGACTGCGATAACCTTCTAAACGTACATTAACCCATCCCGATCAACCCTGGATTTTGTAGTTCTTTGTTACAATATGGGACATAGTTATTAAATTTAATCCCTTTTTATTATTAAAATTTTACAGACGATATAGATTGATTTCGCTCATTATTAACGTTACTGGTAGAAAGTATTACGATTAATTAAAAGGGAACTTTTGAAGCCACCAACTTAAACAATAAACATAAAATAGGTTCAGTGTGGTTAAAGCTGATGTCCACAACGTAATTACATGTAAAAGGGTGAAAACATAATAGAAAAACGAATATATACTTACAGTGTTCTGTATCCGCTATGAATGTTTATAAAAATATGTGAAATTGAGAACTAGAAGGATTGTTATGTCTGAATTACTATTCCGTGACGGAAAAATTCCATGACTATATGTATTTACATAAACGAACTTTAAAATACGACGCAAATAAAAAATGCGATTTATATTTTTGATATTAACAGGGGCATAGTATTTCTATTGTATTGAGAGTTATTTTCCAATATCAACGACCAATAATCAGTTATAACCTGGTTTAAAATCAATTATATCTGTTAAATAAGACGATAAAGTCACAAAGAGTATTGTATGGAGTAAATATTGTCGAGCTGATTCATGTGAACTTCAAGATATTCAATAAACGGTCTTAGATATCTAAATTTATTTCCTTCACGTTTCTACGTTCAGTAAGTTTTATTAAAATGAACATTCCCAAAGACTTACAATTAAAAAAAATCAGGGAAATAGATGAGCAGGGGATTTTGGAGTTGAAATCAAACGGAATAAGAATCTAAAATTATATGAGGACTGAAAGATTATTATGTTAATGATGATTATTTTGATATAATGCTTTCAAAAATACTGGCCACGTAATAAAGATATCTCTGTCCTTCTGTCCTCTGCCCCTTGCCAGCTTTTTGCTCATCAAATGGTCCACCCCTATATTGAGACCACCCCGCTATTAAGACCACTTTTTTCAGACCGCCAAGTGGTCTCATTAGCGGGGTTTTACTGTATATTCAGTCATTAGAGAGATCGTTGTGGAAAATCGGTATAAGTTGAAGCTGTTGGCTATAGTCGTTTCTGAATCTTCTGTACAGTACAAGATGAATCAAAAACACTGCTTTTGCAGAGCTTTCGTTGGGGCGTTAATGTTATGCCAGTATTTCATAAATTGTGATTTTGCCTCGGTCGACTGTGCAAGGGTGATGATTGAGTTTCAATTTTCCTCGAAATATTCCAGGAGTTGTAAATATCTTGTTATTTGTGTTGCCTGGGTATCTGATCTACATATATCTTGGATTAAACGATATATTAAACGATAAGAAACATATGTATTTGCATTTTCCAACCTTCACAGACTTGACGCTGTCCCTCTTGAAAACTTTGTCAAATGGTTGTGAGACATCGACGAATGGGCAATATTTTTTGTTCTTTTATTTACATTTGTTACAATGTCCACCTCTTTTTAAAAGACGCTTTACTTTCTGATTAAAACGTCTGTCACTTCTAAAGAGTTGGGTCCTGGAGTTATAACATTTTAAAAATGTTTTACACTTTTTGACTGTGTGAATGAAGCTGGTTAGCCTATTGGCCATTTCCCAAGGTCATTAGCACTTTACTTCAGAGATATCCAAAGATAGTTAAGTGTTCTTAGAACTTACTGGGTCACCAGAATATAGCAACCCACCATGGCCAGCTCCACCAGATGAGGGGTGGTGTTGTGCTACCATGTGATTATATCACTAATGCCCATGTGAAAATGACTTTAAGGCTGTGTCAGATGCACTTAGTGCAATTACGGAAGGCTGTGCAATGGAATTTGTGATGTCATGATTGTTGTGTTTTACTGCTTTTGATAATACTTCAATAAAAATAACTATCTTATCACAATTATGATATTATATTTATTTCACATTATCTTTAAATTATTTTGAATCCTAAGACGGCAAACGTGTGAAAATGTATTCAGTCTGTCAAAACCATTCCACAGCTACCAAATCTGACAGTCAAAAACACATTGAGAGATGTCCCATGAATCATTATTCGGAAGTGATTGAATAAACCGGAACTGATTGAAACTAGTCTATATCTACCAACAATTGCTATGTTTGTGAAAGTTAATACATGCGGAGACTAAAATAATTGTGATATATTTTTGTTAAGACAATTTGCATATTATAAAACCAAAAATAAAATTCATATTATTGCTTTAAGTATATTTCTCCACAACGGATAAAGAGATTAACCGGTACTGGTTGAGAAACTGTATTTGAACTACTTTAACTATAAAAACGACAACATGTTTTTTTTGTGATTTTATACTTTGTTAACCTAGAATCTTATTTAACCCCCTCCCCAGTGAGAAATTGTTTTTCCTCTCACCGCTCCAAGGCGGTCACTCATCGGGTTCTCATTTTCGACAATTGCCATGTTTTCTTTTCCTCTCTACTTGGAGGCTTTGTCTTTTTTGAGGAGGTCATTCCTTATATGCATATTTCACTTTTTTGTCAAACATTTCAAGGTTTTTGAAATTTAATGCAATTCTGGCAAAATAATAGTTAAGGACACAAAACAGTAAACAAAACCATTTTTTTTCTTTTTCATACTTAAATTTAGCATATGTTTTGTTCAAAACATAAGGAACAATATCGATAAAGGGGAAATATAGGGAGATATCGTTTGTAATTCGTGGATAAAGAATTGTTTTCCTTTATTGAATGGTTTGCGTATTTTACATGTTCTTGGTCATTGATTACCAAGTGGAATCAGAAATGTTTCAATTGCCTTTCAATGAGTTAACGTTGTGCTCATTTTCTTTACTTAAATAAATTTAGTAGGTCTTTTTTGTAGTTTCCAAGCCATCCCTTTTCTTCCCTTAAAAATAAACTAGATGGGTGTTCAGTTGAACGCTTGTGTCGCCCTCAGGTCTTTGTCAGAATAAAAAAATCGAGTACAAAAGGGGGCATAACGCCCTCAAATGTAACCTTGACCTAAAGATTATAAGATCATTATCGCCGTGTTGTCATAAGCAACATAATTTAAAGTTTGACGTAGAAATACCAAGAAATGACTTAGTAAGAGCCAAAGTTAAGTTTTCATGTCAAAATCCAAGTGTAAAAAGTGGCAAAACTCAATCAAAAATGATCTCGACCTAACGAAATTGGAATCATAATGACCGCGTTGTCATAATCAATATAATTTTGTTTAATGAAGACATATTAGATACCTTCTCATTTTAGACGATTTAATTATTGTACTATTCGTCAACTCTACATTCTTCATACGTACGAATGGACGAACGATGACGAACAACAAAAACTCAGAAGATATATCTACTTGAGCATATATATATATATACAATATTCTTGCCTCGTTCCTGACCTACATTTTCATTCGAAAATCCTACATGTTAACTAATATTAGTGAATAATGAATTCCGTAGCCCCACCTCCTCAACCTCCTCCATCTCACATCTTCCTAAAAACACAACACAATACAACAGCAAACAGCAAAAATATCTGTAGTCTTAGGAGAAAAAACATCAACAAGAACAGAATTTTCTTTAATGTTTTATTGTGTGTATCTCCTAGCCGAGAAATCCATACAATTTGCTATCCTATTAGTAATTTGCGTTTTGCTTTATACATCAAATAACGTTTTTACAATATTTATACTCTCCAGATAATGATTATATGAAATTAACGTCAAAGATATTATTAGATGAACAGTCAGTATTTAAGGATTATTCGAAATAACCATTTAGATAATGTCATGTATCGAGAGAGGGTATTAAATTAAAACACTTGGATAATGCCGTTTGCGTAGTTAGCTTTTGCGGAGTAACATTCAGTTAATCAGAATCCATCTATCATAGTCAAAAAGAAGTGAAACTAATTAAGTGCTGAAAGGATTTTTTAAGTAATAGTGGCTTACTTGCAAGCGGTGACTTTTTACCGCAAACATACCGCACCGTGATATCATATTTTCACAAATTATGTGGGTACTGACCGGGAAACGAACTTCTACGGCGAGGTGACCTAGCCGAATTACACCAATCATCTAACAAACGACCTTTTCGAGACAACAGCCAAAAAGGCAGTGCGCATAACCCTGAAAATTCGACCACCACTGACCACAAACCGTTGCGCTGACAAACGTCAGCATCATAATATCATTTCGGTAATTGATTTTTTCTGATAACACAGCGGACTTATCAGCATGCGGAGAATACATGGCCACCGAACCGCACAAACAGTGATACTGTTAATCATAATTAATACAGACTGACCGGAAGTGAACCGCTATAGCGGCAGAGCTCCAAGTATGCTCACAACTGAGCTAGCTAAGACAACCCCAAAGAAAGTTTCGCAATCAACAAACTTTATTATATAAAACGAATCTGTACTGAAAACAATACTGACTCATTTGCATGCGGAGAGAATTTAAACACTGCATAAACAGCGAGATTGTCAATTATTATAGATAGGCTCAAACCTCGCAGCGTCTATTTACATAACTATATAATATCATTGCATGAAGGTTCAAAGTAGCATTTTTCATTCTGCATTGGTGCTTTCAATTAAATTTGTAGCAAGTTGCTGCCAATGTTGACAGGACTATAGTATGTTACAACTTCTAAAATAACAACACTGCGATATGTATTTAACTTTACTATGGATTTTTAATCAACCTATGAATGACCACAAGTACCACTGTAAATATAGATGCAGTAGAATCCAAAACGATTGCGATAAATGTGAGCATGAAATATCGCTTGCATCATGAGTTAGGACATAAATACTATAAAGAGATTTTTCACTAATGTTTGTGAAAGACTGTTATGAAGCTCCGGATATACAGATAACAGATTTTCTACTACTGAGGCGTCCATTTCAAAAAGGAGATGATTTTCATCTAATTGTTCTAATTCTCTTCGAAATAAAACAATAATTCCATCAATATATACAAGTTACTCAAATTACAATATGTGTCAGGGGAACGATACAATCGATTTAATGCACTGCTAACATGGTTCCATCTGAGCACCACTTGAGGTCCTTCTCTTAGTAACGAGTCTATTTCCTGACACAACACGGCCCTCTCATGTAATGACACTCTGCCAGCCAGTAAATTCCTCTCTGCAATCATATAACTTGGTAACCGTTTCCTAATCAAACAAGATCGGAGCAACTTCAATGACATCTCGAGTGCTTGACAAAGATTTTCTGCAATGAAGTAGTTTCCAGGCATTTGTTCTGACACCCATAACACAACATTTTTCATAATATACGATGACATTTCGTTGCAGATAGGTTTTAAGCAGAGTTTAGCTATCTTCTTCAGCAGAATAAGCAACTTGGTTTGACAGTCATTTAGGCTTTGTACCAGTCTTATTTCTGCTTTTATGCAGCAGATTCTCCATTCTAAGAACTGCCATTCACTTTCCTTATACCCAACCGGTACAGCATGAGCTTCCATATTAGAAATCTCGTGTATGACGTCAGCAGATGGAAAGTCGTTACGCTGCCGATCTATCCAGGGCCGAAGTATATCAGGACATTTACAAAGTAAACCTCCTACACGATCAACGCTTATCTGCAAATGATCGACCAAATAAGTTACAGGACACGATGGTCCACTGCATTCTAAAATGATTCGATCTTCGAAAATATTCAGTGGAGTTAAAGATGATCTCCATTTATCACTAGGCAGGTATGACACTCCGGCTGTCGAGTACATTATCGATTCCATCTCATCATCGTTAACAGGTCCGTCGTGTACCAATCTTGCATATCCCGGAGATGTGTCGGCTATATCCATTTGAAATATTGTCCGACCATTCTTACGAATATAGTTCTGGGGGATAGTTGTGCATATAATATCCCGGAGACAAGCCAGACAATCAAAATCACTTTCGAAAAACTTAGACAAACCCTCGGCTATGCTGCCCGATAATAGCCCTGTAAAATCTGTACATGTGTTTATTTCATTCTCCACAAACCTCTTAAACATATATTGTCGCAAACGTACCATCGGCAAGCCATATCCAATATTATCCAGAGTTCGTGAAACCAACACCGATGTAGCAGCATCCTTTCACCTCGCAGAGGAAAACAAGCAGCAATTATGTTCGTCCATGTTATTCTGTCTTTATTGGTAAACTAAGTTTGGGATGAAAATATCCAGTCCATGAGTCCAAGTAGCTGCAATGTAAAGACATACAGTAGTGTTGTGATATTTGAATAAGTTCAGCTAAAACAAATACATGCAAATTATTTAAAAAAAAAAACAAACAAATTATACTTATTATGATGTTGCTTCACCATACTAGCTGGCCCCACCGAATTAAGTTGAGATTTACCGAACTAAGGTGAGACTCACAAGAAGAAGAGTGACATTTTCAGTCAGAAACGGTAATTAGACTTTAAAATCGTCTAATTTGTCATGGACGTATAGATAAATACCTGCAAGAACAAACAAATTTCTGCCGTTGAATATAATGTAATTAAATTAATCAGAATCTCCATAACTGCGAAACAGAGTTCAAAAAAATATGTACATATAAATGTTATTGGTCTTTATTTAACATAAATTGAAACATGTTCGGACGATAAAGAAAAATAGTAAGACCTAACAAAATCAATTAAAAATCTATTTTACAACTACATGTAGATCTACACACATTTTCAGATATTTGTAAATTCATGGTCCCACTGCAGTCTTCTTACAATTAGTTGGACTATTCCGAAAGTCTTATATGCTGTTGTGCATCTTATTTCACAGATTTTTTTTAAAATGGTTATATAAGTGTTGCCAGTTTTCACGACAAAATCATTTCCTAAAAGGTTACCGTTAAACGTGTCAGTTACACTACATTTGAAGACCGCAAACGTGAGAGAAGGATTGGTCCTTCACTGGGACTTAGACTGCGTGCGCAATAAGTAGGCAATTCTGCGTTCTACTCAATTTTCATTTTGTAAAAAAACTGCGCCACGACAACTAGAAATGACATTTTTCATATATTGGTAGAACAACATTGAAATAAACCGCTATAATTGCTGTCGAATATTTGCAATCCACATAGTTCGGTGGCTTTCCATTTTCATCTATGTTATTCATTCAATTATTAGTCTTGTATTTCTAACAATTAAGAGCGGACAAACCCAACTGTCAGTGTTGTTCGATCAACAACCATAGTAACTATAGTTGAAGCAAGAAACTATGTAATGGTGACCAAAGTAGGAAGGAGTAAAACTCTACAGAGGTTCTCCGTGTAATGACCATGTCATGACCATTTAGCTTAGGTATTCGGAATACCTATGTGGTGTTTTCATACCTCCTTCTGCGAAGAGCAAACACCACAAACTTTTGTTGCAAAGTTAAATGAACCAACGACTCCAAAGTTTAAATGCCTTTATTGGAGGCCCATGCAGCAAGGTTACAGCCAATCCCAGGTTCGTAGATTGTAAGCAAGTTTGGTCGAAAAAACAGTGAGCAAACTGCACGAAAATATAAGAAATCTCTGCTCTACAGGTAGCCGCCATGGCTTCATGTTCATGATATGTATAGTACGTCTCTATGTGTCTGGGAATATCTTGGAGTGCATATAAGTAAGCTCAGTGTACATGCATACTTAACTAATAACTGACACTCTGACTTGAATGTAGGACAACGTCTTAGGGTTATAGAACATGTACATTCGTTGTTTTACCAAATTTGATAAAGATAGTCACATTATTATATAGCGTCGAAATAGACATTAATTTTATACTAGTGACTAAGCTCATTTTGTTTCACTTTACCGAACTCCTGTAGGACTAATCTGCCTTCGTGCTTCGACCGTAGCAACAATAAGTTGTTGATAGAGTCCATTATATAAAATGCAGAATGGTTGGAGATGATGTAAATGCTAACCAACTGTCCACATCACTTTAACAAAATTGTTATCGAATGTCATGTGTGGGGAAAATTATGTTAAAGAGAATATATGATATTTTATCTCAAGCGGATTAATATATACTCCACGTCAATAGAAAGTTACCACTTTGGTAATTACTACCATCTGTAAGTAACTGGTAAAAGACAAATGCCGGTTATAATAGAAAGTTACCACTCTGGTAATTACTACCATCTGTAAGTTATTGATAAATGACAAAATGCGGGTTATATAACCGGCATTTGTCTTTTACCAGTTACTTACAGATGGTAGTAATTACCAAAGTGGTAACTTTCTATTGACGTGGAGTATAATTTCTCTTACTTACACTTCATCACTATCCGATAATTACGTTTAAAACGTTTGTGAATTGGTGTATAATTTTATTTAATAGAACCATTTGAATGTTGAAACTATGGTCCATGTGACAGGAAAGTCCATGTATGTATTTATTTACACAAACGCATGACTGACTTAAAACGGCGACGCAAATAAAACAATGTCCATATCTGTTCTTTCGTAGGTTTATATCTGCATATTCAGTGATTTATCAGTATGACCAAGGAGGATAAACTCTGTTGATGTTTAGATAATCGTTGTAAAGTGAATATGTTATTTAAGTTTTCATAAGTGTCCTTTCAGTGAGGTTGTAGGGTGTGAAACCATCGAAGACGATTTACCTCTCAGAGTCAGACGCTCTTAAATTAAAGAAAAAAATAATGCGGGACTTCAAACATCAAACTTTTACCTTCAATTTACATTTACTTTTGTTAACTGACCAAACAAAGCAAGGCTTTCAAGTCTAACAGCTAATTCGACATTCCTTGTCACATTGCGCTTATAATCCTACCAGAAGTTACGGCGGCAGGGCCTAGTGACATAACTCGGATCACTCTAGCAACTGACGCCGCTGGGACAACCCTCAAAAATGATGCGCAGATTATCCTGATAAACGTGAACACCATTATGTAACACACATCGATAACAGATTTTTACTGTAAATAATACTGACTTGTTTGCACATGTAGGCTTTACCAGCCGCGACACTGCATAAACAATGATAATGTAAAGCATGTCAATTATGTAATTGCACACTGAGGTTGGAGACTAGACTAAGTATAAAACTCGAGTTTTCCATTAGTCAGTTTGAAGAGCGGTCTTGATGTTAACCTGTCTGATGCATGAAAATTGAAACTGTTCTCCAATCTCAGTTTTCTGATCTTTGCCCTGATACGCATTATATATCGTATATACAATGATTACTGGGGTAGCAACCGATGCAGACGTTTCTCTCTACACGAATTGCATCTGTTCTAACCCAGAGACAAGATCCAAACATTGCATGCACGGATCCAAACATTGCATGCACGAAGCGTATTCAGCTCTTAGTTTCAACTGCCAAATATAAGGAAATCAAAACTGTAGAACTTCAGTTATATCACTATATACTAAACAATTATATTGGTTGAAACCCCCGATGGCGAATGGATTTGCCGCTGAACGTTCCAGGGTGGTAACCCCTCGGTTCTCATTTTCGTTTATTTTTTTGTGGTGCCTATTTTGAAATTGAGTGTTGGTAAACCATGTTCTATATCTCTCTTCTTCTCTACGTTGTGTTGCGTGAGGAGGCTGTGTCTTCTTTGTGTGACAATTCCTGGTACAATATATGCATAATTATTTCACTCTTATTTATACTGTAAAGAAAATAACATACCCTAATCGACCGCCTGGGAAGCTTGGTAAATTGGAGAAAAGGGGGAGCTTAAATGAGAACTAACAAAGTTAACGGAATAATCAAGAAGCAAGAAAAACATAAATCCATTTGTTAATCTAAAGCTAAACTGAAACCTGCACATGTCGGATCATACCGAAAAGAAAACAAAAGACGGTGTAACAAGTTATTTTACACTGAATGTCAATTAACGCAGCATTTGCACATTGTAAGTTGTGAAAAAATAAACATTACAATTTTACATTAATAACTTTATAAAACAAATTATAAACATTCCACCTTACGTAAAATGACTATGGGGTCATTTCTTGATATACTTAGTCCAAGAATTTCAGCTTATTAATGACACACCCATTTTTAAAGTCAGGTACGTTATATTTTTATACTTCACCTTAATTTCAATGATATTCATTTGAATCCAACAATGAATACGTTTTTAAATGTACCACTGTATGACCAAGATACTGTGGACAGTATCTTTCTATTGGGAAGTGTTTAATAAAATATTTTAAGGTATGCGTGTAAAATAAAACCCCTACGTAATCAAAACAAAAAATAAATACCCGAACTTTGCAAAATCAGTTGAAAAATCAAAACAACGCCAGTTTATATGACATTTCCTTTAATATTTATACACTTCAGTCCTTATTCATAGGAAAGGAAATAGTTTTGCGAACACACTACTTTATTTTAGTTTTAAAATGTACCTTAAAACTTTTAACGTACCTGACAAACAATTACAACTACTAAAAACTTGAACTGTTTCAAAACAATTGAAAAGTAACAAAGTCGTATATACAATTTGTTTGCTGTAATTGTAAAAAACATAATATATTTCTAGCTATATTATTGAAAGTAATGAATCTAACCTAGATTTGTAAAACAGTTAACGTACCTGACATGATACTAATCTGTTGTGTTTGTGCTCAAATATTTCTGTTATAACCGACGTATAAGGGCAAAATATGTGTGCATACGTTAGTTAGTGCCAAGAAAATGAAAACGTAGGGGGAAATAACGTTTTTATTTAAAGAATCATATTTCATGTACACGTACCTGACTTTAACGTACTTGACAGTCATTTTTAATTTTTTGCTATGCAGTCAATATATAAACTGCCACAAATGCACGTTTTACTTCAATAACAAAATCAGACTGCATGAAAAACGAAGAACAATGATACGTAAATATAATTTCAAAACTAGGACGAGCAAGTAAGAATACTATTTAACGTACCTGACAAATTCTAACGTCCCACCTGTAATTTTATTATCTCTCAATCAATCTTAGATTTGATGATTCGACGATTGCATTTTAGTTTGTTTCATTCCACATAATGATATTTTGAGACTTAGTTAGCCAGAGTTTAATGTTTGTTTATGACGTCTACCTTTGTTAAAGTAAGTTTAAAAGCATTTAACGTTCCTGACCAGTATATTTGCGACAATCATTTCATTAATCTAGGTTAGTCAGTTTATCGGAGAATTGTATAATTTTAAGTTACTTCGAATAAACTAAACCATACCCGTTAAAACATGGTCTAACATCGGTGTTTAGTTTCATATTCAGCTTAAGGTTTACGTTAATATTAATATAGACCTCTTTGCGACAGAATATTTCTAGGAATTTTCGGCTATTCTGCTGCCAATTATGACGATATGAATAATTAGTATTCAATTCTAGTATTCGTATGATGTTTGCTATATATTAACCATATCGAAATACGAGTTGAACCAACTTTTCTTGCTAATGTCACTCAGGGAAATGACTGCGACATGAAAAAATTGAAAATATCACTTTTACTGACATTCAATGTTTATTCACGTGTGAATTAGAAAATCCTCGTAAAAATGATGTTTTTGGCCAAGCCCACCTCTTATCAAAAGCAGTGTGTTTCTTATGTTATATTACAAAAATAGTTTCTAATTTATGGATTCCTAATCAACCCATGGATTTCCACTGATCTAGCTAGGGGTACGAAAATATGTTTTAGTTTAACTTAATCGTTGACATTGAAAATTTGCATTAAGTGGATTCTGACAGAAGAAGAATGATATATGAGAGCATCTTTCTTTCAACATATCTGAATCAGGACACAAATACTTTATATATATTCCATAGTAATTCTTCTGAAAGACTGTTGCGTATCTCTGGATATAGTGATAACAGTGCTTCTTTTATTGTTCTTCTTGTTCTTCTAAGTTTCGACTGGAGCTGGTTTTCTTCTAGGTAAGAATTATGAAACCTGATACAAAGTAAAAATACTAGATCAGTCAAAAAGTAAAGATTACTTAAATTACAATATGTGTCTGGGGAACAATACAATCGATTCAATGCACTGCTGACATGGTTCCATCTAAGAACCACCCTTGGTCCTTCTCTTAGAAGAGAGTCTATTTCCCGACACAGCTCGGACCTCTCGCATACTGTCACTCTGCCAGCCAGTAAATTCCTCTCTGCCACAATATAACTTGGCAAACGTTTCCTAGTCAAACAAGATCGGAGCAACTTCAGTGATGTCTCAAGCGCTTGACAAAGATTTTCTTCAATGAAATAGTTTCCAGGCATTTGTTCTGACATCCACAAAACAATAGTTTTCATCACATACGATGACATTTCTTTACAGATGGGTTTTAAGCAGATATTAGCTATCTTCCTCAACAGAATAAGCAACTTGGTTTGACAGTCATTAAGGCTTTGTACCAGCCTTATTTCCGCTTTTGTGAAGCAGATTCTCCATTCTAAGTTCTGCCATTCACTTTCCTTATATCCAACAGGAACAGCATGTGCTTCCAAATTGGAAATATCTCGTATGACGCCATCAGATGGAAAGTCATTACGTTGCCGATCCATCCAGGGCCGGAGTATATCAGGACAATCACAGAGTATACCTACCACTGTGTCACTGCTTATCTGATAATATTTTTCGTAATAAATCATAGGGCAAGATGGTCCACTAAATTTTTCTGAAACTTTAACTATGGAACTGTCTGTACTGTGTGTTTGCTTACTTAGTATTCTCCACTTATCACTTGGCAGGTACGACAATTCGCATTTCGTGTACATTATAGATCCGATCCCATTATCGTTAAAAGGTCTGTCGAAGAACAATCGTGCATATCCCGGAGATGTGTCGACAATGTTTATCTGGAATATTGTTCGACTCCTCTCGTGAATATAGTTCTGAGGGCTAGTTGTGCAGATAAATTCCGACACAGTTACTAGTAAATCAAGATCATTTTCAAAAGTATTAGACAAACCCTCGGCCTTACTACCCGAAATTATTGCTGTAACTTCTTTGTTTCGTATATTCCGAAAAGGCTGTTTGCATGTATCCTGCCGCAAGCGTACCATCGGCAAGCCATATCCAATGTTATCCAGAGTCCGTGAAACCAACACCGATGTAGCTGCATTCTTCCACTTTGCAGAAGAAAACAAGCAGCAATTATGTTCATCCATTATTTACGTAAATTCGCAATGACATTATGTCCATCCTATAAGCCCAAGTAGCTGTAATAAAAAAATATTACAATACGGTATAGATCAAACGTAAGAATAAGACAACAGACAACACAGATCATCGGTTTGAAAAAATCTTGGGCAATATGATACACACAACAATATTGTATCCTTTTTGTCTAACAAACTTAATAAGTATGAGATACCTGTAAACTTTTTCAGCTTTTACCCGATACTAGAGTCAAAATGAGTCGAAGCCTCTTACGTGTATCAGCTTGATCGTGAGAGTTTGATATTCTGAGAAATGATCTTCTTAATCATTAAACAATCGATCTCGATTGTCGTAATTTTGTTTTAAAAAATATACAATAACTTTCTTAGTTGCTTTTCAATGTTATCGTGGCGGTTAAATAGAATACTTTAATCGACATTTATTTTGATGACAACAGTTCTGGTTTTAATCTATCAGAAGGGGTATACCTCAAATCGTCGACAATGAGGCTTCTGTTTAATAAAAGTCCTCTGCTCAAACACAATTTTTGATAAACATTTAAACAAAATCTTCCTGTTATCAGGGAAGTGTGCTTAATATCACCATGAAATGCTTAGATAATGAAGAATATACGTTTCGAGTTCGAACCCTAACATTTGAATTTTTAAATGCTCAAACAGTTTTCTAATAATTTTGTAATAATAATTTACCAACAATACATTTTCGAAACTGCATTGTAATACGAAAAAAGTTCGTATTTCCAAATCCAATAAGGATCATTTTAATATTCACTACTTTAAAAACGCTTCTTTGTGTTTATGTAGTAAAATCAAATTCAACCTTTTTGTGGTAAGCGTTTAATTAGCAAGAGTTCGCTTATGGTTGATGTCGATTAATTGCCTTACAATATTTCGAATGTTTTTTTTTAATGTAAAATGTGCCTGTCTGCAATGGCCACATTTAAAAACACATATTTCATTCACAGCTAGACAGTAGCATGAAACAATATAGTTATTTCAGGTATGAGTTTTGGTATATTGTCCACGAATTTCAGTTCTCATGCAAACAGTTTTTCTTTTGTTTTAGTATGTGCTTGGTAATTAAAACATGAATTGACTAAATTGAGCTGGCAAACATTAGAACATCCTTAGCTAAAAATATTTCTTTACTAAAATCTAGGTGGCAATAAGTATTTCCCCCAAAATTCATTTTGAAGTTTTAGCCAGTTTTCGCCATTTGCATTGTTTGTGACCCCTTATATGTTATTACTTGTGACAGATATATATGTTTGTTATCCTACAACAAAATTGTTATACTTACATTTTGTCTCTATCCCATAATTACGTTAACAACATAAGTGAACTTGTATTTTATTTTATTTTATTCGAAAGAACCATTTTGATGTCCAAAATGTTTTTGTCACGACAGGAAATTTTATATATGTATTTATTTACACAAACGCGTGATCGATAAAAAGTTAAAATGACAACGCAAATCAAACACTGTCGGTATATGTTCTTTCTTAGGTAAGGCTAAAGCAATCTTCTGTTTCTCCAGCACTTTGTTGAAGAAAAAAAACGAACGCGAGAGGGCGAATATTTTTATTGTCTCAGATTTTTTTACTTCTTGTTTTCAAGTACAATGTAGATAGCAACGTTTATTATGCAAATTTAATCTAGATTGCCCTTAATAACATAAATACTTGAATAGCAAGTTTAAACTACATATATTTTAATAAAACACACTTAAAATTTTTCAAAAATTCCAAGACGTTTTGGCCAAACGAATGTAACAAACATACAGGCGGGTAGTTTGCTATGCCCCCTTGAAGTGAACGGCATATAGAGTTGTACGTACCCAAATATTTCTGGCATCAACTTCTCATAAACTATGGTGGATTTCT
Organism: Corbicula japonica; assembly: GCA_038501625.1. Lineage (NCBI taxonomy): Eukaryota > Metazoa > Mollusca > Bivalvia > Venerida > Cyrenidae > Corbicula > Corbicula japonica. The sequence goes on from JAZAYU010000147.1 coordinate 370,248, forward strand.
TTCAAACTTGCTTAGATGATTAAGTAGGATGTGCAGATGATCGCAAAGAAAATATTTTTTCATGAACCATTTTTCCAGAATTATGGTCCTTTGCTACAAATGCTGTTGTTGCAGTGTGGGCATCAGTGTCCAATGACACATTCTAGTTTTTAGCTCAATTTCAATTGGGCTTAAACTTCTAACAGCGGTGTGAGGACATTTCATGCAAGCCCAAGCACGCTAGCCAAAATATCAAGCAGGTCACCGGTTATTAAACAGGGCGGCTGACAATAGATGATAGTCCCGGGTTGGGACATATTTCAATAAGTTAATAATACAGTTCTACTTTTCAGCTAATCTGAATTGTTACATATTAACTGGTACATGACAAAGTTTGGGGAGACATAATTGTCTAGGAGAGAACGAAGTCTTTATTTTTATTACTTTTCTTTCCTTTTTAGCAATATCATTTCGATTTTTGCTCTAGGCACAATTTGTTTCTGTCCCTTCATTTTTTATAACTTGGGTACTGTCCATCTGTAAAAAAAATCACTAATTAAGCTTAATATTGAAAATAATACTTCCATATCAGTTTTCCTATATCTATGTCTGAAATATTTCAGTATTAATTATATCTTTTTCACAATTTGCGAACGTATGGGGATCATAGACAGTAGGAGATTGAAAATGCATGTCACTGATGCTTTACTAAAGCACTGTTTGACTAATAATTAAATGTGACTGAGCTCTATGTTTAAGAAAATTAATATTCAATATTACCATACTAAACCTTAATAATTTAGGTGCGATATTGAAAACCCTGTATAATTATATTTAAAAAAGTCGCGAAAACATATGACAGAATTTGCGATGTTGCAATTTGATGACGAAATATCATAGTTTTGGCAACATTCTTGGTTAGTTTTGTCACTAGTTAAGTTTTAGTTGCGATCATATTTTTAACATTAACCTGCTTCGATTAACCTTTATTTAAGCGAGGGCTTAAAAACAAATGCGGCGAGGCCTGAGAAACGGAAGATTTTTTTGCCAAAATATCTGCATATTAAGTGTTTTATCAGTATAATAAAGGAGGGTAGACTCAGGTGATGTTTCGACAATAGATTTAAGTGATATGTTATCTAAGTTTTTATAACTGTCCTCTGAGTTGTATTGAGGAAAGTTGTGAAATCATCGAGGAAGTGATCATTATTGTTGTTACAGATAACATTGTTTATGTGGCTTTGTTCATGCAGATGATATATTCCAAATATTAAGTTCATAGGTCATGTACTTTCAAACTTATACGCGACATTAGGTTTCGTATTAACGTTATTTGAAAGAGGCGTAACTCAAAAAAGAGTGAAACAAGAGTTATCATTCTTGTTGTCAGAAATGGTTTAGTTACAACAGATAATATATTAAGTTAATGGAAAAAGAACTTTCAAAGTTATAAGCAACATTTACTTTCATTAAATTCATTTAAAAGTGGAATAACTAAAAACAAGAGTGATCATTCTCGTTGTCACAAATGGCATTTTTCATGCAGATGATATATTCCAAATATTAAGTTAATATGACAAATACTTTCAAAGTTATAGGCAACATTAAGTTCCATATTTAAGTCTTTGAAAGGGACATAACTAAAAAAATAGTGAAACAGGAGTTATCAATCTTGTTGTCCCTGATGGCTTTGTTCATGCAGATGATATATTACAAGTATTAAGTTAGTAGAACTAGCACTTTTAAAGTTACAGGCAACATTAAGTTCCATATAAAAGTCATTAAAAAGGGGCATAACTCAAAATATAGTCAAACAGGAGTTATCAATCTTGTTGTCAGAGATGACTTTGTTCATGCAGATGAAATATTCCAATTATATACTTATAGGATAAGAACTTTCAAATAGGCAGCATTAAAGTCCATATTCAAGTCATTTGAAAGGGAAAAAAACAAAACAGGAGTTACCATTCTTGTTGTCACAGATGGCGTTGTTCATGCAAATGATATATTCCAAGTATCAAGTTAATAGGACAGTTACTTACAAAGAAAAATGCAACATTGAGTTTCATATTAAAGTTCCATATTAAAGTCATTTGAATGGGGCATAACTCAAAATATACTAAAACAGGAGTAATCATTCTTGATGTAACAGAGGGCGTTATTCATGCAGATGATATATTCCAAGTATTAAGTTAATAGGACAAGTACTTTCAAAGTTATAGGCAACAATAAGTTTCATATTAAAGTTCCATATTAAAGTTATTTGAAGGGGTCAGAACTAAAAAAATACTGAAACAAGAGTTATCAAACTTGTTGTCACAGATGGCGTTGTTCATGCAGATGATATATTCTAAGTATTAAGTCAATAGGACAAGTACTTTCAAAGGTATAGGCAACATTAATTAAGTTTCATATTAAAGTTGGGGGACTACCGGACGACGGCACTGCCGACAATAAGGACGACGTCGCCGGACAATAACATCCCTATGTGTCTACTTGCTATCGCAGGCGACAAACAACAAGAAATAAACTTATAACTGGCATACAGCAAAAGAAATATACAAATATGTTCTTGGAGCTAAGAAAACTTCGAGTAGTATAGATATGGATACTTTTCAATCACACCAAGGATATACTTCCTGCTTTTTAAATTTTGCTTTTGGCGTTTTTTGTGATTTATATTCTCAAACCCCCTATCAAAATTATACTCTGTTCAGTTCCGCCCATCTTTTTATCTTTAGGGCAAATCCATTATTTTATCCGGGGCCCATACGGTGTAAAGGTATCACTCTCAAAATACCGCATGAAAGGTTCAATGTTCACCACCAGCATTATTTTTATATTTGTCTTGTTCGGTGACTTTTGAAGATCCATTTTCCTCTTCTACACCTCAAACTGTTAATATAACTTTGATGCAATTTATAAACCTATTTTTAAATAAGATACAAATGAGTGTAGATAACCCTAAAGCTATACAAATACGGCTGCAGCGCCTTGCCAATCATGCAAGAGACAGACACAGTACATACCATCTGCATCCTCAAAACGATAGTTCAAGTATGACTAAATACTGATTTCCACAATGATTGGCATTCGGCATGGTTTGAAATTAGCATATTACCATCAAGGGAGATAATTGAAACTGATAAACTACTCTGAACATTGTTTATCATTATTCACTATTTTCATCTCCTCTTCATCATTTGTTTGCTAACACAGATAAGGAATTATGTGAAGTTATGATAGGATCATCTGAAATAAGAATCTCTGGAAAAAGCGGTTCCATCACTTCTTTCATAAACTTATCCATGATATCACTATCAATTTCTGAATTATCACATTTAGCGGCAATATAAAACATTAATTCAGTAGCAATAATCTTATCACTGAAATTGCAATACCTAATAGGGGAATCATACAAACGATTCATTGCACTTCTGACTTTTCTCCACTGAAAAATCATCTGAGGCCCTTCACTCAGAAGAGATTCTATTTTTATACACATCTTCGACCTCTCTTCTAATGTCACTCTCTCAGCAAGCAGATTTCTCTCGGCCAACATATAACTTGGCAATCGCTTCCTTATCAAGCAAAAGCTGATTAACTTCAGTGAATGTGATAGAGTTAAAAAAAAATTTGTTCTGTAAAGTAATTACTAGGAAACATTTCTGACATCCACAATACAATATTTTTCATCAAGTACGATGTCATTTCTTTGCATGCTGGTTTAAGACAAAGCTTAGCTATCTTCTTTAACAAGATGAGTAGTTTGGTTTGACACTCATTTAGACTTTTAACAAGCTTAATTTCCGCTTTTGTATAGCAGATTCGCCATTCTAAGGACTGCCATTCACTTCCTTTATAACCAACAGGAACAGCATGTGCCTTCATCGCGGAGATGTATGACCTATTTCTATTTTTAGTATTCTCATTTGATTCACGTGAAAAAAAATGCTGGGGATATATTGTACAAATCCAGCCTGTCGCAGCAATGAGCATATCCAAATCACCTTCCAGAATTTTAGTCAACCCCTCAGCCCTGCTACCTGATACCATGGCTCGTTTACCTGGATATAAAGCATAGTTTTCATTGTTCCTTTCAAACGTTTTTTGACGCAAACGTACCATAGGCAAGCCGTATCCTATGTTGTCTAACGTGCGAGATAGTAACAATGATGCTTCTTTACTATTCCACATCTCGGTAACAACTAATGACAATATTTTTATACGACCATAATGCAAGATTATGTAAATTCATATGCGCATTGTCTCAGCATTTGTCTAAGTACCTGAAAGGTAAAGAGTAAAATGTCAGCAACATGTCAAGTTATGAAAAATTTGGTGAATGTCAAACAACAATCTATCAGTATGGTAATTAAAAAGTTAACTCATTACACATTATTAAACATGAAAGACATTGGTTGTCAAAGACTATGCTTTTTAGAGATTATTTTATTTTACGTGTTACATTAATTTTTTGAAATCTGAAATATTTTATTCCTTTTTTACGCTCACCGAAATTTTCAGGAGACCATATGGTTGCGCTTATTTTGTCCGTCCGACCATTCAAGCGACCATGTTTGCGTCAGTTCTTTCACCCGTACTTCATACATTCTCCTGAGGATATCTTTAACACCACTGAATGTAAATAAAACTCAGACATTGATAAAGGGCCATTTTATGTGCAGTGCAAAGGAAACATTACATGATTTAGTATTCACATAATTATATTCCTTTATATTTCATATAACAAACTTTTCTGGGATGTACATTTCTATAAATGTGGGAGAAATCTTTATTACCCTTAAAATATTGAAAACATGCACTTAGAAAATATTCAATGCACACAATTCATAAAAATATAAAGTCAGTTTTTAAAGACTAATGTCCGTTTTTTTCTTTGTTTGGATTTCATGTAAAAAAAACTTTCTTTAACTGGGAAATGAATTTAACACTAAGGTTTGCTGTGCGTGTATTTTAGGCGATTACATACACCTGCCATAAGACAGCATTTTGGATTTTGAGTTTACTGTACCTGTCGTGTACATTGTTATTAAATTTAATCCCTTTTTTATTATTAAAATTTTAAAGATGATATAGATTGAATTCGCTCATTATTACTGGTCGCAAGTATTACGATTCATTAAAATGGAATTTTGAAGTCACCAAATCGAACAATAAACATATTATGGGTTCAGTATGGTTGGAGCTGATGTCCGCAACGAAATTAAACAGAAAAACGAATAAATAACATTATTAAAAGTGAAACTATTTAAATTATACTTACATTGTTCTGTATCCGCTAATTATGTTTATAAAAATCTGCGAACTTGAATTAGAATGTTTGTGTCTTAATTATTATTCCGTGGCGGAAAAAATATACAATTAAAAAAAATCAGGGAGCTAGATGAACATGGACTTTGGAGTTGAAGTCAAATGGAATAAGGATCTTTAATTCAGTCATCTGAGAGGTCGTTGTGGGAAATCGGTATTGAAGCTGTGGGCTATAGTCTTTTCTGAATCTTCCGTACAGTACAAGATAAATCAAAAACACTGCTTTTGCAGAGCTTTCGTTTGGACGCTAATGTTATGCCAGTTATTATTTTCAGTGATTTTGCAAGGGTGATGGTTGAGTTTTAATTTTCCTTGAAATATTTCAGGAGTTGTAAATATCTTGTCATTTGTGTTGTCTGGTTATCTGATCTCCATATGTCTTAAATTAAAAGATATAAGAAACATATGTATTGGCATTTTCCACTTATCACAGATTTGCTCTGTCCCTGTAGGGAACTTTGTCAAATGGTTGTGAGCCATCGACGAATGGGCAATATTGTTTTATTTATTTAAATATGTTACAATGTCCACCTGTTTTTAAAAGACGCTTCCTTATACAACTCTCTTATATATGGTATGTGCTGACCTTGGTAGATACCCATTAGGTATATTTGTTAAATGCCGAATGATCAACAGTTGGAATAGATTGATAAATGGAAAACAAAGTAAAATATCATATATTCTCTATAAACATATGTTTGAAATCCCTTATTTTGAATTAAAATGGATAAATGGAATCAAGAACACATTATTGATACCTGGCTATCACAAGATAACTTTCAACGAACTGATTAGAAAAACACATTCGAAATCATAGTCCTTGATCAAAACAAACACAACTCTAGCACCCAGCAATCTTTAAAGGGACTAAATAATTCAATTTTTAATGAAACAGTACAATTTGAAAAGCATCTGGTAAAACTTAACACGTCGTAAACAAATACATTTATGATCAGGAAATGATTTCTTTCCCTGCGAGACTGGTCGTTTGGTAAATAAAGATATTTCAGAAAGAAAATGTTTTTATGTGATAAAAAGTATATAGGGGATGAATTTTACCATGGCCAGCTCCACTAGATGAGGGGTGGTGTTGTTCTACCATGTGATATTTCACTAATGCCCATGTGAAAATGACTTTAAGGTTGTGTCAGATGCACTTAGTGTAATTACGGAATTTGTTATGTCCAATGGAATTTGTTATGTCATTTATGTTATGTTTTACTGCTTTTGATAATACTTTAATAAAAATAACTATCTTATTGCACAATTATATTTATTACACATTATTTTGAACCCTAAGACAGAAAACATTTGAAAATGCATTCAGTCTGTCAAAACCATTACACAACTTCCAAATCTGACAGTCAAAAACACATCGAGAGAGTCCCCTGAATCATTATTTGGAACTGATTGAATTAACCGGAACTGACTGAAAATAGTCTATCAACAATTGCTTAGTTTGAGAAAGTGTATACATGCGGAGACTAAAATAATTGCGATATATTTTTGTTAAGACAATTTGAATACTATAAAACCAAAATAATAAAATTCATATTATTGCTTTAAATATATTTTTCCACAACGTATAAAGAGATTAACCGGTACTGGTTGACAAACTGTATTTGGACTACTTAAACTATAAAAAGGACAACATGTTTTTTGTTGTTTAATACTTTGTTAACATAGAATCTTATTTAACTCCCCTCCCCAGTGAGAAATTGTTTGCCTCTCACCGCTCCAAGGTGGTCACCCATCGGGTTCTCATTTTCGACAATCGCGATGTTCTCTTTTCCTCTCTACTTGGAGGCTTTGTCTTTTTGGATGAGGTCATTCCTAATATGCATATTTCATTTTTTGTCAAAAATTTCAAGGTTTTTGAAATTTAATGCGATTCTGGCCAAATAATAGTTAAGAACACAAAACCGTAAACGAAACCCACCTTTTTATCTTTTTTCATATTTAAATATATCATATGTGTTCTTCAAAACATAAGGAAGAATATGATGAAAGGGAAATAAAGGGAGATATCATCTGCAATGCCTGATTAAAGAATTGTTTTCATTTATCGAATGGTTTGCGTATTTTACATGTTATTGGTCACTGATTTCCAAGTGGGGTCAGAAATGTTTCAATTGCCTTTCAATGAGTTAACTTTGTGTTCATTTTCTTTACTTAAATAAATTTTGTATCTTTTTGTATTTTCCAGGCCATCCCTTTTCTTCTCTTAGTAGGTGTGCAGTTGAACACTTGTGTCGCCCTCAGGTATTTGTCAGATTAAAAAATTGAAGTACAAAAGGGGGCATATCGCTATCAACTGTAACCTTGACCTAAAGATCATTTTCACCGTGTTGTCATAAGCAACATAATTTGAAAGTTTGACGAAGAAATACTAAGAAATGACAAAGTTAGAGCCAAAGTTAAGTTTTAATGTCAAAATCCAAGTACAAAAAGTGGCAAAACTCAATCAAAAGTGATCTTGACCTAAAGAAATTGGAATCATCATTACCGTGTTGTCATAATCAATATAATTTGAAAGTTTGATGAAGACATAATATATTATAACGAAATGGCAAAGTTAAAGCCAACGTGACGGACGGACGGACGGCTCGACGGAAGGACGGACGGACGGACAGGCGGACAAAGTGATCCCTATGTATCGCCATTTCTTCGAAAGGGCGACACAAAAATTACTTTCTCCTGCTTATATACCTTCTCATTTTAGAAGATTTAATTAATGTACTATTTGTCAACTCTAAATTCTTCAGACGTACGAATGGACGAACGATGACTAATTACATAAACTCATAAGAGATATCTACTTGAGAATATATTTAATATTCTTGTCTCGTTCTTGACCTACATTTTCATTCGAAAAGCTCGAGTTGTAATGTTCTTAATTTACCTGCAAATTTCTTTATACATAATATTATATGTTAACTAATATTAGTGGACAAAATATTTCGTAGCCCCACCCCCTCTCACGTTCCGAACCCCACCCCTCCACCCCCTCCATCCCACAACTTCCTTAAAACACAACACGATACAACAGAAAACAGCAAAAACATTTGTAGATTTAGAAGAAACAACATCAACAAGAGCAGAATTTTCTCTAAGGTTTTTTTTTGTGTATATCTCTTATCCGAGAAATCCATACTTTTGCTACCCTATTAGTAATTTCCTTTTTGCTTTATATCAAATACATGTAACGATTTTAACAATATTTATACTCTCCAGAAAACGACTCTTTAAAATAAAAGTGGAAGATATTATTTGCGGAATAGTCAGTATTTACGGATGTATTCAAAATAAGCATTTAGATACTGTCAGGTATCAAGAGAAGTTATTCAATTAAAACACTCGGATTATGCCGTTTGTGTAGCTAGCCTTTGCAGGTTAACATCCAGTTCATCAAAATCTATCATGACAGTCAAAAAATGTAATAAAACTTGGTAAGTGCTGAAAGGATTTGTTTCAGTAATTGTGGCTAACTTGCACGCGCTGACTTTTTACGGCAAACGTACTGCACCGTGATATCATATTTTCACGAGTTATGAGGGTACTGACCGGGAAAAGAACATCTACGGCCAGGTGACCTAGACACATTACACCAGTCATCCAACAAACGACCTTGTCGAGACAACAGCCAAAAAGGCAGCGCGCATAACCCTGAAAAATTGACCATCACTGACCACAAACCATTGCGCCGACAAACGTCAACATCATAATATCATTACGGTAACTGATTTATACTGATAACAATGCCAACTTATCAGCATGCGGAGACTATACGGCCACCAAACTGCACAACAGTGATACTGTTAATTATAATTGATGCATACTTTGACCGGAAGTGAACTGCTATGGCGGTAGCGCTTAGCGATATAACTCCAAGAATTCTACCAACTGAGCTAGCAAGGACAACCCCAAAGAAAGTTTCCCTTTTAACCACGACAATCGTGACAAGCATAATATTTAAGAAATCTATACTGATTACAAATCTGACTTAGTTGCATGCTGAAACAATTTAAAGTCACATCACTTCATAAACAGTGAGATTGTCCACTGGCGCTTGACCAGCCGCCCCACCCCTGCCAACCCTTATTAATACGCCCTTTTTGTAAAAATGGTGTCAAGTCACTAATATTATTCCATTCCATCAAAATTTGCGAAAATACACCGTCAAAATCGTAATCTAAAATAATATTTCTAAGTATATAATTGAATAATGGTCAGGAACGGCTCCAGACCCCACCCCCGTTCGAGAGGCTGTTTTTCCTACAATACGGCGGGTTCCAGCCTGACAGCTCTTTGGTTCAACGCAACAGTGTCCGATCTAACAGTAAATGTCAAAAAGTCTCACCAAAAGCTCGGAATACGCGTAATATTCAACAGAAAACAGCCTCCGAAATGCAGGTTATTTTTTCAAAATCAAATTTCTAGCAAGCTGTTGCCAATGTTGACAAGACTAAGCCGTGGTATGTCTGAAAGAACTCTACGAAAATTACTTTGTTCAGTTCTACTTAATTGTTGGCATTGAAAATATACATTCAGTGAAATCTATACAGAAGAAGAATGACTATCAGAGCATCTTTCTTTCAACATACACGAATCATGACAAAAATACTTTAATGATATTTATCAGTAATTCATGTGAAAGACTGTTGCGTAGCTCTGGATAAATTGATAACAGTGTTTCTACTATTGTCACTTTAAGTTTCCACTGAAGCTGGTTTTCTTCTAGGGGAGAATCTTTAAACTTTATACAATGTAAAAATAGTAGATCAATCAAAAAGTAAAGATTACTTAAATTACAATACGTGTCTGGGGAACAATACAATCGATTCAATGCACTACTAACATGGTTCCATCTAAGAACCACCCGTGGTCCTTCTCTTAGTAAAGAGTCTAATTCTCGACACAATTCGGACCTTTCATGAACAGTAACTCTGCCGGCCAGTAAATTCCTCTCTGCAATCATATAACTTGGTAACCGGTTCCTAATTAAACAAGATCGGAGTAATTTCAGTGATGTCTCGAGCGCTTGACAAAGATTTTTTTCGATAAAATAGTTTCCAGGCATTTGTTCTGACATCCACAAAACAATATTTTTCATAATATACGATGACATTTCTTTGCAGATAGGTTTTAAGCAGAGTTTAGCTATCTTCTTCAACAGAATAAGCAACTTGGTTTGACAGTCATTAAGGTTTTGTACCAGCCTTATTTCCGCTTTTGTGAAGCAGATTCTCCACTCTAAGAACTGCCATTCACTTTCCTTATATCCGACCGGAACAGCATGAGCTTCCATATTGGAAATATCTCGTATGACGTCAGCAGATGGAAAGTCATTAGGCCTACGCTGCCGATCCATCCAGGGCCGTAAGATATCAGGACATATGCAAAGTATACCGTCCACAATGTCACTGATTAACTGACAATGTTGCTCATACCATGTTACAGGACACGATGGTCCACTGAATTCTAATGAAACTTCAAATTCGGAATCTTCTGGACTTTTTCGTTTCTTCAGTGATCTCCATTTTTCACTAGGCAGGTATGACATTCCGACTATCCAGTACATTATCGATACAATCTCATCGTCGTTAACAGGTCCATCGTGTAACAATCGTGCATATCCCGGAGATGTGTCGCACAAATACATCTGAAATATTGTTCGACTCCTCTCGTGAATATAGTTCAGAGGGATAGTTGTGCAGATAAATTTCGACGAAGTTGTCAGAAAATCAAAATCACTTTCAAAGATCTTAGACAAACCCTCGGCCTTGCTACCCGAAATCACTACTGTATCAGTCTCATTTTGATTCATAATCTCCATTGTCTGCTTGAATATACCCTGCCGCAAACGTACCATTGGCAAGCCATATCCAATGTTATCCAGAGTCCGTGAAACCAACACCGATGTAGCTGCATCCTTCCACATCGAAGAGGAAACCAGGCCGCATTGTGTTCGTCCATTATCTACTTGAACTAAAGTTACTCAACTCCGCCATGACAATATGTCTTGTGCATGAGTCCATGTAGCTATAACGTAATGTAATACAGATAAGAATTTGATAACTAAGTTCGTTTTTAAACAAAAACATAACGAGAAATAAAATTCAAAATGTGGCATACTTTTACGAATGGCTCATTATATAGTTGACTGCCAACAAGGTATGTGATAATGATTAAACTAGCCTTGTTTGTCTAGTGAGGAAATAAATATAAAATGTCTGAAAAACTGTGCTTGAAATTGAGATTCCTGGTAATAAAAACATGTCACATACCCTATAAATGCGTTTTGTCAATCGCAGATAATGTCAATCCCTCGAGCTGGCGAGCTTGTAATAGTTGCTGTATTGGTCCCTTTTCTGTCTTTTTCCTCCCACAAAGCCATCTTCAACAGCATAAAACAAAATTAAATTAAAATTACAAGAGGTCTTTAGAATAACAATTGTAAATAGAAGTCTTTGTTTTAAGTTCCCGAACAATCAAATGATTCATCCGGCTGCTGGATTTTCGTTTATGCTAAATGCATGTATTCCTCATCAAAAACTGAATATTTATAAATAATGTTTTATGCCTTCAAGAATAATAATAATGATGTTTAAAACAAACATACTATTTAATCAAGCATAGAAAGCCTCATATAATTTAAGACCCACACCATGGCGGCCAAGTTGTTGAACTAATACAGCTGCAGTTTAAAATCACTATTGCAACAAGGAATTTCACAGCCAGTTTTTTATGCAGATTTAATTTATAAACTTAAGAAGATAAAAGGCGATGTTAATTTCTCCCGGTTATTCGTAAGAACCATCTGTAAATTTAAAAAGAAAGGTAACCAACATGAGATTTTACAGCGCTCTGCAGACCTGGTGATTAACCCATCTACAGTTGATCATCATGCTTACCTCTTTGGTTGCACGACGGTGGCAGGGGTTTGAGAGTTTATGAAGGTTTATGGGGAAATCTTTTCTTAAAAGAACCTAGAAGCTCGATTTGTTTCTTTTATCCCTGTCATCGTGTTCTTGCTGATTTTACTCCATGTGCTCTGGTCTAGGTAAGATCATTGAGTACCCGCCCTTTGGCTTTGCAATGCTATTATGTTTATATGTTTGTATGCTTTTGCATGCAACATTGTTGAGCTGATGGGTGGGTTGGAGTCGTTTCACCAAGACAATTTGTACTTGTTTTGTAATACGAGAACCTGTTTGGGCAAGTGTGAGGTTGGTGCACCCTAGAACCTGGTTTAAACCCCCAGTGGCAATTTGTTTTGCCACTGACCTATGAAAGGCGGTATCCCCAAAGGTTCTCTTCTTCGTTAATTGTCTGTGGCGTCCTATTTGAATTGACATACTTATATAAAACATGCGCTCTCTCTTCCTCTCTTCTTTTTCTTTGCGTGGGGAGGCTGTGTTTTGTGAGTGTGGCGATTTCTGATATGCATATATTGCTCTTTTTTTGAACAACTTTGGTAGAAAGTCGCCCGAAGAACTGTCAAACATAATGTTAGGCGCAAGTCTTCCCACTTTGGCAGCCATGAGATTTCACTAGAATTTGGTGTTCTGTCGAACACATGTGCTTGCAAAAAGTTGAATTGTGGGCCTATGTTTTATCATATATGATAAAAACATGTAATTCAAGTTGCATTTCAATACGTTACCACAAAAATACTAATCTTTATTGTATATTCCAATTATAAGCAAAATAAAATTTCAGGTTAAAATCTTTCAAAGGAGTTTAACTCTTAACAGATAAAACTTCATTAAAACAGATGCCATATTTCAAGTATTGTGTCAAAATAACAAATACTTTCCAAGTTTTAAGCAATTAAGTTTCAGGTTTAAGTTAATTTAAAGGGGCATAACTAAAAAGTTAATCAGGAGTTATCATTCCTAGTGTCACAGATGGCTTTGTTGATGCAATTGACATATTTCAAATATATAAGTAAAAATGACAAGTACTTCCTATGTTGTAGGCAATGTTAAGTAGCATATCAAAGTCATTTAAATAGGGCATAAGTTAAAAACAATAGTGAAACAGGTGTTATCATTCTTGTTGTCAAAATGGATTTGTTCATGAAGATGATATCATCTAATTATTAAGGTCATAGAACAAGGACTTAAAGTTACAGGCAACATGAAGTTCCATAATAAAGTCATATGAAAGGAACATAACCCCAAAAATGGTCAAACAGGAGTAATTGTTGTTACTGATGGCTTTGTTTATGCAGATGATATATTCCATGTATAAAGTTTATAGGAAAAGTACTTTCAAAGTAATAGGCAAAATTGAGTTAAGTTCCATATTAAAGTCTTTGAAAGGGGCATAACTCAAGAAATAGTGAAACAGGAGTTATAATTGTTGTCACCTATGAATTTGCTCAAGCAGATGATATATTACAAGTATTAATTAAGTAGGACTAGCACTTTAAAGTTATATGCAATATTTAGTTCCATATTAATGTCATTAAAAAGGGGCATAACCCAATGTTAGTGAGACAGAAGTTATCAATCTTGTTGTCACAGATGGCTTTGTTCATGCAGATGATATATTCTAATATGACAAATACTTTCAAAGTTTTATGCAACATTTAGTTCCATATTTAAGTCTGTGAAAGGAGCATAGCTCTGTTCATGCAGGTGATATATTCCAAGTATTAAGTTAATAGGACAAGTACTTTCAAAGTGATAGGCAACATTAGTTTCATATTAAAGTTTCAAAATAAAGTAATTTAAAGGGGTATAACTAACAAAATACTGAAACAGGAGTTAACATTCTTGTTGTCACATATGGCATTGTTCATGCACATAATATATATTACAAGTGTTAAGTTAATAGGACAAGTACTTCCAAAGTAATAGGCAACATTAAGTTTCATATTTAAGATGGTGGATTACCTGACGATGGCGCCGCCGACGGACGATGCCGGACCATGGCTTTGTTCATGCAGATGATATATTCTAATATGACAAATACTTTCAAAGTTTTATGCAACATTTAGTTCCATATTTAAGTCTTTGAAAGGGGCATAACTAAAAAAAATACTTAAACAGGAGTTATCTTTCTTGTTGTCACAGATGGCGTTGTTCATATGATATATTCCAAATGTTAATAGGACAAGTTCTTTCAAAGATAAAGGCAAAATTAAGGTTCATATTAATGTTCGAAATTAAAGTCATTTGAAAGGGGCATTACTCAAAAATACTAAAACATGTGTTATCATTCTTCCTGTCGCAAATGGCGTTGTTCATGTAGATGATATATTCCAAGTATTAAGTTAAAAGGACAAGTACTTTCAAAGTTATAGGCAACATTAAGTTTCATATTAAAGATGGTGGAATACCGGACGACGGCGCCGCCGCCAGACGCCGGACAATAGGATCCCTATGTGTCTACCTGCTTTCGCAGGCGACACAATCAAGGGTGTGGCTTGAAACATTTTGAACATGTAACATTGACAAATTATAATTATGATCTTCAGTTTTGTAAATAGATGCAAATGCACAAGATATCTAGGATGTAAGCTTATCTCACTTCAGAGTTGTCAGTTTCAATTACCCCTACTTCAAGACATGCCGAATGTCAATAATCGTGGGTGGCAGTTTTTAGACATATCTGTACTGTGTCTTTGGGGGGGGGGGGCGACGGATGATAAGCACTGTGTCTCCAGCAAGGTTGGCAAGCCGGCGCTACCGCTGAATTTGCATGACCTTGGGTTTATCTACATTTAAAAAATAGGCACTTTAAAAATAAATCTTTGAGTTGAGTTAGTTCATCAAACGCATTGTTTTCGTGTTAGTATTTTAATAAGAAACGTCTTTGTAGATGATTAAGATGTATACTTACCATATGTGAAATGCATATAAAATCATCTCATATTGCCAATACATTGTCCAATTATTAAAATTTACAGAGGATATAGAATCCACTCTTTCATTATTACTCGTCGCAAAAATTTCAAATAAAGTAAATGGTACGTTTAAAGGAAGATGTGCAGGATTGATGAATGGAACAGATTTGCGAAAATGGTTATTAATCAGTTGAATATCATTATTTGAAGCTCAAATATTGATTTACACCCGAATATTTTAAACCAATATTTTATATAAACAAAAGATATATAAATGGTATTTCCTCTCCTATGCGACGCGCATAGGTTGGCTATTTTTGTATTTCCCGCGTAAAGCCGCGGTGGGTTTTGGGATTGTCACGTGATCACTTCAACCAAAATACGCATTCGGTGTACCTTGTCGACTATCGATGCCGCCATTTGTTTCAAAATTCCTGGGCCAACACGAAAAGTAAGCTGAATGACCACGTGACATTCCCATAATCGCTAAATATAGAATGTATTTTGTATAGGGATTTCTACAGCGGATTGCTTTTAGGTCCGGTAAAATGGTTAAATTAACCGAAAACTTCCTCCTGGATTGTTTGAAATGTAAAGTTAAGTGAAAATTACTCGTAAGTGTTACATAGATCGATCTGTTTACGATTTTACCGAGTACACCTGCTCGACCCTTCACAACTCCCTTTAATGCCAACAGTTATAACAATGAATATAGATTCTATTATAGGTTCAAATGTAAAGGCAAAACTCTTGTTAAAAACACATGTACATAATCAAATACTATGTTTATCTTAAACTGGGAAAAATATTAGCAAAATGACGAAATAAATAAAATTAAAAGCAAAACTAGATTTATTATACTTACATTTTCCCTATTCGCTTATAATGTTTTATAAAAATGTGTAAAATTGAAAACTAAAATGTTGATGTCTAAATAACTATTATCGTGACAGGTGACAGTAAAATTCCAATTCCCCAATTATTTACATTAACGCATTTTAAATGGCAGCTCAAATAAAAACGCGACCTTGATGTATATATATATATCATTTTTAAAATTAACGATCCGTATTACTAGTATTGGACAGAGAATATTTGGCAGTGTTTACATTAGCCTGTTTACATTCGCGTTATATGTAAACAATGTACATGCATGTATATTATAATCGTTGTTTAATACAAAGAGTAACGCTCCAAACACTCGCCTCATTAGCCCAGTGGTCTAAGACGCAGTCAAGAAAACTACGTTGACATGCAATGGTAGAAACCGTACGATAGGTTGTAGGTTCTTAGATTTTTTAACTTTTTAAAACTTTTTACACAATAATTATTTCCTCGAGATCCTCGAGAAAATCAAAGACGTCGTATCGTGTACTGTATTATGGCATTACACATGGCGATTAACAAGAGAAAGAGGTTATTTCTTAGCACTCAAGCTGCAGCTATAGTTAAAAGGTTCTTAAATATTGCGAGATGGAAGCAGCCTCCAAGGCAATTAATCACCCTTTATCTCGACCGTTGGATAGGGTTAAGGCCATGACTGGCGTCAGCAAACGTACGCTGTCAAGACTAAAATTAGCACCAACGTCGTGCACGCCAAATAGGAAAACTCGACGTGATTAAATAACGTTGGATGTCTTTGACCTGTGTGTAATCCGGCGCACGGTGGCTTTTTATGTACACATCAAAACAGAGGTTACCAACGTTAAACAATCTCATGGCAGAACTTAAAGAGACAATACAATTTAAAGGTGGCAAAGAAACATTAAGAACAATTTTAAAAGAGATGGGATTTACGTTGACAAAATGTGCCTCAAACAGGAAACTGCTTTTGGAAAAACCTGATGTGTGTATAGCCCGGATAACATACCTTCGAGAAATCAAGCGGCTGCGTGAGGCTGGGCATGAAATCGTTTATATGGACGAATCGTATGTAAACTCGTCGCATACGGTACCCACAAGTTGGAGAATTATGATATATACATAATGCATATACCATTTGGAAAAGGAGAGAGACTAATTTTAGTTAATGCGGGATCGAAGAAAGGATTTGTTCCTGGCGCATCCCTAATTTTAAAGCCGTAGCCCTTCTGGAGATTATAAGAGTGAAGTGAATAGTGGTAACATTCAAAAGTGGTTGGAAGAAAAGTAAATCCCAAACTTGGAACCAAACTCTGTGTTAGTCTTAGACAATGCGCCATATCATAATGTTCAGCAAGACAAACGTCCAACTACATCAACAAGGAAAAAAGTCATACAAGAATGGTTGACCAATCATGGGGTTGATTTTGACCAGAATATGCTCCGGCCACAACTTTTAGAATTGGCCAAACAACAGGGAACTCCGCCAACATTTCGTATAGATTCGGTTATTGCAGCACATGGGCATAAGGTGGTCAGACTTCCGCCATATCACGCTAATCTCAACCCTATTGAGCTGATATGGGCAGAAATAAAGAATCACGTAGCACGAATGAACTTGAAAAGGTAATTTGGTTTAATGCTTCATTGTATTGTACTACCAACGGCATAATCATTTCACCATCACACATTTTACTATATTTTATATTTCAGGATTGCGGATGTGAAGACATTAGTGGAAGAGAAAATTGCGGCAATCACTGAAAATGACTGGAAAAAATGCGTTTATAATGTTATTAAAACAGAGGCAGCGTACTGGGCTTCAGAAATTGCGATGGACACCGAGATTAAAAAGTTCATCATAAACGTCGGGGATTCAGAATGTGAAGAAAGTGAAACAGAGACCGTCGATGAAGATGGAATGGCATCTGATGTATCAACAGTCTCTGGTTGCGACACAACAGACACAATAGACGAATCAACAGATACGGCCGTTGAAACATTTTCGGTTGTTAGTTTGTACCGCGCATGAAATTTTGATTGTTCCGCGCATGAAATGTTGATGTGATGAAATAAATTGAAGCAAAAAATATAACATAAGAAATAACTGCAATCAAACTTCAAAAATAGAAATCGAAATGTATAAGCTTATATCTCTGAATTCCGTGAATGAGAGTGATTCGAACCCGTGTCGAAATAAAAATATGCCATTGCTAACCAGACGCGTTAACCACTGCGCTAGCGAGGCGATAAAATATAATCATGCGAAACAATACTTTTACGTCCTAAATTTGCCTATATCAGTATTTACATTCTATTAATAATTGTAAACATCGCCAATTTACCTCGGTCGACCTATAGTATGGACTTGTGGTTATCAACACATTTCTAATTGTCACATACTTAAAAAATATCTCTTTGAGTTGAGTTAGTAAATCCAACTCATTGTTTTCGTGTAAAGTATTTGAGAAAGGAACTTCTTTGTGGTATATTACGAAATATATTAATCATATTTCAAATGTTTATAAAATCATCTCATAGTGGATCTATAATGTCTGATTATTTAAAAATTACAGAGAATATGGAATAAACTCGTCCATTATTACCCGTCGCACATATTTCAAACAAATTAAAAGGGAAGTTTTAAAGCCGTCAAAGCTATCAATGAATGTATTATATGTTCAGTATCGTTGTAGCGAATGGAAAGGCAAACTACCTGTCCAAAAACACATGTAAAACAAATGCCATGTTAATCTTAAACTGGTGGATAAAAAGCAAATAGACGAAATAAAATTAATTAAAAGCGAAACTAGATTTATTATACTTACATTTTCCCTATTCGCCAACAATGGTTCATAAATATTTGTAAAATTAAAAAAACTAAACTGTTGATGTCTAAATTACTATTATCGTGACAGGTGACAGTAAAATTCCAATTTGTCTATTTATTTAGTACATAAACGCATTTAAAATGGCAGATCAAAAAAGTCGACCTAGATCTATATTTAACTTTTTTAATTAATGATCCGTAGTAATAGTTTAATAATGTATTTTCCAATATCAAAAACAACATATCAGTTATACCCTGGTGTAAAATCAATATCTGTTTATTGAGGTGATTCGTTAAAATTTACTACGCATCTAGTTTAGCAACAAATGCCAAAACGTACCACGAAATCAAGTTATGCATCTAACACGCGTCCAATCGAACAGCTGGCATAACTCAGTAAAACTGAAGTGAAAAAAAAAACACTTAGCGCTGTCCTTCAGATTCTTGTGGAATGAAAGTTATGCTATACTCATAGTTAGATATCTATAGTTATCTCTTTCACTTTTCTACGTTCAATTTTTTTTATGTATATCTTATTACATTTTTCAATAGGATTTAAGTATTATTAAAATGATCATTCTAAAAGACACACTGTCAATTGAAAAAATATACTGTTGTAATGGTTGGAAACAACATCAAACAAGAACCTTTAATTCAGTCATTTGAGACGTCATTGTAGAAAAGCGATTGACTATTGTCTTTTCTAAATCTTCTTTACAATATAAATCGAAGGCACTGCTTTTGCAGAGCTTTCTGGATTTAAAGATATAGGAAACATAGTTTTAAGCATATGTCACTGATTAAAAGCTATGAGAATCATATGTATTTGCATTTTCCAACGTCCACAGTCTTGGATATGTCCCTATAAGACAAGAAACTTCGTCAACTTGTTTTAAGACATCGACGAACGGGCAGTATGGTTTTCTTTTATTTACATATGTAACAGTCAATGCTACCTTTTTTTAAAAGACGCTGTACTTTGATCAAATACGTCTATCAATTCTACAGGGTGTAAGGTCCTGGATTTATTACATTTAATTTCTCACAGTTTTGACTTTAGGCTCCATTTAATGTGGACGCGCAAAGCACTGAAAATGTCATACACCGTGGGAAAGAGAAGTCTAGTTTGTCAATTGTCAACATCCGTAAGGCCTATGGGATATATACACGACTTTCAAGCTGTATTAGAATAAGCAGAAATATGTATAACGTTAACAGATGGAAAGTCACACCGTTGCGGATCCATCCAGGGCCGAAATATATCAGGACATATACACGTCATACCTGCCACAATCTCAGAAGCTGTATTAAGGACAAACAAGTCTTATTAAAATATATTTGTTTATTGATAGGAAACAAGCATATTATGGAGACCGTAGCCCTTGATGGTGGAACATCCTTAACCCGAATTAATAAGGCCCCAAAATAACAAAAAATCAGTAATTATAATCAAATACGAGTATTATATTGAAAACGCCCGTTAAAGCTTAAGTGAAATGCAGTGTTTCTATATAAAACTATCTAAGAAAAAATTATAGTGGACAGTATAAAACGCATTTAAGTCAGATTCCTCGGTTAACCACTCTGACACTTGGCCAGTCATTGTCTCTTCTTGGATGTCTTTTATGTCACAAATTGACAAATGATTGTAAGACATAGATTTTATTCAGACTATAATGGTCTAACATATTGAGACTATAATGGGCTAACAAACAAATAATCTTCCAAAACTTTCATCACCAGGGTTTCCAAGCACGAATTCCGGTATGATTAACATGGAAATCCCACTTTCAGATTTTTCAAACATTAGTGTTCCTTGTTCTATAATGCAAACTTCAAAAAATAAAGAAATACGGTAATATGTTGATTTTGATATTGCCGATATACAATCAAAATCATTTAACTTGATAAATGTCATGGAAAAAAAAACAGGAGAACAAGTATATTTTAGAAAATGAAATACAGGAAATGACCGAGTGATCTGTAGAACCAAATTTCTAAGACGTTTTTCCGACTTTTGACAAGATACTAAGACTGTGGTTCGTTGCGTTTTATGAAAAAATCACTGCAATGAAACAGTATCGTACCAACATAGGGAAATAACATATTTAAAGGTTGACGATGAAATTAATACATGTTGATACTTTGGATCTATCTCCACTACCTTCCTAAACCATAAAAACAAAATTAAAAACAACAACGATAAATGGCATACTGAATGCAGAACTTTAATCATGCTTCATTCTTTCGATATAGAGTTATTATGATAAAAAAAACTTTGAAGAGATTATGTTTTAATTGTTTTGAAAAACGGATGCGTAGCTCAGGATATACAGAAAACAGTGCTTCTTTTAGAGACGCTTTGAACTTTTTACGTCGGAGCGAATCATTGTCCTCAAAATGTAACAATTCAATCAATATATACAAGTTACTAAAATTACAATACGTGTCTGGAGAACTATACAATCGATTTAATTCACTACTGACATGGTTCCATCTAAGAACCACGAGAGGTCCTTCTCCTAGTAGAGAGTCTATTTCCCGACACAGCTCGGACCTCTCGCATACTGTCACTCTGCCAGCCAGTAAATTCCTCTCTGCGACCATAAAACTAGGTAACCGTTTCCTAATCAAACAAGATCGGAGCAACTTCAATGATGTCTCGAGAGCTTGACAAAGATTCTTCAATGAAATAGTTCCCAGGCATTTGTTCTGACATCCACAAAACAATATTTTTCATCACATACGATGACATTTCTTTACAGATAGGTTTTAAGTAGAGATTAGCTATCTTCCTCAACAGAATAAGCAACTTGGTTTGACAGTCATTAAGGCTTTGTACCAGCTTAATTTCAGCTTTTGTGAAGCAGATCCTCCACTCTAAGAACTGCCATTCACTTTCTTTATATCCGACCGGAACAGCATGAGCTTCCATATTAGAAATATCTCGTATAACGTCATCAGATGGAAAGTCATTACGTTTCCGATTTATCCAAATCCGAAGTATATCGGGAAATATGCAATGTATACCTTTCACAAAGTCGACGCTTTCTTGATAATGTTGATGATGTACAACTATAGGACAAGATGGTCCGCTAAATTCTAATGAAACTTCAATTTCGGAATGTTCTGGCGGAAGATTTTGTTTCTTCATTGTTCTCCATTTATCACTTGGAAGGTATGTTAGTCCGCCTATCGAGTACATTACTGAATCGATATCATTATCGTTTACAGGTCCATCGTGTAACAATCGTGCATATCCCGGACATGTTTCGGCAATATACATCTGAAATATCGTATGTTGATAAGTACTAATAATGCTCTGAGGGATAGTTGTGCAGATAAAATCGGATGAAGTTGTCAGAATATCAAGATCACTTTCACAGACTTTAGACAAACCTTCGGCCTTGCTACCCGTTACAATTATTGTACCTGTCTCGTTTGGTTCATTCTCCGTCAACTGATTATATATTTCCCGCCGCAAACGTACCATCGGTAAACCATATCCAATATTATCCATAGTCCTTGAAACCAACACCGATGTGGCTGCATTCCTCCACCTTCCACCTTGTTCCTCCATTTTCTACTTGAACTAAAGTTACTTAATTTCGACATGACAGTCTTTGTTCCACATGGGTCGATGAAGCTATAGTATAATGTAAAGTAATAAAGAAAAGTAGTAGATGTAAAGTAAGACAGTACGATGTTGATAACTAAGTTTGATTCTAACCAAAAAGGACATAACAAGTATTAAAATACAAAAACACGTCTACTTTTAAGACTGGCTTAATATATAGTTGACTGACAACAAGTTATGAAATAATGACAAAATGTTGTTTCATTTTTTCTAGCAATGGGACACATATAAATCAGTAAAATTGTGCTTGATATTGAGATTCCTGGTAAAGAAAACATGTCACATACATGTACCCTACTTATGTATTATTTACGATCGCTGATGTCTATCCCACGAGCAGGTGAGCTTAAAATAGTAGCTGAATGAATCCCTTTTCTGTCTTTTTCCTCTCACAAAGCCATCTACAACAACATCAAACAAAACTGAAATATCATCGGTCTTAAGTATTCAGTAACCTTCATTTTAAGTTCTCGAACCCATCAAATAATACATGCGGCTGTTGGACTTCTGTCTTAACCTAAAATATCCTCATAAAAACTGTTTGCTGCTCTCAAGAATTTAAAACACACACTTATCAATAAACTTTAAGCTTATAATCAATGTGGGTAACCTGCACTTTACCATGCATTTTGTAAATAAAATGCTTGGAGAATTATAATCAGCATTAATTGTTATATCTATCAGCAGCGGCATTAAGTTTGGCAACCAAGCAGAAATATTATCAATGAAGCAATCAATGAAAATAGGAATAAAAAATCCGGTTTCACAATTTTGAGTATGCCCGTTACAAATGCAACTTTAACATGAAACATTATACGAATACGAAAATTTATTTGCATTAAACATTATGTTGTCTTAATTTTTGAAAGCACTTATCCTATTCATTACTTTGATTTTATTATCTGCATAATCGAAGCCATCAGTGACAACAAGAATGATAACTCCTGTAAGTTTACTTTACTTTAATGTAGTTATCAGTTTCAGTTACCTCCCATGATAATATGCTAATTCAAGCCATGCAGAATGTCAATAACTGTGGGCGGAAGTAATAAGGCAGACATGAACTTTTGTTTTGAGGGGATACGGATGGTATGTACTGTAATAGTTAAACTGGTACCTCGGTCTCTATCTACTTCGGTCGTCTATTTTTATTTAATAGTCGAACGCGGTACCAGCCTATGTAATAGTCTTTGTAATAGTCTCCCGCAGGGTTGGCTTGGCGCTGCCGCCGAATTTGTATGGACTTGTGGTTGTCGGCACATTTCTAACGGTCATGCACTTTAAAATAACTTTTTAAGTTGATTTAGTAAAACAAACACAAAATGTATTCGTGGTAAGTAATTTACTAAGAGACTAATTCGTGGATGATTTCGATTTATATTTACAATATTTCAATGCTTATAAAATCAGTTCATAGTGAAACTACATTTTTTTTATCAAAGGATATGGAATTAGTCATTGTTATTTACTGGTATTTCGATCGATTGAAGGGGAAGTTTTAAACCCACCAAATCTAACATTGAATAAATTATGAGTTAAGCATTGTTGGAGCAAAAGTAAAGACAAACCTCCTGTCCAAAACATTTGTCATATGCCATGTTTATCGAAAAACAATAAGTAATAAGACAAAATAAAATTAATTAAAAGCGAAACTAGATTTATTTTACTTACATTCCTCCTTATTCGCTATTTATATTTAATAAAAAAATGTGACATTGAGAACAAGATGAAATTTTGATGTCCCAACTATTATTATCATGGAAAGTGACAAAATAATTTCAGTCAGTTTGTAATAAATTACACAAACGCATTCAAAACGACGATCCTAATAAAACTAGAACCTATATTTTTACATAAACGAGGTGATGTATGTAGTATTTTCCAATATTAGATACAGAATATCTGAGTTAAACCCTGGCGTAAAATCAATTTATTAAGGTGATGCGTTAAACTCATAAATAGAATTTACTGTACATAATATTTGAGAACAGGTTTAGCACGTACCACGAAATAAAGTTAAACACGTGTTCAATCAAAACTGCAGCGCAGTCGTTAGTTAAAATGATATAATAAACACGTGTTCAATCAAAACTGCAGCGCAGTCGTAAGTTAAAATGATATAATAAACACGTGTTCAATCAAAACTGCAGCGCAGTCGTTAGTTAAAATGATATAATAAACACGTGTTCAATCAAAACTGCAGCGCAGTCGTAAGTTAAAATGATATAATAAACACGTGTTCAATCAAAACTGCAGCGCAGTCGTTAGTTAAAATGATATAATAAACACGTGTTCAATCAAAACTGCAGCGCAGTCGTAAGTTAAAATGATATAATAAACACGTGTTCAATCAAAACTGCAGCGCAGTCGTAAGTTAAAATGATATAATAAACACGTGTTCAATCAAAACTGCAGCGCAGTCGTTAGTTAAAATGATATAATTAAACAAGCTTTAAAGTTTAACATTCTCCTTCAGATGCTTGATGAATTAAAGTTATGCTATATACATATAGATATCTAAATTTATCTATTTCACTTTTCTGCGTTTAGTTCCTTTGATCTATATCTTATTTCATTTTTTATCGGTTGCTAGTACATTTGTAATTATTATTAAAATGATCATTCTAAAAGACAAACAACTGAAAAAAATGGAGTTGTAATCGAAGGAAATAAGAATCTAAGGCATTTAAGAGGTAATTGTAGTGAAACTGGTATAAATCAGCATCTGTTTGCTATAGTACTGGCTATAGTATTCTTTAAATCGTCTTTGCAATATGAATCAAAAGCAATGCATTTGCAGAGCGAGCTTTCTGTTGATATATAATATTATGCAGTATTTCTTATTCGGTGAGTTTTGCCTCGGCCGAATGTTTAACGCTGAAATATGAGTTTTTAAGTTCTTAAAACATTTTAAGGAGTTGTTAATAGCTTGTTGTCTTATGTATCCGATCTCCATATGTCTCGGGTTTATAGCTTTAAGAAAATACTTCTTTGCATATGTCACGGATTAAAAGATTAAAGAAACCAATGTATTTGCATATGTCACGGACTAAAAGATTATATAAAACAATCTTTTATGCATATGTCTCGAATAAAAAACTGTACTTTAAGAGAAATATGTATTAGCATATGTCACGGAGTAGAAGATATAAGAAATATATGTATTTGTTTATTTATCGTATTAAAATATATAGAAAACATGTTTGTGACGAATTTAATGATATAGGAAACATATCTGTATGCATATGTCACGGATTAAAAGCTATAAGAAACTTATGTATTTGCATTTTCCAACGTCCATAGTCTTTGATATGTCCCTATAAGACAAGAAACTTTGTCAACTTGTTTTAAGACATCGACGAACGGGCAGTATGGTTTTCATTTATTTACATATGTAACAGTCAATGCTACACCTTTTTAAAAGACGGTTTACTTTGATATAATACGTCTATCGATTATACAGAGCTTAATTCTGGATTTATAACATTTAATTTTTCACATGTTTGACTTAAAGGTTCCTTTAAATATGAATATAAAGTTAGTTCCCGTTTCCCGGTTCCTTATTCCTTTTCCAGCGTTAAGTTGGTTCCTGTTTCCCGTTTCCTTTTTCCTTTTTCGAAAAAGGAATAGGGAACTGATACATACAGTTCCCGTTTCCCGGTTCCTTATTCCTTTTTCAGCGTTAAGTTGGTTCCTGTTTCCCGTTTCCTTTTTCCTTTTTCGAAAAGGGAATAGGGAACTGATACATACAGTTCCCGTTTCCCGGTTCCTTATTCCTTTTTCACCGTTAAGTTGGTTCCTGTTTCCCGTTTCCTTTTTCCTTTTTCGCTCAAAATCCACAAGTGATTATTGTGAACGGGCATACATTCGCGCTATTATATTTTTCTATCTAGAAATAATATAACATGGTGCAATTCCGCCGAGTCTTAAAATCGCGCATTTTTCCTAGCGCGAAAAACCCGAATGTATGTATAATAAACATTTACTTTTTCCAAGAACTCTCCAGAATCTCCTTTTTTCGAATCTGAATAAGGAATAAGGAACCAGTTCCCGTTTCCTTATTCGTATCTGAATAAGGAATAAGGAACCAGTTCCCGTTTCCTTATTCGTATCTGAATAAGGAATAAGGAACCAGTTCCCGTTTCCTTATTCGAGCGAATAAGGAACTGGCAAATATAATCAAATGTAGTTGATTATTTGTTTTCTCCGAACAGCTTCTAGATAAAACCCGTTGTTATGAACAAGGGGGAGATAACTTTAACAATGATTGATAATGTGTGTATGAAATCTGTACAAAAACTTCAGTTCCTTTTTCGAATCTGAATAAGGAATAAGGAACCAGTTCCCGTTTCCTTATTCGAATCTGAATAAGGAATAAGGAACCAGTTCCCGTTTCCTTATTCGAGCGAATAAGGAACTGGCAAAGATAATGAAATGTAGTTGATTGTTTGTTTTCTCCGAACAGTTTCTAGATAAAACCCGTTGTTATGAACCAGGGGAAGATAACTTCAACAATGATTTATAATGTATGTATGAAATCTGTACAAAAACTTCAGTTCCTTATTCGAGCGAATAAGGAACTGGCAAATATAATGAAATGTAGGTGAATATTTGTTTTCTACGAGCAGTTTCTAGATAAAACCCGTTGTTTTGAACAAGGGGGAGATAACTTCAACGATGATTGATAATGTGTGTGTATGAAATCTGTACAAAAACTTCAGTTCCTTTTTCGAATCTGAATAAGGAATAAGGAACCAGTTCCCGTTTCCTTATTCGAGCGAATAAGGAACTGGCAAATATAATGAAATGTAGTTGATTGTTTGTTTTCGCCGAACAGTTTCTACATAAAACCCGTTGTTATGAACCAGGGGGAGATAACTTCAACAATGAATTATAATGTGTGTAGGAAATCTGTACAAAAACTTCAGTTCCTTTTTCGAATCTGAATAAGGAATAAGGAACCAGTTCCCGTTTCCTTATTCGAGCGAATAAGAACCTGGCAAATATAATGAAATGCAGTTGATTGTTTGTTTTCTCCGGACAGTTTCTAGATAAAACCCGTTGTTATGAACAAGGGGGAGATAACTTCAACAATGATTTATAATGTGTGTATGAAATCTGTACAAAAACTTCTGTTCCTTTTTCGAATCTGAATAAGGAATAAGGACCCAGTTCCCGTTTCCTTATTCGAATCTGAATAAGGAATAAGGAACCAGTTCCCGTTTCCTTATTCGAGCGAATAAGGAACTGGCAAATATAATGAAATGTAGTTGATTGTTTGTTTTCTCCGAACAGTTTCTAGATAAAACCCGTTGTTATGAACCAGCGGTAGATAACTTCAACAATGATTGATAATGTGTGTATGAAATCTGTACAAAAACTTCAGTTCCTTTTTCGAATCTGAATAAGGAATAAGGAACCAGTTCCCGTTTCCTTATTCCAGCGAATAAGGAACTGGCAAATATAATGAAATGTAGTGGATTGTTTGTTTTCTCCGAACCCTTTCTAGATAAAACCCGTTGTTATGAACCAGGGGGAGATAACTTCAGCAATGATTTATAATGTGTGTATGAAATCTGTACAAAAACTTCAGCTCTTTTTTCGAATCTGAATAAGGAATAAGGAACCAGTTCCCGTTTCCTTATTCGAATCTGAATAAGGAATAAGGAACCAGTTCCCGTTTCCTTATTCGAGCGAATAAGGAACTGGCAAATATAATGAAATGTAGTTGATTGATTGTTTTCTCCGAACAGTTTCTAGATAAAACCCGTTGTTATGAACCAGGGGGAGATAACTTCAACAATGATTTATAATGTGTGTATGAAATCTGTACAAAATCTTCAGTTCCTTTTTCGAATCTGAATAAGGAATACGGAACCAGTTCCCGTTTCCTTATTCGAATCTGAATAAGGAATAAGGAACCAGTTCCCGTTCCCTTATTCGAGCGAATAAGGAACTGGCAAATATAATGAAATGTAGTTGATTGTTTCTTTTCTCCGAACAGTTTCTAGATAAAACCCGTTGTTATGAACAAGGGCGAGATAACTTTAACAATGATTGATAAATTGTGTATGAAATCTGTACAAAAACTTCAGTTCCTTTTTCGAACCTGAATAAGGAATAAGGAACCAGTTCCCGTTTCCTTATTCGAATCTGAATGAGGAATAAGGAACCAGTTCCCGTTTCCTTATTCGAGCGAATAATGAACTGGCAAATATAATGAAATGAAGTTGATTGTTTGTTTTCTCCGAACAGTTTCTAGATAAAACCCGTTGTTATGAACCAGGGGGAGATAACTTCAACAATGAATTATATTAATGTGTGTATGAAATCTGTACGAAAACTTTAGTTCCTTTTTCGAATCTGAATAAGGAATAAGGAACCAGTTCCCGTTTCCTTATTCGAGCGAGTAAGGAATAAGGAACCAGTTCCCTTTTCCTTATTCAAGCGAATAAGGAACTGGCAAATATAATGAAATGCAGTTGATTGTCTGTTTTCTCCGGACAGTTTCTAGATAAAACCCGTTGTTATGAACAAGGGGGAGATAACTTCAAGAATGATTGAAATGTGTGTAAGAAATCTGTACAAAAACTTCAGTTCCTTCTTCAAATCTGAATAAGGAATAAGGAACCAGTTCCCGTTTCCTTATTCGAATCTGAATAAGGAATAAGGAACCAGTTCCCGTTTCCTTATTCGAGCGAATAAGGAACTGGCAAATATAATGAAATGAAGTTGATTGTTTGTTTTCTCCGAACAGTTTCCAGATGAAACCCGTTGTTATGAACCAGGGGGAGATAACTTCAACAATGATTTATAATGTGTGTATGGAATCTGTACAAAAACTTCAGTTCATTTTTCGAATCTGAATAAGGAATAAGGAACCAGTTCCCGTTTCCTTATTCGAATCTGAATAAGGAATAAGGAACCAGTTCCCGTTTCCTTATTCGAGCGAATAAGGAACTGGCAAATGTAATGAAATGTAGTTGATTGTTTGTTTTCTCCGGACAGCTTCTAGATAAAACTAGTTGTTATGAACAAGGGGGAGATAACTTCAATAATTGTTGATAATGTGTTATGAAATCTGTACAAAAACTTCTGTTCCTTTTTCGAATCTGAATAAGGAATAAGACCCAGTTCCCGTTTCCTTATTCGAATCTGAATAAGGAATAAGGAACCAGTTCCCGTTTCCTTATTCGAGCGAATAAGGAACTGGCAAATATAACGAAATGTAGTTGATTGTTTGTTTTCTCCGAACAGTTTCTAGATAAAACCCGTTGTTATGAATCAGAGGGAGATAACTTCAACAATGATTGATAATGTGTGTATGAAATCTGTACAAAAACTTCAGTTCCTTTTTCGAATCTGAATAAGGAATAAGGAACCAGTTCCCGTTTCCTTATTCGAATCTGAATAAGGAACCAGTTCCCGTTTCCTTATTCGAGCGAATAAGGAACTGACAAATTTATTGAAATGTAGTTGATTGTTTGTTTTCTCCGAACCCGTTTCTAGATAAAACCCGTCGTTATGAACCAGGGGGAGATAACTTCAGCAATGATTTATAATGTGTGTATGAAATCTGTACAAAAACTTCAGTTCCTTTTTCGAATCTGAATAAGGAATAAGGAACCAGTTCCCGTTTCCTTATTCGAATCTGAATAAGGAATAAGGAACCAGTTCCCGTTTCCTTATTCGAGCGAATAAGGAACTGGCAAATATAATGAACTGTTGTTGATTATTTGTTTTTTTTTTCCGAACAGTTTCTAGATAAAACCCGTTGTTATGAACCAGGCGGAGATAACTTCAACAATGATTTATAATGTGTGTATAAAAGCTGTACAAAAACTTCAGTTCCTTTTCCGAATCTGAATAAGGAATAAGGAACCAGTTCCCGTTTCCTTTTTCGAATCTGAATAAGTAATAAGGAACCAGTTCCCGTTTCCTTATTCGAGCGAATAAGGAACTGGAAAATATAATGAAATGTAGTTGATTGTTTCCTTTCTCCGAACAGTTTCTAGATAAAACCCGCTGTTATGACCAAGGGGGAGATAACTTTAACAATTATTGATAATGTGTGTATGAAATCTGTACAAAAACTTCAGTCCCTTTTTCGAATCTGAATAGGAATAAGGAACCAGTTCCCGTTTCCTTATTCGAATCTGAAAAAGGAATAAGGAACCAGTTCCCGGTTCCTTATTCGAGCGAATAAGGAACTGGCAAATATAATGAAATGTAGTTGATTGTTTGTTTTCTCCGAACAGTTTCTAAATAAAACCCGTTGTTATGAACAAGGGGGAGATAACTTCAACGATGTTTGATAATGTGTGTATGAAATCTGTACAAAAACTTCAGTTTCTTTTTCGAATCTGAATAAGGAATAGGGAACCAGTTCCCGTTTCATTTTTCGAATCTGAATAAGGAATAAGGAACCAGTTCCCGTTTCCTTATTCGAGGGAATAGGGAACTGGCAAATATAATGAAATGTAGGTGAATATTTGTTTTCAACGAGCAGTTTCTAGATAAAACCCGTTGTTTTGAACAAGGGGGAGATAACTTCAACGATGATTGATAATGTGTGTATGAAATCTGTACAAAAACATCAGTTCCTTTTTCGAATCTGAATAAGGAATAAGGAACCAGTTCCCGTTTCCTTATTCGAATCTGAATAAGGAATAAGGAACCAGTTCCCGTTTCCTTATTCGAGCGAATAAGGAACTGGCAAATATAATGAAATGTAGTTGATTGTTTGTTTTCTCCGAACAGTTTCTAGATAAAACCAGTTGTTATGAACAAGGGGGAGATAACTTCAACAATGATTGATAATGTGTGTATGAAATCTATACAAAAACTTCAGTTCCTTTTTCGAATCTGAATAAGGAATAAGGAACCAGTTCCCGTTTCCTTATTCGAGCGAATAAGGAACTGGCAACTATATGAAATGTAGTTGATTGTTTGTTTTCTCCGAGCAGTTTCTAGATAAAAGCCGTTGTTCTGAACAAGGGGGAGATAACTTCAACAATGATTGATAATGTGTGTATGAAATCTGTACAAAAACTTCTGTTCCTTTTTCGAATCTGAATAAGGAACCAGTTCCCGTTTCCTTATTCGAATCTGAATAAGGAATAAGGAACCAGTTCCCGTTTCCTTATTCGAGCGAATAAGGAACTGGCAAATATAATGAAATGAAGTTGATTGTTTGTTTTCTCCGAACAGTTTCTAGATAAAAGCCGTTGTTATGAACAAGGGGGAGATAACTTCAACAATATTTGATAATGTGTGTATGAAATCTGTACAAAAACTTCAGTTCCTTTTTCATATCTGAATAAGGAATAAGGAACCAGTTCCCGTTTCCTTATTCGAATCTGAATTGGCAAATATAATTAAATGTAGTTTATTGTTTGTTTTCTCAAAGCAGTTTGTAGATAAAACCCGTTGTTCTGAACAAGGGGGAGAAAAGTTGAATGAACAGTTCCTGTTTCCTTATTTGAGCGAATAAGGAACTGGCAAATATGTTCAATTTTAGTTGAATTTTTAATACCAAACCGGCTTTAAGGTAAATCCGTTGATCTGACTATAGGTGATATAGCTTCAACAATGATAGTTTTATGTGTGAGAAAGCTGTTCTGATTCTGATACCTCAGGTCCTTTTTGGAATCTTTATAAGAAATATGGAACTAGTTTCCGTTTACTTACTCTGTCATATAAGGAACTTAAGGAACTGACAAATATTGGCTGCGTTTCATTAAGAATTTACGATAGTATCGTATCGTAAACTGCGATGCCCATTTACGAAAGAATTTACGAATGTGACAAACGCGTTTCATAAAGACCTAGGTCCCTATCAGTCTAAAAACAGCCGTTTCCGGGCGCGAGGTTTTTAGCGCGCACCTGTCAAACACAAAAAATGGCGACTTCCATGAAACTGAAATTTCTTTAATTTAGCTATTTTGATGAAACTTCCGTCGTTTCCTACATGTAGATAATATAATAATAGAGGACAATGATCATTAAACTTCATTCCTCCTGGGTTCCAGACCCTGCTGTCCGAGAAAACACGTGAAATAACCGGTAAGTTAAAGTACAACACTGAAGTGAAAACAAGGTATATAACAATAGCCTGAATAGGATTATAAGTGTTTACATAATTTGAAAATCGGTCTTGTAAACAATAAATTGTTATAATTGGCTTTTCAAACATAATTTTATCTGGCAATGTCAAAAATTATAATGTCGAGCAGTGCAATTGATCAGCCTGATAGGGGTGGGGTCAATGGGTTAAATGATCGTTCTGAATAATGAATTGTACACCATAGTGCTATGAAGGTGATGAGGTGTGAAAAGAAAATAATCGTCTTAAAGCGTGGTAATATGTTCATTGTTAGGTTGTAGCAGAACATTCTGACCTGACAATAGGTTGTCCCGGAGAAATATTCATCATTCAGCATTTCGTCTGATCAGGATCTGCACTGGTCCCGTTAACTATGAAATCTTAACTATGAAACTATATTGCGAAGTTTATTTTTTCAGCTTTTGAAGAAAGACAATAATATTTTGAAAATTAAATTGTTAACATTTAGTTTAATTATGCCTCTCAGATAAATGTCTACCACTTAATATGTATGTGTTTGCTATAAGCACTTTGTGTTTAATGCAATAAATGTGATTGTTGTTGTTGTTGTTGCTTAAAGCCAACAGTGCAGATCCTGATCAGACGGCATGGATGTGCCAGCTTACACATACAGTTGACAGTTCTAATCTTCTGTTCACTGATTAAAAAATAATCTAGAAACAACAGCAGCAACCAGTAAAATTATAATAATTATTTTATAATAATCAGTTGGTCTGATCAATTCAAATGGTCTTTGGAAACTAACTATGAAAACCTGTCATGAAACTGATGTCTTTAATTTTCCTTACATCTTTCTTGTGTCAAAAACAAGTTTAGGATTGGAAGATTGGAATCACATAATAGCATACCTGAAACTTTTTATTGCAATGACTGGTGGTTTTATTAACACCTATATAGTATATGTATCTTGTATTTAAATTTTTACTTCAGTTAAGAAGAAAAGACAGTTGGAAGGATGAGTCCCTGCAGCTGACCTTATTATAGTTGCTGTTTAATTCACAAGATCTGGTTACGTACATGGACGAACATTTTATTGACTCCAAGGTATTTCTGATGATCATTTATGTTTCTAAAACTTAAGTGACCTCAATACCGTAAATTGGGATATTTTGGCGTCGTGATATTTTGTCCATTTTGCCCCATAATACCTGTGTTTTATTTTGGCCAGTTTAATTTTGGCCATTTATCATTGTGTGGCAAAAAATAAACACAGATACGTTTTTTTGTCACGTGTAATGCATAAAATATTTTAAGATCGACATTTTCAGAACATTTATTGCAGCACACAATAATCCAACAAACTGAATGAAATACAGTAATTATATTAAAAATTATGAGATTTATCTTGTTGGTTTGATAAGCGATAAATAGTGGTCAGCGTCGATGACGTGTGAAAGTCAATCTGTATTGTTGTTGTGTTTGCACTAAATGGGCTGAATTTTCACCTGTGACATATTTTAGTGTGTTTAATTTTGGCCTTTTCATCATGGTGGCCAATTAGGCAAATTATTAAACAAGGCCAAAATAAACCAATTTACGGTATGTGGTTGATATTTCTCAAAAATATATGATTCATTGTAAAATTATTAATTAAGTTTGATTGATTGAAATTTTCAGTAATTCAACAGTTATTTATTTAATTTTTAACAGTCACTTACATGTATGTCTAGAAATTTTGAAAAAAAACATACATTATAACACTTTACTCATTATATACAGGTTTTGTTGCATGTTCATACAGTGTACGAGGGTAGTCCCAATAAATCGTAGACTTTTTGAATAAAAAGAAAACTACCGAACACATCTTTAAGCAAATTTCACAGTTAGTTAAGACATCATTTGGTAACAGGTATGCTGAATTTCAACGAAAAATCTTTTAAAATAAAGAAATTACACACACTTCATTAAACCGAGATAGCGATTGGCGACGCACGTCAAAAAGCACCATGATTTTGAATTCAATAATTTACTTTAAACAGTTAATACATTACACAGTGCCATTTTAGCGGCTAATTGTTAATGTTGCCTTAATTGGTGATAATTCTGAAATCAATATGCAAAGTTTCAAAAAGTTGCCATAATTTGTATAAGAGTAGTGCTGGTTTCATGCTAATGAGTAAATATTAACTTCTAATAAAAATCGCGACGTTTGAAGAAGCTGCGGCGCACATTTCGATCATCCAATATTGTGATAAAAGCGAATTGACGCCAAAAGACACGATTAAGGAATAAAAACAAGTTAAAAAGCATTCTCATTTCTAGAGCGTTAGTATACAAAAGTGGCACAGAAAGTTTTCGCATGGCGAAACGGAAATAATACTCAGAATCAGTCATCCCCCGTACTCGCTAGACCTTGCTCCGGTAGACGTTGTGTACTTTCGGGCTCATAGGTCGCAAATCTCAGATCTCTGACGAGATCAGAAAGCTTGGCCTTCAGCAAAATTCTTGAAATAATGTAACAGAGTGTTACATTAATTTATTTAATAGTCCGGTGATCAGACACAGTGAGTGTATCAAAATGCTGAAGAGTACTTCAGGAAGGAGTAACGGTATGCTGTGTGAGCATTTTAATGACGTTGCGATGTGCGCCGCTGGTCGACAGGTCGAATTGTTAAAATGTTTCCAATTTCTTTATGGTAGTCTATTTTTCTTTGATATTTCATCTACAAATTACCAATTAATGTTTTAACTAACTGTGAAAGTTGCATATATATGTGTTCAGTAGTTTTCTTTTCATTCAGATAGTCTACGATTTATTGGGACAACCTTCGTATATCCAGATCAGCTGGCACATCTGTAGCTTCTGATCAGGATCTAAACTGTTCGCATTTCAATCAGAAACAACCTAATGAATTAAACAGCAAACAAAGTAAATCATGATCAGACAATTTCTATATGTATCGGCTGATCTTGATCTACACTGTCCATCTGTGAATAACAACAGCCAGATTGCATGGAGTAAAGGGTTAAATTTCAGTATTAATACCATTTTGTTAATTGTCATTCCTTTAATATAAATAATGAATGTAATACATGAAAAATCTCTCATGTGCAACATTTATTTATTTAACTTGTATAATAATTCTTATAGAAATGTGTTACAGAGTCATCAAACCATTTGCCTCCATTAAATTTTGGCAATAATAGTAAAGCCACATGTATTTCACTATTTGGAATAGCCCTGAGCTTAATGATTTAACTCTGTTAACAACGTTAAACTGCTAATGCCAGTGCTTATTTATAATTTATATAGTGAATGGGTTTTTTAAATTTATGATGTATTTTTAAATGTTAATCTATAAATGCCTACTGAAACAGTTATTCTCTTCCAAAAATTTTTTATTGTTAACCCCCTTTTCAGTTTAATAAATATGGTACATTAAGGAATTAACAGGGTTATTTGAAATAATTTTCCTCTCATCATTTACTTGATAATGTAGATGTATATCAGTATTGGTTTATCTTCAAACTGAAGTTAATACAATTTGAAGACTGGCTCATATGTTGAAGACTGGCTCATATGTACTGACATTATTTCCTTATTATTAATTTAAATGTTTTCATTTTCAGATTTATGAATGGTGAGAAGGAAAGAGCAGCTAGAAACAGACTGTTAAAACATTCCCCTTGACATGGATGACTGTATTTAATTGTAAAATGTTACTGAGAATAAAGAATTATGAAAACAAGTTCAAATTGAATTTCTAGACAAAAAAAGGGATACACAGTATAGCCATGTGGTTTCTCTATTAACTGTAACCGGGTGACATTAATGCCTCTTTAGTCTGAATGATACATGATTATCTGTCAGATGCTAGTTTTCACTTTCTCATATTAATTGGATAACAGTAACTGTCCCTGGTATTACAGTCACTTTTAAGTGTTTGTGCGCTGTTCCTGCATGTCTGCAAAGGCTTTAATGAAACTTGGCAAACTAATGTAACAAAGGGCTTCTGGCCATGTAACAGGAATGTTGTGGTTGGCCTAAATTTGCATGAGTTATGGCCGATGTGCTATTTTTATATATACAATTTATATTGTACAGAGTGCATCTTAAGATGGGACGCATTATGTTAGGGCATTGTCCATCCATCCAGGTGTCTGTTGTTTTCAGGATGACAGCAGCTGTCCTAAAGTCAGCGATACTTGGGTAATGTGATTAAGTCGATGGTCTAGGTCACATGATCAAATATGACAAATGGCAAAGTTTGTCTGGACAATAGCTGGACATTGTTTATGCCTACAGTCAACACTCCTGGTGTGTTGAAAGCCCTTGATTGGAGAATGATTCCTACTGATATTGAGATCACTACGTTAAAGGTCATGATAACCAAATCAAATCAAAGTTATGATTTTTCACCAAAGCTCATTTTTTGTGTCGCCCTTTCAAAGAAATGACAATACATAGGAATCGCTTTGTCTGTTCGTTCAGACTGTCTGTACATCTGTCCATCACGAAAACTTAACATTCACTATAACTTTGCCATTTCTTAATATTTCTTTATGAAACGTTCAAATTACATAGCTTATGAAAACACACTCATGATGATGCCAAATTCTTTAGGTCAAGGTCACATTTGATGGAGTTATGCCCCTTTTGTACGTGGATTTTGACCTGAAAACATAACATTGACTAAAACTTTGCCATTTTTCAATATTTCTTCATGAAACTTTCAAATGATATTGTTTATGACAACATGCTCATGGTGATGCTGAATTCTTTAGGTCAAGTTCACATTTGATGGAGTTATGCCCCTTTTTGTACTTGGATTTTTGCATGAAAACTTAACGTTTGCAATAACCTTGCCATTTCTTATCATTTCTTAAATTAAATAAATTATATTGCCTATGACAAAAAGCTCATGATAGTGCCAAATTCTTTAGGTCAAAGTCACATTTGTTGGAGTTATGCCCCTTTTTGTACTTGTATGTTGGCATGAAAACTTAATGTTGGCTATAATCTTGCCATTTCTCAACATTTCTTCATGAAACTTTTAAATTATTTTGCTCAAAACAACATACTCGTGATGATGACAAGTTGTTTTGGCCAAAAAGGGGTTATGCCCCGTTTTGAACTTGCATTTTTTTCCGACATTGTACCAGAGGGCGATACAAGTGTTCAACTGAACACCCATCTAGTTATATACCAGTATTCTATAACAGAAATGGGGTTTATACTTTAAATATGTCTTATCATCAACTGTTTGGACTTAAACCTCTGCTGTTCCTTATAATTTTTAACTTCTCTTTTCGATATATTCTTGACGAGAGCATAACTCGTAACATGTAATATGATCTTAGTTGAACTTGACTAAAGGCATTCCAAATTGGTAGCCGAAATTGGGAAATCTAAACAAGATAAAAGCCAGTATGCGATCTTTTAAATTTCATGACAATTAACTGTTTACTCCCTCAATATATATATGGGTTTATTGCATATATGCAACAGTGTTTATCCAGATCAGCTTGCAAATTTGTGCGATCTGATGTCTACACTGTTCACTTCTTGTTCAGAAATAACCCAATGTATCACAAAATTCAAAGTGTAGATCCAGACCAGATGGCAAGTGTACATCTTGATCAGATGGCAAATGTAGACCTAGATTAGATGGTGCTGATGACAGCAATATCCAATGGTTAATATCTTCTTTGAACTTAAATTGGTTCATTAAGTGAAATATGAATATCAGTAATTAACAGTATTTTGATAACATGAACAAAACATCTTTTTGTTAAATTTCTGGTTCTTTTAAATATAATTTATTTAGCATGTTTCGTTCCAACATCTTTTGGAGGTAGCCTTGATTCTGAGACAGAAATTAAAAAAAGAACAATGATGTAGAAAAAACCTAACTTAATATTGTACAGTGCAACTAACTTAATATAGTACAGTGCAAAACAGTTGTAGCTGTATAAAAAATGCAGTTTAACTGTTTTGCACTCAACTCACAATTTGTTTACTTTGTGTTTTACTAAAGTTTAGCCAGAGTGGTTCAGGTGGGATAGTTCAATAAATATTACAAGAAAACATGGTTAAGCTTTTCATGTTTGTCATTCTAAGAAATAAAAAAGATTAAAAATATTTATTACTGAACATATATATTACTAAACCAAATCTTCTACAGTAAGCCTTTTTTGCTATGAAAATGAATTCACACATAACTGTCATTATACATGTATATATTACATGTATCAATAATCAACCGTATACAAATGGTTATGTGTTTTGACAATTGTTGATTTGTGTAAGAGTGTTGATTATTCACTGCTCCTTATGTCTTAACTTGATGTTATATTTTGCTTTAAATTTCGATATCACAACATATCTTCAGCATTTCAATATAAGTTTAGGCTTAAAAGAACAAAAGCAAAATAACCAAATGCACCATCGTTGGGTCCCAAGCCCTGTGTGAGAAAGCAGGAGCGACTTTTTTGTCTACATATTAATAGTTATAATAATATCTCCCTGATCTTTCATTTTAAAAATAATTCTTTGAAATCCGCCCTCCATTTAAAAAAAAGATTACTACTTATTGCAGTTATTTCTTCTTTTCGGTGGTCAAGTCAAAATAACGACCACGTTAATAAATCACAATATCAATTTTATTCATATATTTATTAATAATTTCATTCATTTATGATTGATACATAAGCCATTTTTCTTATCAAAATACATTTGACTTATTTTCCAAAAAATGCCTAACTGCAGAGTAATTCACATTTTTTCCCCTATATATTCTATGCGTTAAAGCTGCGTATTTTCTATATGTTTATATTGGCTGGGTTAAAAGCTGCGTTTTATTCAGGCCCCTTTATTACTAGCTGTTTTAGTGTTGTACCTTTTTTTCTTAACGTATCAGAAATAACTGTTGAAAGAAATTATATCTCCTTTGTTGATTGTTTAGCGATAATGAGACAAATCAAGAAGAGAAGGCGAATGTGCTCTATCTAAGATAATATTTGACAGTTCCTTATACGACAGAGTAAGTAAACTAGTTCCATAATTATTTCTTATTAAAATTCCAAAAAGGAACTGAGGTACATTGTATCAGAATCAGAACAGCTTTCTCAAACATATAACTATCATTGTTGAAGTCATATAACCAATATTCAGATCAACGGATTATACCTAAAAGCCGATCTGGTAATAACAAATTCAACTACAATTGATCATACTTGCCAGTTCCTTATTCGCTCGAATAAGGAAACGGGAACTGGTTCCTTATTCCTTATTCAGATTCGAATAAGGAAACGGGAACTGGTTCCTTTTTCCTTATTCAGATTCGAAAAAGGAACTGAAGTTTTTGTACAGATTTCATACACACATTATCAATCATTATCGACGTTATCTCCCCCTTGTTCAGAAAAACGGGTTTTATCTAGAAACTGCTCGGAGAAAACAAGCAATCTACTACATTTCATTATATTTGCCAGTTCCTTATTCGCTCAAATAAGGAAACGGGAACTGGTTCCTTATTCCTTATTCAGATTCGAATAACGAAACGCGAACTGGTTCCTAATTCCTTATTCAGATTCGAAAAAGGAACTGAAGTTTGTGTACAGATTTCATACACACATCATCAATCATTGTCGAAGTTATCTCCCCTTGTTCAGAACAACGGTTTTTTTTTCTAGAAACTGCTCAGGGAAAACAAACACTCAACTTCATTTCATTATATTTGCCAGTTCCTTATTCGCTCGAATAAGGAAACGGGAACTGGTTCCTTATTCCTTATTGAGATTCGAATAAGGAAACGGGAACTGGTTCCTTATTCCTTATTCAGATTCGAAAAAGGAACTGAAGTTTTTGTACAGATTTCGTACACACATTATCACTCATTGTTGAAGTTATCTCCCCCTTGTTCATAACAACGGGTTTTATCTAGAAACTGATAGCAGAAAACAAACAATCAACTACATTTCATCATATTTGCCTGTTCCTTATTCGCTCGAATAAGGAAACGGGAACTGGTTCCTTATTCCTTATTCAGATTCCAATAAGGAAACGGGAACTGGTTCCTTAGCCCTTTTTCAGATTCGAATAAGGAAACGGGAACTGGTTCCTTATTACTTATTCAGATTCGAAAAAGGAACTAAAGTTTTTTGTTCAGATCTCATACACACATTATCAATCAGTGTTAAAGTTATCTCCCCCTTGTTAAGAACAATGGCTTTTATCTAGAAACTGCTCGGAGAAAACAAACAATCAACTACACTCATTATATTTGCCAGTTTCTTATTCGCGCGAATAAGGAAACGGGGACTGGTTCCTTATTCCTTATTCAGATTCGAATAAGGAAACGGGAACTGGTTCCTTATTCCTTATTCAGATTCGAAAAAGGAACTGAAGTTTTTTGTTCAGATCTCATAAACAAATTATCAATCAGTGTTAAAGTTATCTCCCCCTTTTTAAGAACAATGGCTTTTATCGAGAAACTGCTCGGAGAAAATAACAAATCAACCATATTTCATTATATTTGCCAGTTCCTTATTCGCGCGAATAAGGAAACGGGAACTGGTTCCTTATTCCTTATTCAGATTCAAATAAGGAAACGGGAACTGGTTCCTTATTCCTTATTCAGATTCGAAAAAGGAACTGAAGTTTTGTACAGATTTCATGCACACATTATCAATCATTGTTGAAGTTATCTCCCCCTTGTTCATAACAGCAGCTTTTATCTAGAAACTGCTCGGAGAAAACAAACAATCAACTACATTTCATTATATTTGCCAGTTCCTTTTTCGCGCGAATAAGGAAACGGGAACTGGTTCCTTATTCCTTATTCAGATTCGAATAAGGAAACGGGAACTGGTTCCTTATTCCTTATTCAGATTCGAAAAAGGAACTGAAGTTTTTTGTTCAGATCTCATACACACATTATAAATCAGTATTAAAGTTATCCCCCCCTTGTTAAGAACAATGGCTTTTATCTAGAAACTGCTCGGAGAAAACAAACAATCAACCATATTTCATTATATTTGCCAGTTTCTTATTCGCGCGAATAAGGAAACGGGAACTGGTTCCTTATTCTTTATTCAGATTCGAATAAGGAAACGGGAACTGGTTCCTTATTCCTTATTCAGATTTGAAAAAGGAACTGAAGTTTTGTACAGATTTCATACACACATTATCAATCATTGTTGAAGTTATCTCCCCCTTGTTCATAACGGCGGCTCTTATATAGAAACTGCTCACGGAAAGCAAACAATACACTTAATTTCACTATATTTGCCAGTTCCTTATTCGCTCGAATAAGGAAACGGGA
Source organism: Corbicula japonica (assembly GCA_038501625.1). NCBI lineage: Eukaryota > Metazoa > Mollusca > Bivalvia > Venerida > Cyrenidae > Corbicula > Corbicula japonica. The sequence continues at coordinate 412,137 of JAZAYU010000147.1, forward strand.
ACTGGTTCCTTATTCCTTATTCAGATTCGAATAAGGAAACGGGAACTGGTTCCTTATTCCTTATTCAGATTCGAAAAAGGAACTGAAGTTTTTTGTTCAGATCTCATACACACATTATAAATCATTGTTAAAGTTATCTCCCCCTTGTTAAGAACAATGGCTTTTATCTAGAAACTCCTCGGAGAAAACAATCAACTATATTTCATTATATTTGCCAGTTCCTTATTCGCGCGAATAAGGAAACGGGAACTGGTTCCTTATTCCTTATTCAGATTCGAAAAAGGAACTGAAGATTTTTGTTCAGATCTTATACACACATTATCAATCAGTGTTAAAGTTATCTCCCCCTTGTTAAGAACCATGGCTTTTATCTAGGAACTGCTAGGATAAAACAAACAATCAACTACATTTCATTATATTTGCCAGTTCCTTATTCGCGCGAATAAGGAAACGGGAACTGGTTCCTTATTCCTTATTCAGATTCGAATAAGGAAACGGGAACTGGTTCCTTATTCCTTATTCAGATTCGAAAATGGAACTGAAGTTTTTTGCTCAGATCTCATACACACATTATCAATCAGTGTTAAAGTTATCTCCCCCTTTTTTAGAACAATGGGTTTTATCGAGAAACTGCTCGGAGAAAACAACCAATCAACCATATTTCATTATATTTGCCAGTTTCTTATTCGCGCGAATAAGGAAACGGGAACTGGTTCCTTATTCCTTATTCATATTCGAATAAGGAAACGGGAACTGGTTCCTTATTCCTTATTGAGATTCGAAAAAGGAACTGAAGTTTTGTACAGATTTCATACACACATTATCAATCATTGTTGAAGTTATCTCCCCCTTGTTCACAACAGCAGCTTTAATCTAGAAACTGCTCGGAGAAAACAAACAATCAACTACATTTCATTATATTTGCAAGTTCCTTATTCGCGCGAAAAAGGAAACGGGAACTGGTTCCTTATTCCTTATTGAGATTCGAATAAGGAAACGGGAACTGGTTCCTTATTCCTTAATATTCAGATTTGAAAAAGGAACTGAAGTTTTGTACAGATTTCATACATACATTATTAATCATTGTTGAAGTTATCTCCCCCTTGTTCATAACAGCGGCTCTTATCTAGAAACTGCTCACGGAAAGCAAACAATCAACTTCATTTCATTATATTTGCCAGTTCCTTATTCGCTCTAAAAAGGAAACGGGAACTGGTTCCTTATTCCTTATTCAGATTCGAATAAGGAAACGGGAACTGGTTCCTTATTCCTTATTCAGATTCGAAAAAGGAACTGAAGTTTTTTGTTCAGATCTCATACACACATTATCAATCATTGTTGAAGTTATCGCCCCCTTGTTCATAACAGCGGCTTTTATCTAGAAACTGCTCGGAGAAAACCAACAATCAACCATATTTCATTATATTTGCCAGTTCCTTTTTCGCGCGGATAAGGAAACGGGAACTGGTTCCTTATTCCTTATTCAGATTCGAAAAAGGAACTGAAGTTTTGTACAGATTTCATACACACATTATTAATCATTGTTGAAGTTATCTCCCCCTTGTTCATAACAGCGGCTCTTATCTAGAAACTGCTCACGGAAAGCAAACAATCAACTTCATTTCGCTTTATTTGCCAGTTCCTTATTCGCTCGAATAAAGAAATGGGAACTGGTTCCTTATTCCTTATTCAGATTCGAATAAGGAAACGGGAACTGGTTCCTTATTCCTTATTCAGATTCGAAAAAGGAACTGAAGTTTTTTGTTCAAACTCGTACACACATTATCAATCAGTGTTAAAGTTATCTCCCCCTTGTTAAGAACAATGGCTTTTATCTAGAAACTGCTAGGATAAAACAAACAATCAACTACATTTCATTATTTTTGCCAGTTCCTTATTCGCGCGAATAAGGAAACGGGAACTGGTTCCTTATTCCTTATTCAGATTCGAATAAGGAAACGGGAACTGGTTCCTTATTCCTTATTCAGATTCGAAAAAGGAACTGAAGTTTTTTGTTCAGATCTCATAAACACATTATCAATCAGTGTTAAAGTTATCTCCCCCTTTTTAAGAACAATGGCTTTTATCGAGAAACTGCTCGGAGGAAACAACCAATCAACCATATTTCATTATATTTGCCAGTTCCTTATTCGCGCGAATAAGGAAACGGGAACTGGTTCCTTATTCCTTATTCAGATTCGAATAAGGAAACGGGAACTGGTTCCTTATTCCTTATTCAGATTCGAAAAAGGAACAGAAGTTTTGTACAGATTTCATACACACATTATCAATCATTGTTGAAGTTATCTCCCCCTTGTTCATAACAGCAGTTTTTATCTAGAAACTGCTCGGAGAAAACAAACAATCAACTACATTTCACTATATTTGCCAGTTCCTTATTCGCGCGAATAAGGAAACGGGAACTGGTTCCTTATTCCTTATTCAGATTCGAATAAGGAAACGGGAACTGGTTCCTTATTCCTTATTCAGATTCGAAAAAGGAACAGAAGTTTTGTACAGATTTCATACACACATTATCAATCATTGTTGAAGTTATCTCCCCCTTGTTCATAACAGCAGTTTTTATCTAGAAACTGCTCGGAGAAAACAAACAATCAACTACATTTCACTATATTTGCCAGTTCCTTTTTCGCGCGAATAAGGAAACGGGAACTGGTTCCTTATTCCTAATTCATATTCGAATAAGGAAACGGGAACTGGTTCCTTATTCCTTATTCAGATTCGAAAAAGGAACTGAAGTTTTTTGTTCAGATCTCATACACACATTATAAATCATTGTTAAAGTTATCTCCCCCTTGTTAAGAACAATGGCTTTTATCTAGAAACTCCTCGGAGAAAACAAACAATCAACCATATTTCATTATATTTGCCAGTTCCTTTTTCGCGCGAATAAGGAAACGGGAACTGGTTCCTTATTCCTTATTCAGATTCGAAAAAGGAACTGGAGATTATAGTAACGATTTTCTTAACGCAGATCAAATCATCTTCTCTTTCACACAGAAAATTCTTGGAAAAAGTTTATGTTTACTTTTCATAAATTTCGCGCTAGGAAAAATGCACGAATTCAAAACTCGGCGGAATAGCACCATGTAATGTGATGTCTGATGTCTGGATAGAACGAATGTATGCCCGTTCGCAATTATCATTTGTGAATTTTGAGCGAAAATTCGTCCCCGCGAAATGAAATTATTTCATGTTTTATTTAAAATTCTTATTATGAGCTTAACTGTACAAACAGGTTATATCTGCATATCAGAAAAAGGACAGCCTAAACACAGTAAGAGCCCTTGAAAAAGATATCAAAATTATGGAATTACAAAAAAATAGTTTTGTAAAAGCCAATAAGGTCGTATATTTCTAACAATTTATAGTGTAAAACTGCCACGCTAGCCGAAAACGAAGCCATCAATCACTGAACCAATGTTCGCTTTCATCAAATTAACCAAGTAGTATGTAGCCTGTCTATACAGAACATTATGAGGACAGATAAGTAAGCAGAAACAACAACAACAACAACAAGAATAGCAACAGCAGCAGCAGCAAAACAACTGTATGTATCAGTTCCTATTCCTTTTTTCGAAAAAGGAAAAAGGAAACGGGAAACAGGAACTAACTTAACGCTGAAAAAGGAATAAGGAACCGGGAACCGGGAACTGTATGTATCAGTTCCCTATTCCTTTTTCGAAAAAGGAAAAAGGAAACGGGAAACAGGAACTAACTTAACGCTGAAAAAGGAATAAGGAACCGGGAAACGGGAACTGTATGTCTCAGTTCCCTATTCCTTTTTCGAAAAAGGAAAAAGGAAACGGGAAACAGGAACCAACTTAACGCTGAAAAAGGAATAAGGAACCGGGAAACGGGAACTAACTTTATATTCATGGGCCTGTAAAGTATTATATATTAAACTCACCGAAAACTGTAGTCTTACACAAAACTTAGCCTTGTATACACGTTGATGCATAATACTTGGCAAGAATATGTTTTCCATTACCAATAACTGTTTATAAAATGATTTTTACAAGAGGTAGAGCAAGCAGCGGAAAACAACCAGCAAGCAGCGATATACACCTGATTTTTTTAAACAAACTTTCAATAACATTATTACTCGTATTTGTTGCATAACATTCTACATCTGCATGTACATTCTACATTTTTGTTTGGGTGGGATCAATGACTGATTGATAAGTTTTACAGATCCCAGGAAGCAGCCAAGACCTTTTATTACTGTATCTCAATTCTGCTTAGTCATTGGTTGCTCCACTGTTTGAATACGTATGAATGAATTATAACTTGTCAACGGGATTGAGGCGTTCGATATGAATAGTGTTTAACTGTAAAATTTTATACATCGTTTGAACTGCAAAAACCACGGACCTCTTGCGACGCAAACACCCCCTTTGACATTGAAACATAAAAAACTATCCCATGTGTTAGCACTCACAACCTCATGTTTTTAGGGAGGTGACGCTAACCACTCGACCAAACTGGCCATAGCCTAATTGCATTGAAAATAGTGCTGTTATAGATAGCTATAAGTTTTTTTAAACGCAATTTGCGTAAGAGGAATATTTGAATGTATTAGGCCTAAAAAATAGGTTTGTTTTTGGTTACATCTTTGAAAAAACATTGGATCGGTAGGTAGGCTTTTTTTAGGGGAAGAAACCAAAGTCCAGGTATATACCATCTTGGGTGTAAGTAAGTACATCAAAGATTAAAATTGTTAAATTAGTATCTATCTTTTATAGAGGTATCTTTTAAGGTATTGAAGTGTAGAAAAGGGAAAACTCACTGCATTTAATACTGTAATTCCATTGAAACTAATAAACCAGTATTTCAACTTAAAGATGAGTTGTTTTGCTTAACATGTAATATTAATAATTATTCTTTTAATTACAATTAGATGTGTAATGCCGTAATGTGGTTTAATGCATGGATAGTGTTGATTTGTTCATGGCTATCTTTGTAATGTTGGATATACTTACCTTAATACCTACCACTTCTTACAACCACTGTGCCTCACTTTCAAATCGTATTAAGTCGTTTTTAGCTTTACATTCGTGATATTGTTGCAATTAACACATAATCAAATATATACATATCCCATCAATGATGGTAAAAGTTCTATCACTACCACCAAAGCAGGTTTAATAATTTGATCAGTGCTGTTTCTTTCACTCATTTTACGATACAAATATCAGTACATAATTGTTCACTCATAAAGCCATTATTCAACGATTCTGCATTTACGCCGTATCACGTATGCACTTTGAACAGAAATCTTAATCTCTTTGCTTCCTTAATTCTTCAATGAAGTCGGTGGATCAAAAAGAATATTTTTACTGGCTCGCCGAACGTTGACAGCCATGATTGTTTACCTCGGAGAATTCAATTATGGAATTAGCAACCTTGACCCGAAAGCACACGCAACGGGTTTACATATCATGATACATGGACAAAAATCACGCGTTTAACAGTTAAAAATAGCACCGGTCGGTCAAAAACCCGGTCGGCTTTTCATACAATTTTTTGGGAGGGCTGAAAAAAAGTTACGGTTGGCGCTAAAAAGAGACGGTCGGTCGGGTAACCAGAAACAAACCTTTTTTAGCCCTTACCATGTAATTAAAGATATTATATTACAAGACTACGTTTATCTGCACACTCTCTGAGACTCCAAACTGGTCGCTTTGCTCGAAACCGATTGCCTCGACATGAACACTCTGGTCAACTATGTTTTTCTTTAGATATCGAGGATAAACTTTATTTTGTATGTAAATGTCCCTGTTTTCTTGATCAAAGAGTTAAGTATTTGAAGCCTTGTATTTTCCTCATCCCATATAATTGAATATTTATTTAAACATCACATATACAAAATGATGTAAGTTTCTTTTGCGTTAAATTATATCTTTTTGATTACCTTTCAGTTTTACAATCTAAAAATGTAATGGACAGGAAGGCACGAAATGCGACTTGTATGAAAATTTTGCTTAGTCGGTTTGATGGCAAATCACTTTTTGTCATTTGGTGCATCACACATATTAGCTAACAAATTCTGTCTTCAAACTTCAACATATTTCACTTTTTTACTTTTATAGAAGACCATCAATGTACAAATATTTAGAATTAATAGGTTCATCTAATAGGAATATATTAACAAATCTTGCAAAATATATTAGGCAAGCATTTGTTAAGCGTAATACCATTCTGATGAAAATTAATTAACTGTACGGAAGATTCATCCTCGCTCTGACTTGACAACCTGTTCCGATATTAACCTTTCTGTAATTAACTTAGATACTTGTCACGTGATGTGAATGTTATGCATGTACACATATATTTCAATGATATTGTTGACAATGTACTTTGTATACGTCTATGAAATAAAACTTTGTTTTGTTCTAATATGAAAGGTTGTAAAAATCGTCAATGTTTTTAAAAGACAATATGCCACAAAGTAACAATAAAACAATAAACAAATTTTAATAACTAGGCCAACGAGCATGTCATTAATATACGTTTTTCGGCGTTAGCTGTCTAAGCTCACTTTTGACCTAGTTTTTCGACCAATGAAATATTGTAAATAAAACTTCTTATGCAGCGGGAAAATCAAATAGATTATTTTGATTGGTTATTAGTGGGTCTCGTTAATGATTACCGTAACGATTTTTATATTGTGTGTTAGTATTTACATGGCACTTATATGTTCGGGCATTTTCGTTTTTAAAAGCGATAATTGTATTGGAGAAAAAAGTATTTACGGTATAAATAACCAGTTAAGTCAATTGATGGCTTAAATACGATTTTATATGGAATATTCATGGGTGTCAGGTAAACACTCGAGTACAATACACAGTATAAAACGACAGAGAAGTGCAGATATTTCTGGTTCTTACTGGTTCCTTTCTAGTTCCTTTGATAGTGATTGTTAATTTCAAGCCGAGATATTCAAATCGCCTTGGTGTAGTGGTTATCACACTCGCCTGTTAAGCGCAGGCCCCGGGTTCAATACTCGGGAGGGACACGTTTTTTAAGTTAATTTACGTAAAAGTTGGTAGATTTCGCTCTTGTAACAAGTTGTTATTATTTTCATTTATTGTATTTTAATAACATTTATTCGTCATTAGTACTAACTCTACAAGAGTTATTCTATTGAAACTGAATAAATGTACAGTTAATGTTAGACATTCTTCTTTAATCGACGTATTATCACCAGACGAAATTTTTGCACGCTCTTTATTTCTTTCTTTCTTATATATAAAAATCTTTTCCATCAACGCCGTTTATCTTTTTTAAAGATATTTCTTGTTATTAATGAAAAGAATATCACAAATTTAAATAAATCAAGAACCATAATTTAGTCGTTACTGGAACAATAAAAAATAATAAAAAAAATAACTAAAGCAAGTAACAGTTCCATACACCAATGAATAGAATACAACTCTGAAGAATCCTATGTTATAAAATTTCGAAACGGACGGGCATCACATCATCACCAACGTCATTCCAATCTTCTTTTTTTCTGATATAAGAACTCTGTTTTTAAGCTCTATTGTAGCGCCGGGAAATGTCGCATCTCCGGGAAACGTCATAATCTACGGGAAAATGTCGCACCGTCGACGGGAAATGTCGCAATCTGTTGAAAACGTCGTAAACCCCACTGCCGGTATATGTCGCATTGTTGACGGGAAATGTCGCAAAAAATTCGCTGCCGGTATATGTCGCAACATCGACGGGAAATGTCGCAATTATTATTAATATTGCATCTTGATAATCTTCTAAAGAGAAAGCAACAAGTCATTAAGTGTACATGGATTTGAATAGCGTATAATAAATTGATAGTGTTATTATAGCATATACATGTAATTGATTGTCTGGTTGCCATACAAATATCACAGCTATAATTTACATGTACAAATGTATATGGCTATTTTTGAATACTTTCAACATTTTATTCAATTGTTCAAAGAACATATGCAGATAAATATGATTACATAATATTTTTATAATGAGCTTTGAATATACATGTTTCTGGTATTGTTTAACCCCCACCCCCACCCCCGATGATGACGAATCGTAGTAGAAGCTCTGTTGGGTCTTCATAGGCGTAGTAGGGTCGAGGTAGTGTCTTTATGATCGGGGAGCACTACGCTCCTAACACGCTTATTTTGGACATGTTCAAAACAAGTGTAGTAGGATCGTAGCAAACAAGAATCAGGGTAGAAGCGTACAAGGAGCGTGGTAGACGCAGCAAAATTGTACCCGCAGCGGTGAAGGTTGTTTGTGAGGTCTTCTTTACAAATTAAATACAATTCAATTGATCGTAGTAAAAGCGTATACCAGTAACATCGTCGTACAGTCTTGTGAAGTTTGTTTCATAGCGCTAATATTCGAATGTTAAAATGTAGCATCATTTGTAATGACGATCATTTGTACAGCTTTTTACATCTTACTGGTTAAACTTCCCTGTAAATGAAAAAAAATAATTACGCAAGCTAAATTTCCATTTAAATTTGTTTTTTTTTTTAAACAAAGACAGATAAATAATCACTTATACGTTTTTCATGTCGTAAAATAAAGTAAAATACGTTTCAGAAACCCAAAAGATATGCACATCATCGCTTAATCATACTAGAAGCGTAGTAGAATCCCAGTATGATCAGCACCACCGTAGTGGTATCGTTGTACAGTCGTCTAGGACTTCGTAGCGTCGTAGTATGATTTTGAATGTCGTAGTAGAGACGTACCGTAAACGCAATAAACTCAGTAGATGGACGGCTGTAGTCTGTGTAACATCGTAGTAGAAGCTGGGTAGCAGCGTATAAGACGTAGTATCACCGTAGTGTTGTCGTAGTAAAGACCATCAACTGCCAAAATGCTCGACTTTGACCCTGACCGACGCCGATCAGCCTCGATCCATATTGTGCCGGACTTTTCAACCTTGATGACAAACACTTATAACGTTTTATATCATAATTTCCATTTAAAACCCTATTTTTACATAAAATTAAAGCACAACATCTATTTCAAGTAGAACAATCTTTGACTTTGCAAGCATACTAGTGTCTCTGGTTGAGAAAAGGTTATTTATTGTTCGCGTCCCTCTAACCAGAAATCCACACCCCCTCTAATCTGAGATCCTGGATCCGCTACTTATGATTTCCCAAATTCAATCAAACAAAAAATCCAAATCACACGATCAATAAACATTTTACAAACATTTAAACCTACGAGTTTACATTTTAATTCAATAAAATCCTTATGATCGCATATAAATTCAAAATCATCAAAATGCAATATTAATAATAATTGCGACATTTCCCGTCGATGTTGCGACATATACCGGCAGCGAATTTTTTTGCGACATTTCCCGTCAACAATGCGACATATACCGGCAGTGGGGTTTACGACGTTTTCAGCAGATTGCGACATTTCCCGGCGACGGTGCGACATTTTCCGTAGATTATGACGTTTCCCGGCGATGCGACATTTCCCGGCGCTACACTCTATAATAAACGGTTAAATAAATCCTCAGTTGCGCCACATATTCGAAATTTCGGCTTTATGCGTTGAGCGTCGCCGCATAAACGCGTTCGCCCTGTTTATGGTTTGAAAATCATCGCATAAACGAAAAAAAGTTTATGCGGCGTAACAACACTAAGCTAAAACCTCTCTGCACGGTTGCAAAAGGGAGTTGGGGCTTAGTGGAAAAGTTGAGACCTGTGTACACGACAACGCACATAACATGCTGTGTGCAGGAGGCATGTGCGAGGGTTGGAGTGACCTTGGGTGCTTTGGTCACACGCAACAGCTATGCATCCGAGCAGCACTTCAAGTTCCAGTGGTCAGCAAGGCCATTTCTCGCTGCCGGAAGTTGGTTGGGCAATTCGGCATTCCACGCCCCTCACCGAAGAGCTCAGCAAGCGTGGCAAGCGTCAACAAAACAATGGAAAGTAACCCCATGTTCTTGTGCAGGACGTGCGTACTAGGTGGAACTCGACCTTCGACATGATTGACCGAATTGTGGAGCTACGCCGTGAGGTTACTGACATGCTAATAACAAGGAAGAGCGACAAGGCGCTTCTTCTTAAAAAAAAAGGTGAAAAATGCATTTCAGGAATCGCCACATTCAGTAAAAACAGCCTCCCCACACAGTCAAAAAGAAGAGAGAGGGAGAGAGCATGGTTAATAAAATGATCAGTGTCAAAAAAGACACCACTACCAATAAAAAATAATGAGAACCCGAGGGTTTACCGCCTTGGAGCGGTCAGTGGCAAATCAAAGACAGCGAGTTGGATATTCTATTCTTCGAGAGATGACGGCTGTTCTCAGAGCCATCAAGCAGATGACCACCAACATGTGTGCTGAATGCACGGTGAGCGCATCGGAGATATTTCCTGTTGTGTCAAGACTGTTACGGGCGCTTTCGTCCCACGACGGTGACAGTTCTATGACAGCCAAGGTGAAAGACATACTGTCAGACGAACTTATGCGACGTTTCAAGCCGAGTTCTGAAGAGTCTGCCAAGTCCGTGCCAATGCTTGCGTCAGTGACCCTCGCCGAAGACGAAGATCTACTATAAGGCGCGAATGGACGATGCACCTCTTAGTGTCCACCGCAGTGATCACGAGGAGACTCCGTCGAAGCGCCCGATTAGATTTCCTGGTGTTTTCTCCCAGAGAACTAGAGTGGCGCACAGACACTTGTTTAGGGGTCCTTTGCTGGCCCTATATGCCTATAGAGCTATATAGGCCTATATATAGGCTTACAGGTCTCTAGATGCAAAAGTGGGCAATTTCAGGAAATACACGGATGATCTACAGCATGAGATACAACTACAATCACTTAGAACACAAAATATCCGAGTTTGAAAAAAATACCCGTTCATGTATAATCAATGGTTAATTATACATGAACGGGTATTTTTTTCAAACTCGGATATTTTGTGTTCTAAGTGATTGTAGTTGTATCTCATGCTGTAGATCATCCGTTTATTTCCTGAAATTGCCCACTTTTGCATCTAGAGACCTGTAAGCCTATATATAGGCCTATATAGCTCTATAGGCATATAGGGCCAGCAAAGGACCCCTAAACAAGTGTCTGTGGAGTGGCGGAGAAGAACTGCAACGTTCTGATCAGCTGAGGTCGATCCTTTGACTTGGTGGCGCAGTAACAGCGTTTCCCGCGCGTCGCTTATGTTGACAAGCGGATTTTTTGCGGTGTACCGGCAACCTCTGTGTCGTCTGAATGGATATTTTCCTCTGCTGGACTAACTAGACTGTCCAGTGAAATGGTGTATAAGATTGTATTTTAAAAAAAATGCTGTTGCAGTGTCGCGTTCATTGTCGAGTGTCTTGACTGTCTTGCTGTCAATAGAATATTTAATGTAATTTTAATTATTTGATAGAGAAAAAAAAGATGATAACGGAGAAAAAAATAACGATGATTTTTTTTTGAAAGATTATGCATTTGTTGTACATTTGTGTAGTACTAATAAGGTAAATACATGTATAGTCATGGGACGTACCAGATAAATCTCAATATCACAGTTAAGATCACATATACTGAACAAAAGTATCCACTTTTTATGCTTATATTCTCAATAGCATATTTTCATTTAACAGGAACACTTTGAATGGTGTTTTGTTAGTTAGTCTCAGTTGTTTTAATTTCAATTGTTCATAAACATAATCTTCACACCAAGACTTAAGCAACGGTCAGTCGAATAACAATTAATAATGGATTACAAAACACAACGTACCGGTATTCAATTTAAAGGGAGGTAATTGGAAATGGTTGGAGTTTCTAGTGTTGTTTATCGAAGACAAGTTGTTTTAGTGATGAATGCTTTGTGATTTTATTGATCACAAGAGGTGGAGAGATTGATTTAATTTTAACAAATGTGAATACTTTAAATAATCACTGACTTTTTCCTGGAACCCTTATTATAACAAAGGGAATAACTAAGCCATGGCTGCAGATTTTCAAGAACACTTTAGCTCTTTGCAATGATAACAGAAATTCAAATTTATTCACATACAGTATTTTTAGTTTTTGTTTTCGTGTTTTGAAAACAATACGATATGAAAGTTGATAATTTTTATTTTTTGTTGAGTATATGTATCTAGAAGTATATTCGAACCGTACGAAATTTTATTAAAAAGACGACTGTTTCCAAATAAACAACATAAAGGCAGGCCTTAAAAGTTAGTTAATTGCAACAGTGTATGGAGACGTACATGTCGAAAAAAGGCAGGCAGTAATGAATGTAATGATACTGAGAAGAAAATGTTGTGTACTTTGTAAAGAACTTTCAACTACTAAAAGAGAAACCATTTCATTTATAGTCCAGGGTTGAAGGTTATAAAACTGAGTTTGGAAACCAGTCTCAAATCTCAAGCATCTGATTGGCTGAAATGGCGACCAGTCAAATCTCAAGCATCTGATTGGCTGAAATGGCGACTGGTCGCCATTTCAGCCAATCAGATGCTTGAGATTTGAGACTGGTTTCCATGCTCAGTTTTATAACCTTGGGCACAGTTTTACTGCGTACTTTTACATTTATAGATATTTGGATTAATCTACTTTTATTTTTAAAGAGAAAACAACACAGAAATAAATTCATGAAACATAATTTAATATAAACAAGAGAGCACGATTTCACAACACATGTCAGAAGATTTGTCTGATGCCTAAGACAGTAGGTCACAACAACAAACGGTCCAGAGGAATCTTCTTGCGGGACTAAAACGGAATACATGTTGGGCTATGCATGTAGCAAATTGAGTGAAGAGATCCGCGCAGAATAACGGACTTTCATTGTCGATGATGAGGTATTCAGTTGTTAATCTGTAATATACAAATGATACATAAAACAACACTGGTAACAACAAACAATAATTACATTCCATGAATTTACATGGCCCCAAGATTATAAAACTGAGATTGGAAACCAGTCTCAAATCTCAAGGATCTGATTGGCTGAAATGGCGACTGGTCGCCATTACAGCCAATCAGATCCTTGAGATTTGAAACTGGTTTCAAATCTCAGCTTTTCCACCTTCAGCACTCTATATTCGAAAGTGTCGTCAAAAAGAAAAAAATGAGTTGTAAACATTCTCAGATGGCTGCTAACAAAAGTTCTAAACATTTTTGACTAACAACGTTTTTTTTTGCAGTCTCATTCAGAAATAACGCTCAAATAAAGAATACAAAGTTGCAGGGACACTTGCAATTTTAACTGTATTTCAACAGGTCATTTTTAACACAAAATAAAAAAAAATGGTTGATTTAAAGTGCCAGGAAAGAAATTATACCTTAATATGAGCCCTTTTTGCCACCAAAACCACCACCGAATCCACCGCCGAATCCAGCACCGTAACCACCATAGCCGCCGCCGTATCCTAGGAAACAACAATTTGAACATCTTGTTTATATAATCATGACCTTGGACAGGGTTACCATTATTTCGTCGTTCGTCCCTATAATTATTTTAGCTTTTCTAACAGGAACTAATTTATTTTACGACTGAATTTTTCTTTTTTCATATCTCGCCTCTTAACGTGCGATTATGTTATTTTCTAATAGTGACGTCAAAAGATAATATTCATTTGTTCGCACTCTCCGTTATATTTCGGGACTTGCATTTCGCGAATAAAAGAATAAACGTTTTCGTGTTGTTGTTTGACAAGAATAGGAAAAGGAACCAAATGATGTATTCTGAGAAAATATTTGTGCTTGGGGCAAAAATTCGACAGATTGTTGATAAAACAATATTTATTGATGTTGATGGGGAGGCTGTGCCTGCTGGATGTTGCCATTCCTGAAAAGCGTATATCACTTTTTTATCAGAAAACATATGCCTCTATTTTAACTCATTCTGATTCATAGCATATACATGTATATTGCCCTACCTCCACCGTAACCTCCCTTGCCATATCCTCCATAACCACCTCCGAGTCCGTAACCGCCAATACCACCACCGTAACCGCCAAAACCGCCACCATATCCGCCCTTTCCGTATCCACCATAACCACCTCCGAGACCGTAACCGCCGAAACCACCTCCGACTCCGTAACCGCCATAACCACCTCCGTAGCCGCCTCCGTATCCCTTTCCTACAACGACGACGCCTTTGCCCCCGTAGCCGCCACCGTAACCACCAAAACCGCTACCGTAACCGCCGAAACCACCAAATCCTCCTTTTCCGTAACCGCCATATCCGCCTCCGAGTCCGTATCCTCCAAAGCCACCACCAAATCCTCCTTTTCCGTAGCCGCCATAACCGCCTCCAAATCCGTATCCGCCATATCCGCCACCGTATCCGCCTCCATATCCTCCACCGTATCCGCCACCGTAGCCCTTACCGACAACTACGACACCCTTGCCATATCCGCCTCCATAGCCTGTTAATAAAATATTTTCATGTTATTCACATAGATAAAACCAACAAGAAATGTGTTAAATTCAACCCGTGCTTTTAAGTTTTCTGTATTACGTGTATATGCACGGATGCGACATTCTTCTTCATCAGCTATTTCTATTCTCATTCATAGTCCGATTATACTACGAGAAATGTCATTCATGATTCTTCTTAGTTAGCTGTTTTCTGCGAAACATCACCATTTCCAGTATACGAAATGGTTTATAAATAAAGAAAAGCTAGCTGACTGGGTTTAAAGCACATTCACGGTTCTTACCGCCGTAGCCGCCGCCGTATCCACCACCGTAGCCGCCGCCGTATCCACCACCGTAGCCGCCGCCGTATCCACCACCGTAGCCGCCGCCGAAACCACCGCCGAAACCACCCTTCTTATAGTAAGCCTGGGCAACGGCTACACAGAGGACTGCAAAAGCTACTGATTTCAACATCATTCTGTAAAGTGTAAAGATACACATATTAAATCAGAAAATCAAAAATGACACACTTTTAACCTGTACTATTATTTTGAATTTTTTTCGTGCTGTATCGTTCTATGATATTTTGCAAATATTATTTGTTGGAATCCGATCACTTTAAAGGAGTTAAAAATTATAAGAAGCCTAATAAATCTAAAACTACGCTTTCAATCAAAGCATGTCACAAATTGTGTGTGTGTGTTAAAATGAACTCCTTGTGATGCGAAGTAAATTTATTTGACTAATTCAGTGTAAGAAATACAGAGCTTCATGTCTATTTGCTTAACAAATAAGTAAGTAAAACATTGAGATTCAGGTTTTTGTAAAAAAAATAATAGAGCAAGCTGCATCTAGGTAGAATTTGAAAAATGAATATATTTGTGTTTTTATTTTAAATATAGTGTGTAAAACATTCGTGTTTGTGTGGATGTTCTTAGCTGCTTTGGTAGATTAATTCCATTCCATCCATGAGCGAGCGTGAAACCATTTAAGATTAGAAGTTATTGCACATGTTAATTAAAATGGACATGTGCTCGATCACAAGACTGATGCCGAGAGACCAGAGCACCAAGAATGATAATACAAAATAATCAAGAAATAATAAATGACAGTGTTCGAGAACGCCAGTTAATTTTCAACTCTAAAGTTTGTATCATCGTCGTGCAACCATATAGGTCAGATAAAAAATATTGATAACCAAACAAGCAGACCACTGTATAATACTTTTATAATAATCATTGTTTTTGGAAGTAATATAAAATGACTTACCTCGACGGAGTGGCTCAAAATCCAGCGATATTACCGAGAATACAGCCCGTATATATACCATGTTCAAGGTCGGTTTGTGAAGGGTCGTAACGCTGATGTGACAGTCGAGAGGCCCGGTCGGCGATAAAAATGTCAAAACAATATTCAAACGTCAATCATACCCATGCTTAGTCTGCAATACTACAAAATGAATGCAGTGAGACTGATAAAATAATAAAACACAATTGTTTGAAAATAGTGACAAAAAACAAAATTGTGTTTTAGATCCGTTCATCCCTGATATGATGTAATAACTAAGTTAGATAAAGTAGTAGTACAAATTCTCTAGAATTTCTGTAAAATAACAACTGGATTAGGACACGTTCGAATCCGATAAGAAAATTCATAAATAAATACGAAATATATTTACGAAAGCCACGTCGTTTTCTATGCTGACTGCGCTTAGACATAGACTGGTTCGCTATCCTACATTTTCAGCCTAGTTGTGCTGTGAGTGTTTTTTCAATTCATGCACAAAAATTAAAATACAATTTGTACATAATTGTTTAAAGGTTTAATGATATCGTGGATCAAATCTTCCTCAACTTAACGTCATATCTTACTACGTTGTAAATTATTTGCTCAAGCCTTGGACTTTAAGCTGCTGATGCATTTTCATGCACTAGATGTGTGCTGTGGAGCAGCGGAGAGCTGGGATATTTTATCAAAACTTAAAAAAAATCTCTAACTGAAGTCAGCTGTTGAAAGAGATTGACGTACGTATGAAACACACAACAAGATAGTATCGTCAAATACCAAAATGACACGGCTTACATTTTAAATCGTCGTATTCCAGCTTTAACATATACATCGGTTGTGTAAATATTAAGTAGTGCTCAACCCGGGGCCTGGCGACAGTAATATGATTTCCCATAACTGCTCATGAACAGGCTCAATCAAACCGAGCCTGCAATATTTTGATATTTGTCGTGTTCGGTAGCTTTCAAAGTTCTTATCCATCTATTTACACAACTTGTATTTTCGAGCTATCTGTTTTCCGTATTGAATTCGATAGCACAACGCTAGCCTGTTTTTATTTCATTGATTAAACTGTAATAGGTCCTTGCTTTGCTGCGTTCCACTTGTCTCTAGAATTGTATACTTACAAAACCACATGAAATAACTATAAATTACATCTCTCTTGGTAAAAGTTCAGGTGGGGCCTCAAACCAGCTTGATATGAACCTGAGCACCCTGTCAATCATCGGTCTACGGGAAGACTGTCAGATTGTCTAATAAACCAATACTAAAACAGTAATTACCCACTATTATGTTTGTATGGACAACAAATTATGCTTATTTGTATTTTAGAAAACGCACACAGACACGTGTCTATATTAATTGTTTGGTGCACGGTTTCAGTTGAAAAGATTACATCAAACTGTCTTTGCCAAAGTTTTGTTTTCGGATATAAAATTTATTATTTTGTATTTTAATTGTTAATGTATGTAAGGTTTAAAATTTGTTGTTTTTTTCTCATTTTGTTTATTGTTTGTGGTGTGGGTTTATGGAAAAGATTCTGTGCTAGAAATATGCTGTATTTTTTTCGTAACTCTTTAGTTATGGGAGGAGCTTTGTTTTCATCATGTGGTCTGTCCTGTAATCATGTATGTTTATAATATGCTTTGTGTTAGTTATATAGTATTTTTTCTCGACATAATTAAATACTTACGATCTGGATACTTTATCCTATTTAAAAACTTTGATTCGTTTTATTCTCTTTTGAAAAAATAATGTGGTTTATTTAAGCATTTCTTACTTAATAACACCTTTTTTCTATTCGATTACAGCACGTGGCCTTTCCTGATATGCATGCGGGTTTTTATTCTTTGTGTTATACACTTCATAATATTTCTTTCCAATCGAAATAAAAACAACAGTTACTATTCGAATACTTCATAATATTTTAAGACATTGCCTGATTATTCCTGTGTTTGATATAATTTTGGTTTACAAGAAAGACAGCACTAGTATTAATAAATTATAACTTTTTTCGAAATGCAAACTTTGTCATAAATAAGAAACAAATGACAGTCATTGCAATGTTGTATGAATCCAGTCAATCCCGCCGGTTCTTGACCAGTTAATCTCCATCACTATGCTGCTATATTTTGCTACCCTAAAGATGTGTCAGCGTTACAATCTAAAATGCTAAAACGTTTTTTTATCTAATCTTCTAATCAAAACCTAATACAAAGTTTCAATTAAAAAAGAAACAGGTGAACTTTTGACTTCGCATTTTGAAAAAGCGCCATTTTGAATGGTTGAGGCGACATACGACTTTCTTACTCTGTGAGCAGAATAGATTGGTGAGAAGGGGTTGGGACAGAGCTAGTCAAGATTTGTTGGTCTAACGGAAGACGTCGTATCTCATTCCGTCCATAACGAGGGGATGCACTGAATGTAAAACATGCGGCACCTTCCGTAACTTGTTTTTCTTTTTTTTTTCCCGAGTTACTGTAGGTCTTATTCATTAAGAAACCGTCAGAAAGCAAAATATCAATAAGATCATCAAGTATTTTGAAATTAAAGTGAAACAAAAACGTCATTATGTCTAATTAAAAGGACTTGATTTCCATCTATACATAAACACACTAGGTTGACTTTGGAGGTCGTTAAGCACGATATATGTTCAACCCTTATGTTTATTTTTTACATTTTGGTGTCTTCTCTGATACACACAAAGTTATGTATTATCGTTCATTTTACTTTCGCCCATTTTGAGCAAACCATTCAATTATATGGGGACTATACGCCGCTATTCTAGAAATGGTATTAATGTAAAAATACCGCATTGAAGGTTCCATGATCAACGTCTTATGCACAACATCGTGGCATTTGGTATGGGTCAAATATAATATTGTAAACCTTCCATTTTCAGTACCGTCCTTATTTCGTTATAGGTTGGTTTGATGCTTTGCACATTACTGAAACACTCTGGAACGTCATAGCTGTCTGCGGTAGGCTGTCATATCTGACATATGGCCCAAAACAAGTGCAAATCAGATTAGATAATTTTTATGTGAAGTTACGATTGACTACATATAATTTTGTAACACTTTTATTTTGTTAATCAGCAAAAAGTAATGTTTCCAATAGAAAACTAACTGTCTGAACGAAAACTCAAAAGGGGCTTCCCTGTAAAGGTCTGCCGCATAAAGTTGCATGATGCCGTGTAACTTACAATCCTGTACTGTATGTGTTTGTGTCTCCTGAACCAGTTAACGGAAATAGGACGTATTTCCAGGATGGCCGATAATATCACTGCATTATGCTTTTTTCTTTTCTTTGAGTTTAAAAGAATGAACAAATGAATAAAATTTGTTTTAATATTTAGAAGGATAAACAAATTTAATGTAAGTCATGGTTTTATCTAAGTTGATGTTCATTTACATGACGGAAATCAAGCTAATCACTAACTATACTGAAAACTGGTCGGACGATGTTATACTATTTACTAGTTTAATAGTAGACATCGTGTGCAGTTGACCAATCTCACTCAAAGCCTTAAATATTTTCTTACCTGTCAATTTCGAGTGTTTTTAATGTATTTATTTTCTCATTTACTAGACAGAAATATCCCGAATTTTAGCCGTGCGAGATTTCCTTATCCTTCACGGCCCTATCCTTAACTCCGCGTGCGAGCGTACTTTGGTATTATTACGCAACATTTTGATTGGGGGCTTTTTATTATTAATTTAGACTATGTCATGATGCTAATTATTACGTCATATAACAATAGTTGAAAAGAGAACTTTGAAAGCCACCAAACACGACAAATATGAAAATATTGCAGACTCGGTTTGATAAAGCTTGTTATTTGCGGTAACGGAAATGCATATTACTGCCCACGCCACCTAGCCCCGGGTTGAGCGCAACTCAATATTTACACCAATAAATAGTATCACTTTATCCATCCCAAACGATGTTGTGCTTATGTCGGTGAACATGGAACCTTCAATGTGATATTTTCAGATTAAAACCATTCCGTGTTCAGTGGCGAATAAAATGCTGGGTTTGCCCTAAGTTTAATGTGTGACGTAATTAATCGTAATTAATTCTTCTTTTTTTCTTGGCAGTGTGTGTGTGGGGGGCTGTTTTTTTCTGAATGAGACAATTTCTGATATGCATATTTCACCTTTTTTTCCAAATTTGATGCGTTTTATTTGAATTTTGAAGAATTTTGTTTGACTTTTGAAGCAGTAAGTAGGGAAAATAATCAATCATTGGTATTCGGCACAGCCTAGTTTCCGTTAGGAAAGCATTTCTCTCGGGTTGGGATACTTTGATCTTCGACGAATACCAATGATTGATTCTCTTTTTCTCACTTACTAGACAGAAATATCTCTATTTTAGCCATCTGAGATTTCCTTATCCTTTATGGCTTTATCCGTAACGAATAACTCCGCGTGCGTACGTACTTTGGTATAATTGCGCACCAAACTTATAATTCTCATAATTCATAAACTTATTATTTATTTAGACTGCGTCATAATGCTAATTACTACGTCATTTAAGTTAAATATGCAGGGCTTTTCATGGGCTTTGGGGGAAAGGCACTGCCCAAATTATTTTTACACAGTATACTTTGGTTTTACTCCTGAAGGCTGCTAAATTCTGAATGCTCGGGGAGTTTAACGTGAAATGAGTCTGTAAATGCTATTTTTAGAGTGTTTCATTCTTATACCGCTGTTGCGAGCTTCTTTAACTTTAGGTTCTTTGGAGACAATGAATGGAAAGGAAAATAAAATAGGAAATAAACTACTTTTAATCGGGATATTTCACATGCTCATTATTTGCGCAGATGTAAAATACAAATTTAGATCCTTCCCAAATTAAAAGCAGTAGGTATAATCTAAACAGCCGGTGTTACGTACAAAGCTGTCTGAGAGTCTATCAGTCATAAGGACTTTGTATTCTGTTGGGTACTAATTGTGCACCCCTTGTTGCTGATCTGTTTTTATACAAAACTACCGTAATCACCCTAAGTATTGGGACACCCTAAATATTGGGACACCCCTATTTTTCATGAAAATAATTATTTTTTGCGTCCCTAAATTTTGGGACACTTTAAGGATCAGTATTTTTCGGTGTCCCTAAGTTTTGGGACACTTTGAGAAAAGGTATTTGCGCGTTCCTAAATTTCGAGACACGAGATATGTGCTCAATAATTATGCTAGTCGGAGCGTGTTTTTCTTCAATATTAACGAATATTTTGTGTAGTTTACTTAAGTATCCCGTGTATTTGCAAGAAAACTTTAATTGTTGAGAGATATCGAATATTAGGGATTTAAGAAAAAAAAAGAATATCTAAAGTGCCGATGTTCCTTCCTTTTAAGTGAATAAACTGATGCTCCGCTTCTCTGTAACAGTTATCGTTTTCATTTTAATTAATTAAAATACCGGTATAAAAAGTTGTTTAATCTTGTTTTTCGATCTTTTTATTGTCACTAACTACCTATTTTGCAGCAGCAGATAACGGCATAAGGCGAGTGTCAGTGTCAGTCCTAAGTATGGATTATGTAGTCATGACGACCGCCTGTCATTCTTATTTTAAACTTATTTTGAATCTCAGGAAAACACACTATTGTAACTAAAATTACCAAAATCCCGGGGAAAAAAAGAATAATAAGATATTTCCTGTTGTGTTACCGGCGCTTTCGTCCCACGACGGTGACAGTTCTACGACAGCCAAGGTGAAAGACATACTGTCAGACGAACTTATGCGACGTTTCACGCCGAGTTCTGTAGAGTCTGCCAAGTCCGTGCCAATGCTTGCGTCAGTGACCCTCGCCGAAGACGAAGATCTACTATAAGGCGCGAATGGACGATGCACCTCTTAGTGTCCACCGCAGTGATCACGAGGAGACTCCGTCGAAGCGCCCGATTAGATTTCCTGGTGTTTTCTCCCAGAGAACTAGAGTGGCGGAATAGAACTGCAACGTTCTGATCAGCTGAGGTCGATCCTTTGACTTGGTGGCGCAGTAACAGCGTTTCCCGCGCGTCGCTTATGTTGACAAGCGGATTTTTTGCGGTGTACCGGCAACCTCTGTGTCGTCTGAATGGATATTTTCCTCTGCTGGACTAACTAGACTGTCCAGTGAAATGGTGTATAAGATTGTATTTCAAAAAAAAATGCTGTTGCAGTGTCGCGTTCATTGTCGGGTGTCTTGACTGTCTTGCTGTCAATAGAATATTTAATGTAATTTTAATTATTTGATAGAGAAAAAAAGATGATAACGGAGAAAAAATAACCATGATGTTTTTTGAAAGATTATGCATTTGTTGTACATTTGTGTAGTACTAATAAGGTAAATACATGTATAGTCATGGGACGTACCAGATAAATCTCAATATCACAGTTAAGATCACATATACTGAACAAAAGTATCCACTTTTTATGCTTATATTCTCATTAGCATATTTTCATTTAACAGGAACACTTTGAATGGTGTTCTTTTAGTTAGTCTCAGTTGTTTTAATTTCAATTGTTCATAAACATAATCTTCACACCAAGACTTAAGCAACGGTCAGTCGAATAACAATTAATAATGGATTACAAAACACTACATATTCAATTTAAAGGGAGGTAATTGGAAATGGTTGGAGTTTCTAGTGTTGTTTATCGAAGACAAGTTGTTTTAGTGATGAATGTTTTGTGATTTTATTGATCACAAGAGGTGGAGAGATTGATTTAATTTTAACAAATGTGAATACTTTAAATAATCACTGACTTTTTCCTGGAACCCTAATTATAACAAAGGGAATAACTAAGCCGTGGCTGCAGATTTTCAAGAACACTTTAGCTCTTTGCAATGATAACAGAAATTCAAATTTATTCACATACAGTATTTTTAGTTTTTGTTTTCGTGTTTTGAAAACAATACGATATGAAAGTTGATAATTTTTATTTTTTGTTGAGTATATGTATCTAGAAGTATATGCGAACCGTACGAAATTTTATTAAAAAGACGACTGTTTCCAAATAAACAACATAAAGGCAGGCCTTAAAAGTTAGTTAATTGCAACAGTGTATGCAGACGTACATGTCGAAAAAAGGCAGGCAGTAATGAATGTAATGATACTGAGAAGAAAATGTTGTGTACTTTGTAAAGAACTTTCAACTACTAAAAGAGAAACCATTTCATTTATAGTCCAGGGTTGAAGGTTATAAAACTGAGTTTGGAAACCAGTCTCAAATCTCAAGCATCTGATTGGCTGAAATGGCGACTGGTCGCCATTTCAGCCAATCAGATGCTTGAGATTTGAGACTGGTTTCCATGCTCAGTTTTATAACCTTGGGCACAGTTTTACTGCGTACTTTTAAATTTATAGATATTTGGATTAATCTACTTTTATTTTTTAAAGAGAAAACAACACAGAAATAAATTCATGAAACATAATTTAATATAAACAAGAGAGCACGATTTCACAACACATGTCGGAAGATTTGTCTGATGCCTAAGACAGTAGGTCACAACAACAAACGGTCCAGTGGAATCTTCTTGCGGGACTAAAACGGAATACATGTTGGGCTATGCATGTAGCAAATTGAATGAAGAGATCCGCGCAGAATAACGGACTTTCATTGTCGATGATGAGGTATTCAGTTGTTAATCTGTAATATACAAATGATACATAAAACAACACTGGTAACAACAAACAATAATTACATTCCATGAATTTACATGGCCCCAAGATTATAAAACTGAGATTGGAAACCAGTCTCAAATCTCAAGGATCTGATTGGCTGAAATGGCGACTGGTCGCCATTACAGCCAATCAGATCCTTGAGATTTGAAACTGGTTTCAAATCTCAGCTTTTCCACCTTCAGCACTCTATATTCGAAAGTGTAGTCAAAAAGAAAAAAATGAGTTGTAAACATTCTCAGATGGCTGCTAACAAAAGTTCTAAACATTTTTGACTAACAACGTTTTTTTTTGCAGTCTCAATTAGAAATAACGCTCAAATAAAGAATACAAAGTTGCAGGGACACTTGCAATTTTAACTGTATTTCAACAGGTCATTTTTAACACAAATTAAAAAAAAATGGTTGATTTAAAGTGCCAGGAAAGAAATTATACCTTAATATGAGCCCTTTTTGCCACCAAAACCACCACCGAATCCACCGCCGAATCCAGCACCGTAACCACCATAGCCGCCGCCGTATCCTAGGAAACAACAATTTGAACTACTTGTTTATATAATCATGACCTTGGACAGGGTTACCATTATTTCGTCGTTTGTCCCTATAATTATTTTAGCTTTTCTAACAGGAACTAATTTATTTTACGACTGAATTTTTCTGTTTTCATATCTCGCCTCTTAACGTGCGATTATGTTATTTTCTAATAGTGACGTCAAAAGATAAAATTCATTTGTTCGCACTCTCCGTTATATTTCGGGACTTGCATTTCGCGAATAAAAGAATAAACGTTTTCGTGTTGTTGTTTGACAAGAATAGGAAAAGGAACCAAATGATGTATTCTGAGAAAATATTTGTGCTTGGGGCAAAAATTCGACGGATTTTTGATAAAACAATATTTATTGATGTTGATGGGGAGGCTGTGCCTGCTGGATGTGGCCATTCCTGAAAAGCATATATCACTTTTTTATCAGAAAACATATGCCTCCTATTTTAACTCATTCTGATTCATAGCATATACATGTATATTGCCCTACCTCCACCGTAACCTCCCTTGCCATATCCTCCATAACCACCTCCGAGTCCGTAACCGCCAATACCACCACCGTAACCGCCAAAACCGCCACCATATCCGCCCTTTCCGTATCCACCATAACCACCTCCGAGACCGTAACCGCCGAAACCACCTTCGACTCCGTAACCGCCGAAACCACCTCCGACTCCGTAACCGCCATAACCACCTCCGTAGCCGCCTCCGTATCCCTTTCCTACAACGACGACACCTTTGCCCCCGTAGCCGCCACCGTAACCACCAAAACCGCTACCGTAACCGCCGAAACCACCAAATCCTCCTTTTCCGTAACCGCCATATCCGCCTCCGAGTCCGTATCCTCCAAAGCCACCACCAAATCCTCCTTTTCCGTAGCCGCCATAACCGCCTCCAAATCCGTATCCGCCATATCCGCCACCGTATCCGCCTCCGTATCCTCCACCGTATCCGCCACCGTAGCCCTTTCCGACAACTACGACACCCTTGCCATATCCGCCTCCATAGCCTGTTAATAAAATATTTTCATGTTATTCACATAGATAAAACCAACAAGAAATGTGTTAAATTCATCCCGTGCTTTTAAGTTTTCTGTATTACGTGCATATGCACGGATGCGACATTCTTCTTCATCAGCTATTTCTATTCTCATTCATAGTCCGATTATATTACGAGAAATGTCATTCATGATTCTTCTTAGTTAGCTGTTTTCTGCGAAACATCACCATTTCCAGTATACGAAATGGTTTATAAATAAAGAAAAGCTAGCTGACTGGGTTTAAAGCACATTCAAGGTTCTTACCGCCGTAGCCGCCGCCGTATCCACCACCGTAGCCGCCGCCGTATCCACCACCGTAGCCGCCGCCGTATCCACCACCGTAGCCGCCGCCGAAACCACCGCCGAAACCACCCTTCTTATAGTAAGCCTGGGCAACGGCTACACAGAGGACTGCAAAAGCTACTGATTTCAACATCATTCTGTAAAGTGTAAAGATACACATATTAAATGCATCACAAATCATACTGAATAATTGTTAAATCTGTATAATATTTCAATACATATCATTTTGTATTACCTCGTAAAATGCTAAGATACCCATATATGTCTGCTGGTTCAAACATTGATATTTTCCCTCCAATACGTAATTTACTGAATGCTAAAAAGCTTTTGTAATTTACTTATTATTCATTAAAAAAACTGGGTGTGATAATTTGACATAACACAAACAGATATCACATTTTAAATTTCGTAAAGCCTGCACGGTGTATTGAAGCTTTCATGTAAACTAGCCAGTATGAACCTTATATTAAGACAAGATTCGTTTTGTTGTTATTGTTTCCATTCATTTCCATTCATATTACGATCAGAAAATCAAAAATGACACACTTTTAACCTGTACTATTATTTTGAGTTTTTTTCGTGCTGTATCGTTCTATGATATTTTGCAAATATTATTTGTTGGAATCCGATCACTTTAAAGGAGTTAAAAATTATAAGAAGCCTAATAAATCTAAAACTACGCTTACAATCATAGCATGTCACAAATTGTGTGTGTGTTAAAATGAACTCCTTGTGATGCGAAGTAAATTTATTTGACTAATTCAATGTAAGAAATACAGAGCTTCATGTCTATTTGCTTAACAAATAAGTAAGTAAAACATTGAGATTCAGGTTTTTGTATAAAAAACATATTTATATGTGTTTTTATTTTAAATATAGTGTGTAAAACATTCGTGTTTGTGTGGACGTTCTTAGCTGCTTTGGTAGATTAATTCCATTCCATCCATGAGCGAGCGTGAAACCATTTAAGATTAGAAGTTATTGCACATGTTAATTAAAATGGACATGTGCTCGATCACAAGACTGATGCCGAGAGACCAGAGCATCAAGAATGATAATACAAAATAATCAAGAAATAATAAATGACAGTGTTCGAGAACGCGAGTTAATTTTCAACTCTAAAGTTTGTATCATCGTCGTGCAACCAAATAGGTCAGATAAAAAATATTGATAACCAAACAAGCAGACCACTGTATAATACTTTTATAATAATCATTGTTTTGGAAGTAATATAAAATGGCTTACCTCGACGGAGTGGCTCAAAATCCAGCGATATTACCGAGAATACAGCCCGTATATATACCATGTTCAAGGTCGGTTTGTGAAGGGTCGTAACGCTGATGTGACAGTCGAGAGGCCCGGTCGGCGATAAAAATGTCAAAACAATATTCAAACGTCAATCATACCCATGCTTAGTCTGCAATACTACAAAATGAATGCAGTGAGACTGATAAAATAATAAAACACAATTGTTTGAAAATAGTGACAAAAAACAAAATTGTGTTTTAGTTCCGTTCATCCCTGATATTATGTAATAACTAAGTTAGATAAAGTAGTAGTACAAATTCTCTAGAATTTCTGTAAAATAACAACTGGATTAGGACACGTTCGAATCCGATAAGAAAATTCATAAATAAATACGAAATATATTTACGAAAGCCACGTCGTTTTCTATGCTGACTGCTCTTAGACATAGACTGGTTCGCTATCCTACATTTTCAGCCTAGTTGTGCTGTGAGTGTTTTTTCAATTCATGCACAAAAATTAAAATACAATTTGTACATAATTGTTTAAAGGTTTAATGATATCGTGGATCAAATCTTCCTCAACTTAACGTCATATCTTACTACGTTGTAAATTATTTGCTCAAGCCTTGGACTTTAAACTGCTGATGCATTTTCATGCACTAGATGTGGGCTGTGGAGCAGCGGAGAGCTGGGATATTTTATCAAAACTTAAAAAAAATCTCTAACTGAAGTCAGCTGTTGAAAGAGATTGACGTACGTATGAAACACACAACAAGATAGTATCGTCAAATACCAAAATGACACGGCTTACATTTTAAATCGTCGTATTCCAGCTTTAACATATACATCGGTTGTGTAAATATTAAGTAGTGCTCAACCCGGGGCCTGGCGACAGTAATATGATTTCCCATAACTGCTCATGAACAGGCTCAATCAAACCGAGCCTGCAATATTTTGATATTTGTCGTGTTCGGTAGCTTTCAAAGTTCTTATCCATCTATTTACACAACTTGTATTTTCGAGCTATCTGTTTTCCGTATTGAATTCGATAGCACAACGCTAGCCTGTTTTTATTTCATTGATTAAACTGTAATAGGTCCTTGCTTTGCTGCGTTCCACTTGTCTCTAGAATTGTATACTTACAAAACCACATGAAATAACCATAAATTACATCTCTCTTGGTAAAAGTTCAGGTGGGGCCTCAAACCAGCTTGATATGAACCTGAGCACCCTGTCAATCATCGGTCTACGGGGAGACTGTCAGATTGTCTAATAACCCAATACTAAAACAGTAATTACCCACTATTATGTTTGTATGGACAACAAATTATGCTTATTTGTATTTTAGAAAACGCACACAGACACGTGTCTATATTAATTGTTTGGTGCACGGTTTCAGTTGAAAAGATTACATCAAACTGTCTTTGCCAAAGTTTTGTTTTCGGATATAAAATTTATTATTTTGTATTTTAATTGTAAATGTATGTAAGTAATGTATGTAAGGTTTAAAATTTGTTGTTTTATTTCTCATTTTGTTTATTGTTTGTGGTGTGGGTTTATGGAAAAGATTCTGTGCTAGAAATATGCTGTATTTTTTTCGTAACTCTTTAGTTATGGGAGGAGCTTTGTTTTCATCATGTGGTCTGTCCTGTAATCATGTATGTTTATAACATGCTTTGTGTTAGTTCTATAGTATTTTTTCTCGACATAATTAAATACTTACGATCTGGATACTTTATCCTATTTAAAAACTTTGATTCGTTTTATTCTCTTTTGAAAAAATAATGTGGTTTATTTAAGCATTTCTTACTTAATCACACCTTTTTTCTATTCGATTACAGCACGTGGCCTTTCCTGATATGCATGCTGGTTTTTATTCTTTGTGTTATACACTTTATAATATTTCTTTCCAATCGAAATAAAAACAACAGTTACTATTCGAATACTTCATAATAGTTTAAGACATTGCCTGATTATTCCTGTGTTTGATATAATTTTGGTTTACAAGAAAGACAGCACTAGTATTAATAAATTATAACTTTTTTCGAAATGCAAACTTTGTCATAAATAAGAAACAAATGACAGTCATTGCAATGTTGTATGAATCCAGTCAATCCCGCCGGTTCTTGACCAGTTAATCTCCATCACTATGCTGCTATATTTTGCTACCCTAAAGATGTGTCAGCGTTACAATCTAAAATGCTAAAACGTTTTTTTTTATCTAATCTTCTAATCAAAACCTAATACAAAGTTTCAATTAAAAAAGAAACAGGTGAACTTTTGACTTCGCATTTTGAAAAAGCGCCATTTTGAATGGTTGAGGCGACGTACGACTTTCTTACTCTGTGAGCAGAATAGATTGGTGAGAAGGGGTTGGGACAGAGCTAATCAAGATTTGTTGGTCTAACGGAAGACGTCGTATCTCATTCCGTCCATAACGAGGGGATGCACTGAATGTAAAACATGCGGCACCTTCCGTAACTTGTTTTTCTTTTTTTTCCCGAGTTACTGTAGGTCTTATTCATTAAGAAACCGTCAGAAAGCAAAATATCAATAAGATCATCAAGTATTTTGAAATTAAAGTGAAACAAAAACGTCATTATGTCTAATTAAAAGGACTTGATTTCCATCTATACATAAACACACTAGGTTGACTTTGGAGGTCGTTAGGCACGATATATTTGCTTGTTTAAAGTACTTCTATAAAACAAATTAATGTAACCCCAGTATATTTTCAAGATATGCACGTTGTAATACAAAATGCAGTAGTTGTCAAATTTTTTTTGAATGGATGTTAAAGAGTGTAGGCAGCTCTTTATCATATGTAAATTAGAACATTCGTATTTTACTCGAGAGAATTTTAGTTCAACATACTTGTTTAGTTTGGCTTTGTTAATGTTCAACCCTTATGTTTATTTTTTACATTTTGGTGTCTTCTCTGGTACACACAAAGTTATGTATTATCGTTCATTTTACTTTCGCCCATTTTGAGCAAACCATTCAATTATATGGGGACTATACGCCGCTATTCTAGAAATGGTATTAATGTAAAAATACCGCATTGAAGGTTCCATGATCAACGTCTTATGCACAACATCGTGGCATTTGGTATGGGTCAAATATAATATTGTAAACCTTCCATTTTCAGTACCGTCCTTATTTCGTTATAGGTTGGTTTGATGCTTTGCACATTACTGAAACACTCTGGAACGTCATAGCTGTCTGCGGTAAGCTGTCATATCTGACATATGGCCCAAAACAAGTGCAAATCAGATTAGATAATTTTTATGTGAAGTTACGATTGACTACATATAATTTTGTAACACTTTTATTTTGTTAATCAGCAAAAAGTAATGTTTCCAATAGAAAACTAACTGTCTGAACGAAAACTCAAAAGGGGCTTCCCTGTAAAGGTCTGCCGCATAAAGTTGCATGATGCCGTGTAACTTACAATCCTGTACTGTATGTGTTTGTGTCTCCTGAACCAGTTAACGGAAATAGGACGTATTTCCAGGATGGCCGATAATATCACTGCATTATGCTTTTTTCTTTTCTTTGAGTTTAAAAGAATGAACAAATGAATAAAATTTGTTTTAATATTTAGAAGGATAAACAAATTTAATGTAAGTCATGGTTTTATCTAAGTTGATGTTCATTTACATGACGGAAATCAAGCTAATCACTAACTATACTGAAAACTGGTCGGACGATGTTATACTATTTACTAGTTTAATAGTAGACATCGTGTGCAGTTGACCAATCTCACTCAAAGCCTTAAATATTTTCTTACCTGTCAATTTCGAGTGTTTTTAATGTATTTATTTTCTCATTTACTAGACAGAAATATCCCGAATTTTAGCCGTGCGAGATTTCCTTATCCTTCACGGCCCTATCCTTAACTCCGCGTGCGAGCGTACTTTGGTATTATTACGCAACATTTTGATTGGGGGCTTTTTATTATTAATTTAGACTATGTCATGATGCTAATTATTACGTCATATAACAATAGTTGAAAAGAGAACTTTGAAAGACACCAAACACGACAAATATGAAAATATTGCAGACTCGGTTTGATAAAGCTTGTTATTTGCGGTAACGGAAATGCATATTACTGCCCACGCCACCTAGCCCCGGGTTGAGCGCAACTCAATATTTACACCAATAAATAGTATCACTTTATCCATCCCAAACGATGTTGTGCATATGTCGGTGAACATGGAACCTTCAATGTGATATTTTCAGATTAAAACCATTCCGTGTTCAGTGGCGAATAAAATGCTGGGTTTGCCCTAAGTTTAATGTGTGACGTAATTAATCGTAATTAATTCTTCTTTTTTTCTTGGCAGTCGGGGGGCTGTTTTTTCTGAATGTGACAATTTCTGATATGCATATTTCACCTTTTTCCAAATTTGATGCGTTTTATTTGAATTTTGAAGAATTTTGTTTGACTTTTGAAGCAGTAAGTAGGAAAAATAATCAATCATTGGTATTCGGCACAGCCTAGTTTCCGTTAGGAAAGCATTTCCCTCGGGTTGGGATACTTTGATCTTCGACGAATACCAATGATTGATTCTCTTTTTCTCACTTACTAGACAGAAATATCTCTATTTTAGCCATCCGAGATTTCCTTATCCTTTATGGCTTTATCCGTAACGAATAACTCCGCGTGCGTACTGTACGTACTTTGGTATTATTGCGCACCAAACTTATAATTCTCATAATTCATAAACTCATTATTGATTTAGACTGCGTCATAATGCTAATTACTACGTCATTTGAGTTAAATATGCAGGGCTTTTCATGGGCTTTGCGGGAAAGGCACTGCCCAAATTGTTTTTACACAGTATACTATGGTTTTACTCCTGAAGGCTGCTAAATTCTGAATGCTCGGGGAGTTTAACGTGAAATGAGTCTGTAAATGCTATTTTTAGAGTGTTTCATTCTTATACCGCTGTTGCGAGCTTCTTTAACTTTAGGTTCTTTGGAAAGGAAAATAAAATAGGAAATAAACTACTTTTAATCGGGATATTTCACATGCTCATTATTTGCGCAGATGTAAAATACAAATTTAGATCCTTCCCAAATTAAAAGCAGTAGGTATAATCTAAACAGCCGGTGTTACGTACAAAGCTGTCTGAGAGTCTATCAGTCATAAGGACTTTGTATTCTGTTGGGTACTAATTGTGCACCCCTTGTTGCTGGTCTGTTTTTATACAAAACTATTAAAGAGTTTTTATGTTATCTCTTTCCACGGAACATCATAATGACATAAATACAGCGTTTAACAACACCTCAAGATACCTTGACGATTTGTTGAATATGGATAATAACCATTTTCCATCTACGGAACGTAGAAGCTTGATTTGTTTCTTTTATCCCCGTCATCGTGTTCTTGCCGATTTGACTCACGGGGCTCTGGTCTCGGTAAGATTATTGAGTACCCACTCCTTTTGACTTTGCAATGCTATTAGCTTATGTTTTATATGTCTGTGTGCTTTGGCATAAAAGATTATTGAGCTGATGGGTGGGTTGGAGTTATTTCACCAAGACAACTTGTACGTGTTTGTTGAT
Source organism: Corbicula japonica (assembly GCA_038501625.1). NCBI lineage: Eukaryota > Metazoa > Mollusca > Bivalvia > Venerida > Cyrenidae > Corbicula > Corbicula japonica. The sequence goes on from JAZAYU010000147.1 coordinate 444,210, forward strand.
ATGAGAACCTCCTGGGGCACGTATGAGGTTGGTGCACCCTAGAACCTGGTTTAAACCCCCCAGTGGCACTTTGTTTTGCCACTGACCGTTCAAGGCGGTTATCCCAATAGTTCTCTTTTTCGTTAATTGTTTGTGGCGTCCTATTTGAACAAACATGCTCTCTCTCTCTCTCTCTCTCTCTCTCTCTCTCTCTCTCTCTCTCTCTCCTCTCTTCTTTTTCGCTGCGCGGGGAGGCTGTGTTTTGTGAGTGCGGCGATTGCTGATATGCATATTTTACTCTTTTGTAATGAGCTATATTCCGGAATCCAAGTTTAGCTGAAAATCAAACTCTCTACAGTAGAGATAAGAAGCACACGGTGAAAATGCTCGAAAGTTCGGGCGATCGTTTTGAATTGAAAAACTGTGAACCAAGAAAAATATTTTTTTTATCGGACTTTTAATTTTGCACACGGCGTGCTTATTTGAGATAGGCATTGAAAATGATTAACTTGTTGATTAGTTTTAATGTACGCTTTAATGTTTAAAAAATAAATGATCTTCCGAAAAACGGCCGCCAGAAAAGGTCACGGGTAAATAATTCTTATACTTTTCCAATACGATTACGTGATAGTTTTCAATAATATTTTTTCAATAAATGAACTTTAAATGTTCCAAAAATATATACGTGTAACATAAGGGCGGCAACGCCTGGGCGCATCGGTCACGGCTTTAAAGGTTTTGCCATATCAGTTATTATATTTTACGTTTGCATTGGTTATATACTATGAATATATTGTTTTAATCATGATTTTTAACTAGCTTGGTATAAAAATGATTTAATGTATAGGCCTAATATGAATTATGTTATGCCTATTTTCGCTAAAAGCCACTTTAATGCACCTTGAATACCGCTTGTATACCGCTATGTTTCGTAGACCAGACCACTGAACAGTTGAATTATTGGAAGGTTCAACATAAATACTGCTAATTGCTGTGCGCACAATTTGCCAAATGAACAAGAGTTCTAATTGTTAATTTATTACAACAGTAGTCAAGTTTAAAATCATAATTTTACCAATTGGATTTCTACATGGATTAAAACACAACAATAAAAACGTTCATATGTATGCATAAGTCATGTGCTTATAAAGTTCTGGTATGAACATTTTTTCTTAACATCCTTAAGGGGAACTTTGCAAGCAAATGAACAAGAAAAATATGAAAATATTGGAGACTCGATTTCATTGAGACTGTTCATGGGCAGTTATGAAAGTTATACAGTATGACTTTATATTATGTCATCCGGTTTAAATACATCAATTCAATTCAAACTTTATTTATTTTCAGAGCTGACAACACTGAACAGCCCTATGTATTATAACTGATGGGATAATAAAACCCTGTCTAAAAGGATAGTCTTGCACAAACTGTTCGAGTGAATACCCTAGTTTAAATGGATATATTTTTACTCACATCTTTTTCTTGTGCAATATGCAAAACAATGTTTACATTTATAAGGGAAAAGTAACCGCCATAATATATTTTAGAGCATTACAAATTCGGGGATCAGCCTGTCCCACAGTGTTTTTTTTTACTTTTGATACCTATATAGTGTTCGCATGAAAGAGCATCTGCTCGAAAAAAAAAGGAATGATGATCTCTGCATTTAGGCTTTAAAGTTGAGAATCTTAATTTAAATTAGTCTCAAATACATGTATTTTAAAGCTTTCCCAGAAATTACTTTGCTAAGTGATGATGAAAGAATCAAAATCAAGATGATATAGATGAGTTTTTTCTGATTTTTTACCTTTTCTCCAAACAGCATTTCCTACATTTTTTACATTGACGGGTGTAATTTTGGCGAAAATTCAAATAAAATCTGAAGTTTTCTGAATCATATGTTTTTTGTGTTTATGCAACCAAATTTAGATCTTCGTCTATTTATGATTTAATAGAGGTGTGTTTTCAAGATGACATGTGACTGTATTAATCTTGTGCAACAAGAGTTTGTATCTCTCATTTCGAACATCTTTATACAGTTGCCTATTCTTCCTGTATAGGTCTCTCTGTTTATATTGCTATTGTGATCTTGCTGAACAATCATTTTTTCAACTTATATAGGTTTACGCCCTTGCATGTTGCAAACTTATGTTAGTTGTGTGTTAAGCTTAGAACTACAACATGGATCCACTTTTATTTGTTTGTTTTTTTCTTTAAAGAAAAAGTCGCTTATTTCAATATCTGTTTGTACTGCTTACTATTTTCTTGGCTGTGCAGAGATTTAGATTTTTTTATTGACTGTCTGACATGAATATTTTAATTTTTTATGATAAAATGGCCAGATATTATCAATTTAATGAGGACCATGACCATACAGATGGCTAGTAATCAACAACAAAAAACACCAAAAGTATATGGTAAAAGCTGGGGAAATAAGGCATGTCTTCTTTAACTTAAGTAAAGCCTCATAATTTATAATAATTCAATATGTGTGTATCATAAACAGAATTTTCAGTAATAACTGAGGTTCAGAGAGGAATCTTTGAAATCACAGAAAAGACACATGAAAAATAGACATAGATTAAGCCATTTAATGGACTGGAAAAGCAATTTCATGTATCTGCCTTAGTGAACTGGAAATGCAAATTTCTGCCTGTGCCATTAAGCCAGACACAATGTTTGTACAGGTTTATAAACAAATTTAGATCCATCTTGAATGACAGGCAGTACATATGTAATCTTAACAAGGTTCGACGTACAAAGCTGACCGAGAGTCTATCAAATGACAAAGACTGTGTGATAGTTTATATTCCGGAATCCAGTTTTTAGCTGAAAACCAACTCTACACAGTGGAGATTAGAAGCAGACGGTGTAAATCTTCGGGTGTTCGGGCGTTCGTTTTGGACTTGAAAACCTGTGAACCAAGGAAAATACTTTTTTGTAGGACAATTTAGTTTTATACACTGCTTTGTTATTTTAGATAGGCATTAAAATGATTAACTTCTATATTATTTCGTTTTAATATCATAAAAAAGAAATTAACTTCCGGAAAATGGCCACCAGATAAGGACAATACCCCTCTCAATAATTACATTAGTTTTTAAATAAATAACTGTTTTAAATAAATTAAGCATAACATAAAGGCGGCAACGCTCGTCTGGGCTTTTGCCGTATAAGAAAGGACAAAACACGGAAATAAATTCATGAAACATAATTTAATATTAACAAGAGCACGTTTCTCAACACATGTCAGAAGATTTGTCTGATGCGTTAGACTGGAGGTCACAACAACAATTGGTCCAATGGAATCTTCTTTCGGGACTTAAAACGGAAAACATGTTGGTCTATGCGTGTAGCAAATAATGTGAAGAGATCCGAGCAGAATAACGGATTTTCATAGTCGATGATGAGGTATTCAGTCGTTAATCTGTAATACAAAAATAAAACATAAATCAACACTTATGGTAACAACGAAAATAATTACATTCTATGAATTTACCAGTATGTTCGAAAGAGTTGCTTTACAAGTAGAGGCAAATATACAAGAAGAGTAGATGGCTGCTGACCTATTACAATTAGAATAAAAGGTTTGCAACCATGAACTTTCTTGCAATGCTCGTATGCGTTTTCATACCAGAATAATTTCTGCACAACTGTATTTGAACACATCAGTTTTAACATAAATTTTCTTAATCTTGCATAATGGTTAATATTAAATACCAGCAATTATTCTTAAAGTTGAAAGTTATACCTTAATATTTCTTGCCACCAAAACCACCACCGTAACCGCCGAATCCACCACCATAACCACCGCCGTATCCACCTCCGTAACCGCCATAACCACCACCGTAACCGCCGAAACCACCACCATATCCACCCTTTCCGTATCCGCCATAACCACCTCCGACTCCGTAACCGCCGAAACCACCGCCGACTCCGTAACCGCCGAAACCACCTCCGACTCCGTAACCGCCATAACCACCTCCGTATCCGCCTCCGTATCCCTTTCCTACAACGACGACGCCTTTGCCGCCATATCCGCCTCCGTAACCACCAAAACCACCACCATATCCGCCTCCGAGTCCGTATCCTCCATAACCGCCACCAAATCCTCCTTTTCCGTAACCGCCATATCCACCTCCGAATCCGTATCCGCCGCCATAACCTCCGAAACCACCACCATATCCGCCCTTGCCGTATCCTCCATAACCGCCACCGTATCCGCCTCCGTATCCACCACCGTATCCGCCTCCGTAGCCCTTTCCGACAACTACGACACCCTTGCCATAGCCTCCTCCATAGCCTGTTAATACAATAAATTCCTATTATTCACATAGAAAGAAACGCTCAGGAAATATGTTAAATATATCCCAATGTTTTAAAGTCCGTTGTTCCATAGAACAAATCTGACCAAAACTTATTTGCTTCCTTGAAGCAACCAATTCTGAGCGAATTAAGATTGTTGCGCACAGGACTCAAAGAAAACTCATACATATATCTGATTATATTACAATAAATGGTATGCATCCATGGCTCTTCTTAGGGAGCCCCTTTTTTTACAAAACATCACCATTTTCAGTGAAAAACAAAGATTTATAAATGAAAAAGGCTTGTTGGGTGGGTTTAGAAACCAGAATTAAGGTTCTTACCGCCGAAGCCACCGCCGTATCCACCACCGTAGCCGCCGCCGTATCCACCACCGTAGCCGCCGCCGAAGCCACCGCCGAAGCCGCCGCCGAAACCACCCTTCTTATAGTAAGCCTGGGCAACGGCTACACAGAGGACTGCCAACGCAACTGATTTCAACATCATTCTGTAAAGATATCAAAGCACTGAAAGTACTGAGCGGCCATCAAACTTGCTTTTTGGGGACTTTTTAAAGTTAGAACTACTTTTCGGCGGTTCTTAGGTTTGCATTTTTTACTATTATTAGACAGGTTGAGAATCTTAAGAGTCAGAAAACTGATAACTATGGTTCTGTCGACCCAAATATTGTGATTGCATAAAGCTGGAATCAAAAACGAACATATTCGTCAAAATATAAAAAGTATCTTTTGCAATGTAATTTTCACCATTCCAAGTTTCCAAGTTTCCAAGTTTATTTATAATTTTTCTCAGTATGTATATACACATAAACATGAGAACACATAACTATTTACAATATTAATAGTTCGGCGGTCAACGTGGTAATGGCCCTGTTCAACAAAGAGGACAACAAATATTTTAACAAAAAGTAAAAATAAAACAGTAAAGAAAACTACAAACATTACAATATATGATAATATTGAATAATATGTATATAGAAATTTGAGAGTGTTTGTTTTAGCCCAATGTTTTTTTCTACAATGCTCTTTGATAGTTATATCTAATATAAATGTTGAAATTATACTAAGTTTTTGTTTTTCTTGTTGTTGTTGTTTTGTTGTTTTTTTTTAATGTAAATTATTGAATCCTTAACATCTGTTGTAGTTGTTTTGGGTTATTTCTTATAATAAAAAGTGAATGCGGTAATTTAAGATGCAAAACTAGACATCGCAACCCTTTTCTTTGTCAAAATAGCTTACACAACGTATCAATTTGCTTGGGTTTAAAACGTTGCGTCATACAGTTTAGTTTGAAACAGAATGAAACCCTGCTACAGTTTCGTGCTATTGATATTTTACAATTGTTGCTAGTTATTTTCGTTGTGGGCTTTTTTTTCAGAGTGATCCAACCAAAGTCCTACATAATACATAAATTTTGTGTTTAGAAAGTATTGTTCTATAGTTATATCTTGTATAAATGTTGATACTATTATACTTAACTGCAAACATCCTTTGAGTATTTGAATAAAATTAGTATGGTTTAAGTCAGTTTATTATTATAATTATAAAAACACATCAACTTTTGTTAAAATTCCACAAAATAAATTATATGTTTATAATGCCTTCTATCATATGTTTAAAATTTTGCAACTCATACTTGATTTTACCAGTTATACCCTTAATGCATCATGTTTAACAGTGTCAAATGCTTTTTCGTGGTCAATAAAAGCGCAATACAGTTTCTTATTTTTGGCTTTTGCATTATACATCTTGAATAATAGAATGGAGAATAAATGCAGTATGTCGTACTGTGATTATCCTTGAATTGAAATAAAAAGGATACTGCCGCTCCAGAGTTAAACAACTTCTTGTGGTAAAAAATGTCTAGTAATATTTATACCATTTATGAATATAAGTATCATGCATGAGTGTGAGGTGAAGATGGAAAAATCTGTCACCGAGGGTTAACTGTTTTGCGGGAACGAGGCTCTGCCGAGTTCCCGCCAAAACAGTTCACACGAGGTGACAGATTTTTCTATCTTTACCGAATGTCTCATGCAAGATACTTTTTCTTGCATACCTTTTATTATTTATAACATTTCTATGCATGTATACAAACTTTTTTATTTTCCTTATGCTGAAATATTGACATTAACGCTAACCGTTTTTATAAATGACGTCAATAACTTGAATATATGACGTCACTCACGTGACTCATTCTACACGGGGGGGTGTAGAATCAGAATTTCCTACACGGGTGAAATCACTGGATGACCTGATCTGGTATGCAAGAAACAATCACGCACTGCCACATATGTTCGAAGAACCATTGCAGGTATTTTGTCTTATACAGTGACAACCAGAGTATAAATTTTACCCGGTAGCTATTACTGTTAGATTAAAAAATATGAAAAAGATAATAATTATAATGCCAACGTAGCAGATTACGAAATGAAACGCGCAACTAAAAACTAAAAGTCAATAAGAAAATAGTGTTAGCTTACCTTGTTGTAAGGGCTAAAAATCCAGCGTAGTTTGAAGAAGTTTTCCTCCATTTATATACAATACCGGTGGACAGGTGATGAGTCTCTTCTCTCAATCGACAATCGAGAGGCCCGAACTCAAAAACACATGTATAAAGTCCCATTACAATCATTCGCATTTGTGGTATTAAAGAAGTTTACATATTTATACAAAAAAACTTCTAAGGACCACCTCGAAATTAAGACCACCTCGATAATAAGACCAATGTTTCAAAGTCCCTTTTAATAGTTTCGCATTATTTTCTACTGAAATAAAGTACACCCCACTATTAAGACCAATTTGTCCAGTCCCAGAGGTGGTCTTGATGGAGGGGTTTCACTGTATATTTAAATTTGCATTTTACTTATTCGTGTGGTCAACGTTTTGGGACGAGAAACTTTTTCCGTATTCGAGAGTTAAGTAAATAGCCTCAAATAGGAACAGCATCATAATGTTTTTCTTTTTTAAATACACAATTCTGAATGAAAACCAAAATAAACATAACTCAGGTTTTACAAATGTCTCGTGAACATGGAACCAGACCTAGCTAACCCCCAGATTTTATACACTCTAGGGACTTGTTCCTTACATCATTAAAGGCCCAATAAACTTGTCAAAACGTTTTTTTTTTTCATTGTGAAAATTAATTAACCACGTTGACCATTTTCAAAAGAAAGTATAAATGACCAAATATTTATGTTCTCAAACAATCCCCAATCATTGAGACACGGTCCGAATTAAAACGTCACAGTATTTTTGTAGCCCACAAAATTACTAACCAATGTTTACTCGGCGAAAAGTTATCGTTTTTTTTCCGTACGTGGGCCGTAAGAACGCAGAATGCGGTGACGTCATTCACATAAAAGTTGTAAACACAAAATCATGCAAACATGGAAAGAAAAAGACGAGGGAAAATAGAGATTCTTTAAGTTTTAACTTCATTACAAGGTAAACAAAGAAAGATGTAAATGTTATACGACCCATCCCGGTAACGGCTTTTAGTGGGGAATACGTCATCAATTTATGCACTTCTGCATAATTACTAATTAGCGACCGTCGCTTGCCGAGAGTTGCCGAAAATCAGCTCGGAAAGATACGCTGTTTGTTTTGTAAACAAGATAAACGATCCGCAAAACATGCTGCAAATCAATAAGATAATACCCTTTTCTTATCGTAACGTTTATTTTTTGTGTTATTATGCATACAGGGGAAATCTAAAATGTTTAGGTTAATAAAAATATGCTGTTTGACAAGTTTATTGGGCCTTAAAGTTTAAACTGAAACTGGAGACCAGTATCACATCTCTAATTGGGAGTTTCCATTTCAACCAATCAGATGCTCGTGATTTTAGACTGCTCTCCAGGCTCAGTTTTATAATCTTGGGTTGTGCCCAGGTATCGTCAGGTAGATCACATTTGCCCCGGGATCTAATAAAAAAATATGCATTTGAAAGTTTTTAAATCCTCAAGCAGAGAAATATCTATTTTCCAACCTACCTGCCGTCGGAAAAGACCTAAACACTGAAAGCATTTGTACTGTTCGAACCTGGAGTACTTTTCTGCATAAAGGCGATTGCCGTTCAGACATTTTCCTGAAACATTCAAGGGGGTCTATAAAAGATTAGGCGAAAGTAACTGTCCACGAACGTAGACTTTATGATAAACGATTGATCCGCAGGGGCAGACAGACTGCTACGGGTATTAGCACGGGCCTTTGTTACTGACAATATTTTGAATTCGAATCTGATTTGTTGCAAGGCTTACCATCTTTTGCAAAATCTTTTTAAAATCTATTGTTGCGCACGTTTCTAGGTCACGTATCGGTCGGGCCTCAAATCCATGTGTTTTAGGTGACTCTGTACCATAAAATCTATCATCGTTCTTCTGCGAGTCTGTCAAAGTTGTCTCATAAAACCGTAGTAAAAAGGTAACTGTCTCACGCGAGCTGAATCGTATGGTAATTTAACGTAACCGACTAAAGGACATAGATCAACTAGCGCAATATAACAAGACAGGCGGTCATCTAATTAAAAATTGTATTGTATTGGACAATTGTTTCCTGTATAAGGAAACTCATTAATAATCATTACTGATCGACCTACTGCCTGATGGATTTTTTATTTGTTCGTCAGATGCTTGAGCCGAGGCAAACAGCTGACATATCAAGAGTATAGCCGTGAGAGTATCTCCAGTTTCATATTTCAGCAAGCTGACTGGGCGAAATTTAGAACACTTTGAATTGACTAATCGCAAGCGCTAAATCTGAGGCCGACCAGTCTCATTTTAGATGTGTGAAGTAAGCGGCCTGGCGGCGTGAAGTTAGCGACCTAGCGGCCTGGCGGCCTAAACTTAATATTTATCATAATTTATGTTTATCTTTAAAACGGATTGAAATCGATTTTATAGCATGCAATGTACATTTCAGGGATGATTAAGTAAAATATCAACAAAAACTAGCTTTGATTTTTTTTTTTAAGTTTTCGAAGCCTGGCGGCCTAAACATAATATTTATCATAATTTATGTTTATCTTTGAAACGGCTTGAAATCGATTTTTACAGCATGCAATGTACATTTCAGGGATGATTAAGTAAAATATCAACAAAAAATAGTTTTGATTTTTTTTTAAGTTTTCGAAGCCTGGCGGCCTAAACTTAATATTTATCATAATTTATGTTTATCTTTAAAACGGATTGAAATCGATTTTTACAGCATGCAATGTACATTTCAGGGATGATTAAGTAAAATATCAACAAAAACTAGCTTTGATTTTTTTTTAAGTTTTCGAAGCCTGGCGGCCTAAACTTAATATTTATCATAATTTATGTTTATGTTTGAAACGGCTTGAAATCGATTTTTACAGCATGCAATGTAAATTTCAGGGATGATTAAGTAAAATATAAACAAAAACTAGCTTTGATTTTTTTTTAAGTTTTCGAAGCCTGGCGGCCTAGCGGCCAAGCGGTCTAAACTTTATGTTTATCTTAAAACGTCTTGAAATCGATTTTTCAGCATGTAATGCACATTTCTGGGGTGAATAAGCAAAATTTCAACAAGAACTAGCTTTGCTTTTTTTAAGTTTTCGAAGCCTGGCGGCCTTCTTGATTCTTTGAAATTCGATTTTATGCATGTTTTGAATGTCCAGCAGTGCATTCTGCGTAATGTTTGACGATAGAACAAATCCATATTCTGCATATAACCGCAATTACGGAGGCTCGGATCTGTACAGTCTTCTAAGCTTGTCAAACAATCTATACATGGAATCAGAATTTAAACCCTCGCAAACATATATGTTTACATTTAAGATATGTCCCTCTTTTAATGAAATAAATATCCGAAACCGAGACCAGCCTCGGACTGGTGCCTTACGTCTTTCGCTTTAACCTGAATTTCTTTGTTGCGGTCTCTTCTGGTTTGTAGAATAATTTTCAGATCTCTTTTGTTGCGAGTAAAATGGTATATAAAACATGAAAACTGTTCATCAACTGGCGGAGATTTAGGACGACGTAATGTTTACTTATACAAAGAATGCCATATTCTGCATATACCCGGAATTACGGAGGCTCGGATCTGTACAGTCTTCAAAGCTGGCCAAACAATCTATACATGGTTGGAACCGGAATTTAAACCTTCGAAAATATGTATGTTTACCTTTACGATATGTCCAAATTTTAAAGATAAAAGATACCAGTAACCGAGACCAACCTCGGATTAAAGCCCTCATTCTTTCGCTTTAACCTGGATTGCTTTTGTGCGATCTCTTCCGGCATGCTGAATAATTTTAAGATCTCGTTCTGGCGATTAAAATGGTATATAAAACATAAAAACTGTTCATAAAACGGTGGAGATTTAGGACGACGTAACGTTTAACAATAGAACAAATCCATATTCTGCACATAATCGCAATTACAGAGGCACGGATTTGTACTGTCTTCTAAGCTGTACAAACAATCTATATATGGTTGGAACCAGAATTTAAACCCTCACAAACATGTATGTTTACCGTTACGATATGTCGCTCTTTCCATGAAATAAATATCAGAAACCGGGACCAGCCTCGGATTCGAGCCCTACTTCTTTCGCTTTAACCTGGTTTGAATTAGTGCGGTCTCTTCAGTCCTGTAGAATAATTTTCAGATTTCTTTATTGCGAGTAAAATGGTATATAAAACATGACAACTGTTCATGAAATGGCGGAGATTTAGGACGACTTAAGGTTAACCCAGAGAAAAAATGCCATTTTCTGCATATAATCGCAATTACGGAGGCTCGGATCTGGACAGTCTTCTAAACTAGCCAAACAATCCATACATGGTTTGAACCGGAATTTAAACCTTCGAAAATATGTATGTTTATCTTTACGATATGTCCCTATTTTAAAGAAAAAAAATATATCTGAAACCGAGACCAACCTCGGATTAAAACCTTCCTTCTTTCGCTTTTAACCTGGATTGCTTTGGTGCGATCTCTTCCGGCATGCTGAATAATTTTAAGATCTCGTTCTTGCGATTAAAATGGTATATAAAACATAAAAGCTGTTCATAAAATGGTGGATATTTAGGACGACGTAACGTTTAACAATAAGACAAATCCATATTCTGCATATAATCGCAATTACGGAGGTTCGGATCTGTACAGTCTTCTTATCTGGCCAAACAATTCATACAAAATCAAAGCTAGTTTTTGTTGATATTTTACTTAATCATCCCTGAAATGCACATTGCATGCTGTAAAAATCGATTTCAAGCCGGTTTAAAGATAAACATAAATTATGATAAATATTAAGTTTACGCCGCTAGGCCGCCAGGCCGCTAGGCCGCTTGGCCGCCAGAACGCTAGGCCGCCAGGCTTCGAAAACTTAAAAAAAAATTCAAAGCTAGTTTTTGTTGATATTTTACTTAATCATCCCTGAAATGCACATTGCATGCTGTAAAAATCGATTTCAAGCCGTTTTACAGGTAAACATAAATTATGATAAATATTAAGTTTAGGCCGCCAGGCCGCCAGGCCGCTAGGCCGCCAGGCTAAGAAAACTTTTAAAAAATTCAAAGCTAGTTTTTGTTGATATTTTACTTAATCATCCCTGAAATGTACATTGCATGCTGTAAAAATCGATTTCAAGCCGTTTTAAAGATATAAATTATGCTTAATATTAAGTTTAGGTCGCTAGGCCGCCAGGCCGCAGGCCGCTAGGCCGCCAGGCTTCGAAAACTTAAAAAAAATTCAAAGCTAGTTTTTGTTGATATTTTACTTAATCATCCCTGAAATGCACATTGCATGCTGTAAAAATCGATTTCAAGCCGTTTTACAGATAAACATAAATTATGATAAATATTTAGTTTAGGCCGCTAGGCCGCCAGGCTTCGAAAACTTAAAAAAAAATTCAAAGCTAGTTTTTGTTGATATTTTACTTAATCATCCCTGAAATGTACATTGCATGCTGTAAAAATCGATTTCAAGCCGTTTCAAACATAAACCTAAATTATGATAAATATTAAGTTTAGGCCGCCAGGCCGCTAGGCCGCCAGGCTTCGAAAACTTTAAAAAAAATCAAATCAAAGCTAGTTTTTGTTGATATTTTACTTAATCATCCCTGAAATGCACATTGCATGCTGTAAAAATCGATTTCAAGCCGTTTTAAAGATAAACATAAATTATGATAAATATTAAGTTTAGGCCGCTAGGCCGCTAGGCAGGCTTCGAAAAGTTAAACAATCAAACTTTTTTCTTTATCATCAACTGAAATGTAATTTACAAACAGTACATGGAAGTGAATGTACAAATAGATTCCGAGTCGTCTCTGCAGATAAGCTAGAACTTTGATTTAAAAAATAAAAGCTAAATCATGTCGATAACTTTCTTATACACCCCTGCAATTTACATTATATCTGTAAAATAGATTTCAATCAGTTTTTAAGATCAACGTTAATTGCGATAAATTCAGCCATCTTCACGCCGCTAGGCCGCTAACTTCACGCCGCCAGGCCGCTAGGCCGCCAGGCCGCTAACTTCACGCCGCCAGGCCGCTAGGCCGCTAGGCCACTAACTTCACGCCGCCAGGCCGCTAGGCCGCTAACTTCACGCCGCCAGGCCGCTAGGCCGCTAACTTCACACATCTTCTCATTTTTATGTCTACGAGATCTTCACAAATGAAGGCGGAAGAATGTAATGATGTTATTATAATTTAAATTTAAATAATAATTGTATAAATAATTGATGATTTCGTCTGTCGGCAAAGTCATGGACCGAAATATATAGATAACAGCTAAAACCTTTTTAGTAATATAAAACCTGTTTGATTATAAAATATTTTATACAAATAAACAAGGTAAAAAGTATATTTGCATCAGTATTTGCATCAAAACGTGCCTCGAATTAAGGCATTATTGTCTATGTAAAGCATTTTAATGGGTTGGGTAACAGTAACATTTGAGTTAAACATCTCTCCTTCCTAGACTTTTTTAACTGCATATTCACAGTTCTGGATGGAATATTCCAATGTCTCAATTGTGGTTAATATTTATATTATTACTATAAAATGCCTATAAATGACTGAAAAGGAGCGAAGTTCTCTTGAAATAATCAGCACAGTTTCAGATCTGTTGTTAGAAACTTTATAACAACTTTGGTTTTTAATATCTTCACTCGTATGTTGACTGAAGAAGAATATTACATCAGATTGGAAACCAGTCTCAAATCTCAAGCATCTGATTGGCTGAAATGGCGACTGGTCGCCATTTCAGCCAATCAGATGCTTGAGATTTGAGACTGGTTTCCAAACTTTGTTTTATAACCTTTAACCCAGATTTACTTTGGTAATAGGTCTTCTACAGTTTATGTTAAGGTTGATATTTGACAACAATAAATATTTTCTTACCGATATGTGACCAGGCACCTTTAAACAATACAGTTGCATTTATAAACTGAACTCTGCTGTGTGGCATATGTATTTTTAACTGCAGGTTATTAAGTCGAATAATTAAGACAGTATTAAAATGAAAGGTTAATTCTTTTAGCTGACAGAGAGAAAAATGTGAAATAATTGACGCTTGAACTTAATTAATTGAGAATAAATTCTAATTTATTCTAAACATTTAAAAATGTATGTGGTATTCCTACTAACATAGTCCTGACTAAAATGATATATAATGCTCATGTATGTATATTTGCATAAGTTCACCCTTACATTTGTGGTCAAACGCTATTTTTAAACTATTTTTAAAGAGCGGATTTGTATGAGTAGAGACGGCGCCCAGTAAGTCAAATAGAATTTAAAACGTTATGTTATGTTTTAGCTGACAAAAATATAGCACTTAGTCCATAAGTAAATCCTCCTCGACCCCATTCAGATGTTATACTAACAGCAACCGAGTTCACTCTTGATCTACCCCTTAACAATGGTTCACTCCCGATTCGCCCCTAAACAATGGTTCACTCTTGAACTGCCCCTAAACACTGGTTCACTCATGATCCGCCCCTAAACAGTGGTTCACTCTCGATCCGCCCCTAAACAATGGTTCACTCTTGATCCGCCCCTAAACAATGGTTCACTCTTGATCCGCTCCTAAACAATGGTTCACTCTCGATCCGCCCCTAAACAATGGTTCACTCTTGATCCGCCCCTAAACAATGGTTCACTCTAGATTCGCCCCTTAACAATGGTTCACTCTCGATCCGCCCCTTAACACTGGTTATCTCGATCCGCCCCAAAAAACTTGTTCTCTCTCGATCCACCCCTAAACAATGGTTCACTCTTGATCCGCCTTTAAACACCGGTTCACTATTGATCCGCCCCTAAACACTGGTTCACTCTCGATCCGCCCTTAAACAATGTTTCACTCTCGATCCGCCCCTAAACACTTGTTCACTCTCGATCCGCCCCTAAACAATGGTTCACTCTCGTTCCGCCCCTAAACGATGGTTCACTCTCGATCCGCCCCTAAACAATGTTCACTCTTGATCCGCCCCTAAACAATGGTTCACTCTTGATCCGCCCCTAAACACTGGTTCACTCTCGATCCGCCCCTAAACACCGGTTCACTCTCGATCCGATCCTAAACAATGGTTCACTCTCGATCCGCCCCTAAACGATGGTTCACTCTCGATCTGCCCTAAACAATGGTTCACTCTTGATCCGCCCCTAAACAATGGTTCACTCTCGATCTGCCCCTAAACAATGGTTCACTCTCGATCCGCCCCTAAACACCGGTTCACTCTTGATCCGCCCGTGACTAAAATGATATATAATGCTCATGTATGTATATTTGCATAAGTTCACGCTTACATTTGTGGTCAAACGCTATTTTTAAACTATTTTTAAAGAGCGGATTTGTATGAGCAGAGGCGGCGCTCAGTAAGTCAAATAGAATTTTAAACGTTATATTTTAGCTGACAAAAATATAGCACTTAGTCCATAAGTGAATCCTCTTCGATCCCACAGATGTTTTACTAACAGCAACCGAGTTCACTCTTGATCTACCCCTTAACAGTGGTTCACTCCCGATTCGCCCCTAAAAAATGGTTAACTCTTGATTCGCCCCTAAACACTGGTTCACTCTTGATCCGCCCCTAAACACTGGTTCACTCTCGATCCGCCCCTAAACAATGGTTCACTCTCGATCCGCCCCTAAACAATGGTTCACTCTTGATCCGCTCCTAAACAATGGTTCACTCTCGATCCGCCCCTAAACAATGGTTCACCCTTGATCCGCCCATAAACAATGGTTCACTCATGATCCGCCCCTTAACAATGGTTCACTCTCGATCCGCCCCTTAACACTGGTTCACCATTGATCCGCCCCTTAACACTGGTTCTCTCTCGATCCACCCCTAAACAATGGTTCACTCTTGATCCGCCTCTAAACACCGGTTTACTATTGATCCGCCCTTAAACACTGGTTCACTCTCGATCCGCCCCTTAACAATGATTCACTCTCGATCCGCCCCTAAACACTGGTTCACTCTCGATCCGCCCCTAAACAATGGTTCACTCTCGATCCGCCCCTAAACGATGGTTCACTCTCGATCCGCCCCTAAACAATGGTTCACTCTTGATCCACCCCCTAAACAAAGGTTCACTCTTGATCCACCCCTAAACACTGGTTCACTCTCGATCCGCCCCTAAACACCGGTTCACTCTCGATCCGATCCTAAACAATGGTTCACTCTCGATCCGCCCCTAAACAATGGTTCACTCTTGATCCGCCCCTAAACAATGGTTCACTCTCTACCCGCCCCTAAACAAAGTTTCAAGTTTCAAATTTATTGGCAATATCGGCAAATTATTGCCTTTGGCCATTTACAAGATCACAAATATGGCAAAGACAAGTTACAGTTTACAAATATTAAACAACGCATATTCAACATACAATACAAGAGTACATGCAGACAGTATACAAAAAAGAAAGCAAAAACAAAAAATAATGGTTCGCTCTCGATCCGCCCCTAAACGATGGTTCACTCTCGATCTGCCCTAAACAATGGTTCACTCTTGATCCGCCCCTAAACAATGGTTCACTCTCGATCTGCCCCTAAACAATGGTTCACTCTCGATCCGCCCCTAAACACCGGTTCACTCTTGATCCGCCCCTGAACAATGGTTCACTCTTAATCCGCTCCTAAACAATGGTTTACACTCGATCGCCCCTGAACAAGAACTAGTGACAGGACTCCAAGTCCATAAAGGAACTTGGAATATCAAACACTGGAACGTGGAGTACATTTCAATCTAATATTTAAATTACCCTTGATGGGGGCTATAATGTTCCGTTAGTGTACACATTAAGTACAATAAAATATAAAGTACAATTCTTACGAAATATGGTTAACAGTGAACTAGAGGGCAAATTGCATTGAAGTCCATAAATGGACTGAGCCACACAAAAAAGATCTCATCAGGAGTTTAAGCACTTAAAAACTTTTTAATTTGCTCAAATTGCGATTTTCATTAGATTTTCTGAGAATGAAATATACATTTTGTCATCTGAAATTTCGCCGAATTTCGGCCCCATATCGGTCAAAAATACTTTTATATTTTAATAACATATATAGGCCTGCATATGCAAACATATTGGTACATTCAGCGGCACAGGAAAGCAGATATATCAGTACAAATGTGTAACGCAAAATGTCATAATTTTCTTAACATTATCACCCGATTATCAATAAACTAAATAAATATATATATGGTACATAATAAACAAAAACTAGGAGAAAACTGGAAGCAACAACACAAAAAAAACTAGGAAAAACTAGGAAGAAATTCTAAAAAAAAATAGGAACGATTGTAAGTTATCACTTTACATTGTCATTTTTGCATTTACATTAATTTAGTAATAATGTAATCATTTAATTTGTGCATCCGTCCGGATTTGTCCGGCCCATAACTTTAAAATGCATTGAGCAATATTGTTCAAATTTAACACGACTGTTAGCCTCGATAACGGAGTGTCGCGCGACATCCCAAGGTTCCCATCTCAAAGGTCATGGTCAAAGTTTTTGGTCAAAGGTCATTCAAAGCTGCTCGACATGTTGCTAACAAGCATCTAGTTTTATTTATGATGGACTTTACAAACAAACTCGAAAGTTAAAATCGAAGAATTTAGTTTAATCTGTGTTAGAATATTAGAGTCTAATATTCTAACCCTGGTTAAAAGTACGGCAATGACATCTGTTGTCAATACAGTGCCAGTGATGGTCACCATGGTAACATGGACCGAAGGCGTGGTCACATTCCTGCGTCATGGAGCAGTTGAATATTCTGTCTGTAAATAGAAGAACTTGGAGTGTTTTTTTTTTTACAAATCTACGTATATGACGAAATAATGAAAGTACTATATAAACAAATACAAGAAAATACAAACATTTTTGTTAAGTCCATTCAATTATATTCACGGAGTCTCGTTGTTTTTTATTTATATGTTTGTTTGTTTGCTTGAAGATGCAGTTTTATGAAGTGGGTTCTTAAACGTTAAGAAACCCCCAGTTTTCAAATAACCGAATAAGCAATTTAAAAATGCTTCAATGTACAAGTAGAAGTTCAAGATCAGACATTATGTGTGTTACTATTTTTGTTACTCACAATCAGCAAGGCACGAGCATACATTGTCTCTGTAGCATTCGATTCTGAATCCAGGGGCGCATGTTTCCAGCACACAATCGGAATCCCTCGAACAATATTCGGCAATCGCATCTGTCAGAAAAAGATATATAATGATGGTATGTGAAGTCATTTTGTTTCTGAAACTAAATAAATATATATATGGTACATTATAAAAAAAAAACTAGGAGAAAACTGGAAGCAACAACACAAAAAAAAACTAGGAAAAACTAGGAAGAAACTCTAATAAATAAAAGCAACAATGGCTTTTCGAGGACTCAATGATATTAAATCAAACTTCAAGGACTAAAGCAGTGATTTTGCTTACACATTTCAGACTTAACCATGTATTTCATTTATTTACACATTTTAACCCATGTGAGACCAGTGTAGATTCAAATCTGCCAGCACATCGATGCCGTCTGATTAGGATCTGCACTGTTCGCCTTTTGTTCAGAAATAACCTAATACATAAAAAAGCGAACAGTGCAGATCCTGATAAGACGGCACGGATCGGCTGGCTGATCTGGATCTACACCATTCGCCCATGCCATAAAGACACAAATATAGAGGAAATAATTAAATAAAGTGGCAAATGAAAATTTGAAGAGTCTTATTTTTGAATAGATTTTAAAACTGGATGAAAATACAAAGGAAAAAATAAATTTATTTTTACCACACTGATGTTATTACTCGTGTTTCACATGATTCCCAAATGACAAATGAAATATTTCAGGCTCTGTTTTATTACGCCTGTTCGTGGGCAGTAACATTAAAAAAAAATAATATCAGGCGAATATAAGGTTTTCCGTGAACCTGCTCATTTTTTAATGTATTGTGCTCTAGGAAAAAAAAGACTTACAGGATGTACATAATGCTATGAAACATATGGCGAACTTCATTTTCAACAATTCCACCGTCGATCAAAGCAAAACTGTTTGCTACTCGTTTGTGAACCTTGTTTCGTAAGGCAGTCTTATCATCAGATGTTACGTGTACGCGAACAATCGTGATGAACTTACATAATTCTTTAAACTGAATCCAAATAAGGCTAAGACTTGTTTAACTGAATGGCCATGGAAATGTTTTTGCGGACGCTTAGAATTACCGAATGTGCTAAGATTGCGGACGTAATAAGTCGACGCGCCTTTAGCGCCGAGTATATTTGAGATTACTTAAGGGATTTGACAATGTCGGGACAAGGTCATAATTGCAGAAATATTAATATTTTACAAGTCGTAATTGAAGGGATGTTTGTTTGACAAAACGTATAAATAAATTAATTGCAGAAGCATGACGTTAAAATTTGCCATGTATACGTTGCTAGTTTTGGAAATATTTGTTAATTAAAAATGTGTCCATTGGACATAGATGCCTCCACTCTCAATTTTCATTGTCAAAGTCATAGTACACTCTGCATCTGAATTAAGACGAGTGTCGTTGTGCTCAACATCAAGTTTTATAATCCTTTCAGGTAGGAAAAACTTCTGTCAAAGGATAATGATCAATTTATATGCTCCAAATTTCCGTAGGAAAATTAACAAAATAAAAATAAACAAAGGGAGATATTCCAATCAAAGTTACTACACACTTATGCAATACTACCGGTACACGTGATGGTCAGCAAACTTATAGTTTCATGACTTTGACTAATATAGTTTAGGATTGTGTGCAACACAATATTTCATGGTGATTGTACTGCACTAAAATACATAAGGGACCATAACTCTGGTTTTAATTGGCATAATCCAGGTGCACATCTACACATGATGGTCAACATACCTGTAAAGTTTTCAACATACCTGCAAAGTTTCATGATTTTGGCTTTAAAACTTTTTGTGTTAATCGCGACACAAGATTACTTGGTAAATGTATTATACTGAAATACATATGGGGTCATAACTCTGGATTAAAGGGATGTGACCAGAAACAAAACCCCAGGCACATAACTACACATGATGGTTAACATGCCTGTAATGTTTCATGACTGTGATTCTTATACTTTTGAAGTTATGCACGACACAAGATTAAATGCTGAATGCATAATATTGAATCGCATAAGCGGTTACACGCGACCCAAGTTTCAGACAGACAGAAGGACAGACAGACAATGGACAGAGTGAAAAGGTCAAACATTGATCCCTCCATCTTTCCGAGTGGGGGCACAATTAACAACTTGGCTAAGGTCATTTGATGATCGTCATGTGACGATTTTTGAAATTCAATTTAAACAATTTTAGTCGTACCTTCCTTACAATCGGTTAAGTAGAACACAGGCCTGCCAAATCTCCGGATTTTGTCCGGAATCTCAGGATTTTAAGTTACTTCTCCGGATCTCCGGATTTATAGTCAAAATCTCCGGATTTAATTTAAAAGTTGTACAATTAACGTAAGTTATTCTACTGCAGTCGCACATTTCCTGTTTATTACTAGATAACGAGATAACGAGGTCGTGGTCAGTTACATGCAGTTTCAATGCCTCTGGCACAACTATACAATAACCGCGTGTCATAAACTAAACAAGGGCCTCGATGTTTCACCTGCCTTTATCTTTTTCACTGCATGTTCATTCTAATATTGTCAAAAACAGGTCTTAACAGTTAAAAAATGGTACAAATAGACAAAAGTCATTTTAAAACATGTTCTTCAACCATTTCTAACAAAATCGGCAAAAATCATTTATAAAATTTTAGAATATAATTACAAAGAAAACTATCAGAAAATCATCATCATCATCATTATCATCATTTTTGTTCAGTCACAGTCATAGTGAACAGTAGAAACAAAACATTAAAACAACAACAACAACCATCATCATCATCGTCGTCATCATCATTGACATATTCAGACAAAATCTCCGGATTTTTAATGAAGAAGTTTTGGCAGGCCTGAGAACATTTTTTACAAGTTTTAATTAATTGCTAAATCTAATGTTTTTTCGCAATTTTTAATGTTTGTCCTTATAAAACGAATTACCCCAATACGTTTTAACATTTACCATTATCGGCACCCCATCCCCCTCCCCCACCCCGACCGAAATACGATCCCTGCCATTAAACGGGATTTAGAAGTAATTTTGAAATCACGTTTACTTGCGTGATGCAAACTTTTTGATATCTAGACCTCCCGACCTACTGCATTGTGTTAATATTCTAACCCAGATGATGTCTGTGAGGCAGTAAAAGGTGTTTTTGGTCATATTTTTTACATTTTAGTTGTTTCTATATTTGGGAAGAACTTACAATGATTTATTATTTTCTAATCATCAAATGGAGATTTTGTAACACATGCTGACAATATGATGTTGTTTTTACAGCAAAATGCATAATAATAAGAATGTCGTATCACTTCATGGCGTTATTTTAAGAGTTAAAATCAACTGTCCGAAGGTACCTTTTCCTGTGATGAGCCCCATATACACTGCACCATCAATACTTATGCTATTAACAGAACTAACACATTTCATTATTGATCACCGTTTATTTCGTTTGATTTACAATAATAATACGAAATAATTAATACATAATACTAAATTCAACAGCACTTTGGACAAATTACAGTAGACAGCTTTATTGTTTTGCTACATTAATTTTATTCCTACTTTTCAAAACAACCTTTACATATGTAATCATTGGATCTAAAAATTAAAATAGGGATCAAGACTGCAAATACACACTTTGCACTTTCAACACATAGATAGCAAGACTGAACAAGTGACATCTTCAGGAGAAAAGACTTGCAGACATCGAGAGCAAGAGACTTTAAATCCAGATTTACAGTTCGTCATTACATATGTTGCCCCAAGTAGACTTGCTACTTTGAAAAAAAATCACACAAAAAACAACAGAAAACAATCTCTGAAAAAACTGAACAATGAGAGGACTCAATCATTTAAAGACTATCCATATCATCCAAGAATTAGAGAAAATTGGTGCGCCAATGTCTGTATCAGTTCTAATTCACTCCAGAGTGCATTTGTTGCTGAAATGACACCAGTCTTGACCCTCCACTTGTAAATGGGTAGAAACGACGCTTACTGTCCATCCTTCAATATTGTTTCCAGTTCACCAGATTCCTTCAGCTCCTGGAACAGAAAAATGAACGGTTATGTATAAGGTTCATAATTATATTCACTTCTATATCCTTTTACTCAATACCGGGTATTCACAATTTAATAACGCATGTGCAATCTGTGCCGTCTGATCCTTTTTTATATAACATGACTTGGCAGTGGAATGTAAGGGAAAAATTATTCAAATTATTGGTGAGGTGTATAACTGGTTTTGATTGCTTATCATCTGACAAAAAACAGAACATTGAATTTCTATAACTTCAGTCCTCAAAAAATTCTAAGAAAGGTTGTGTGTTTGTAAAGGATTGGTTAACATTTTTTGAGAACAGTTATTCAGTAAAAAAAAATGAATGCTGGGCTTTTAGTATTCTTCCAGAGCCTAAAATGTGTGTTTCAAACATGGCAGCAGGTTATTGATTTACTGCAAAATATATCAAGCAAATGATTTTTAAATATTACCTTAATGATATCGAGGCCCCCTACAAGTTCTCCTTTAACATACAGCTGTGGATATGTTGGCCAGTTGGAATAAGTCTTCAGACCCTGTCGTACCTCTTCATCTGACAGAATGTCAAACGTTTTGTACTCAACTCTGAAATCATCAAAAAAGAACCATAGAAATTGTATATGAATCAGTTTATTTCATCATTACAGGTCAAGTTTGGTCTTAGGATGATGTAAATTCATGTTCAATTCATCAGCAAAAACTTGCCATATATAATTGTGTCATCAGAAAACATGCAACATAATCGTATGCCTACAACAAATGGAAATTTCTTATGTAGGGTCAAACACAAGATTTCTAAGGAGGGTTCATTTGGAACAGTCTTAGGGTAGTTACATGATCATTTCTAACTTTCTGGCCTAAATATCCATGAAAATTAAACTGCTGCCCAATATTGGTATAAAACCCAAATATTTTTCATAAACAAATAAATGCAATAAATTATCAGTAAAATACATATATTTATACTCTTTAATGTTTTCAATTTTTAGCAAATTATTGGGAAACACTTGTGATAACACAGCTTTTCAGAATGCAGGTTGAATCCAGAGGGGGCTGAGTGGGGTTGCTCAAACCCCCTTTTTGGGCAGCAATATTAAATTGTCATGTTGAAATAAAGAAGATTTTATAGGTGTGTGCACTTAACCCTCAATACCTCGATTTCCCAGCTTTTTTTCTAGCTATTTCTACTTATCGAACATGGAGGCACAAAGCAATCAGATACATGACTTTGAATCTAAGATAGGATTACTTTGGATTCATTTAATTTGATCTGGAGAAACCTTGTGACATAAGGTCATGGAACAAAGTCAACTTCATCAATAGATCTATACATATTCTAGAGGTTACTTCACAATGTACAGTATTAACCCTTTCCTCAATATATACAGGGAATGGCTTAGAGGGAGACTTGGGAGAAATAGTCTCCCAAGTTTCCTAAACTTCTCCCACTACTGAGCTAAGGGAGAAGTTTTTACCTATATAATATGCTTCTTATAGAAAGTTAAAAACTTCCAAAACCTTCCTAAAATTGGCAAAACTTCTCCCTGTTCTCACAGCCTTAGCCGATCCCTGATATATACCTTTTTGGCATGGATGAACAGTGTAGATCCAGATCAGCTGGCACTACATACAGTGCAGATCCTGATCAGATGGATGTGCTGGCTGATCTGGATCTATACAGGTTGCACATGTGTTAAAATGTGTATACTAGTACACAAAATAAAAGTAATCACTTTAAAAGACATCATGTACCGTTCTTCTTTTATGGAACACAATCATAAATCAGTCAACAATACGAGTACATGTACTTTACTGTCTGCATCTTGGGACATATTTGACAGCCCTGACACTTAAACACTTAGTACATTATTATACATGTATCATTTTGATGACATTTTTATTGAAATATACTCTTACAATTCATAAATGTGTAGAGGGAAAAATTCATTAGTTTGTACTTATATAATAATAATACATTATTATTAGTATTATTATTCTTATTTTTTATTATTATTATTATTATTTTATTATTTATTATCATTACACCAGATTTTCATGTCACACAATGACACAATGACACAGTTGTTGACTGATTCAAGATTGTATGTACTCCATCACTGTTTGAATGAATCTAGCAGTTTTGGACATTAAGTTTAACCACAGGCTTCACATCAAGGGCGATCTGTTGATTAAGTATTTCCTGGAAGTTGAAGGATCTTTCTGTATTTTTTAAATATATGTATGTATTTGCTTTCGTAACCCTTTCCTCCTTATATATGCATTTTTACGCATGTGTGACCAGTGTAGATCCACATCAGTGCTGTCTGATCAGGATCTGCACCGGTCAAATTTGGTCAGAAATAGCCTAACAAATCAAAAAAAGCAAACTGTGCAGATCGTGATGTGGCGGCTGATCTGGATCTACACTGTCTGCCCATGCAATAAAGGTGTGTCTATGGAGGAAAGGGTTAAAGAAAGTATGAAATGTTAGCTAGCCACTGAAATTGGCAGCTGAATACCTCATAGTACATTTAATAAAAGCAGAACTTTAAACCAGTATTAAAGCTTTTTGAATGCACATTCTTATTTTGACCTATTAGAACATGTGTCCAAATGCATTTGCACGATATATAGGCAGTATTTAATCTAAAATATATTGTGAATCAATGTCATGTAATAAATGAATCATTTTTTTAACTCATTATTTTAAGTAAGACCTTAATTGGCAACAAAGAAAACTAGCTGGGTGCAGTAGATACACATAAACAGAAACACAGAATCTCAACAAAATCAGGTTTTCTTTCATTACAATACATTTTACAGAAGTCTGCTCAAAAATTATATCTCTATTTGATGGTTTTCATTTGGGTATGGAAAACAGCACTGTTGTTTAAATCATGTGAAGCCCAAAGCATACCATCAGGAATTATTAAGATTTGTTGAATACACGTAAATAAGACTTCACCTTAGAAGATTAAGTGTAAACATATTGATTTGTATCAATGAAACCCATGTACATTTTTGTATTTTGGGCAGTATTATATTTTGAATTCTCTGTTATATAAAAATTTGGAGTTCTGAAATTCTCGATCAGACAATTATCACCACTGCATACTTTTATCAAAAGCTTACCCTGTATCATTCATGATTGCCACAGTTTGTTTACTAAAGCCACATCTAGGGGCATCTTTCTCTCCTTTCATAAACAACATCACTGGTGCCGAGTTGATCAGTCCTTTTAGCCTGTAACATAAAACAGCACAGTTTAAAAGCATTCTATGAGTGGATTAAATAGCTCATTGCTTAGCACATCTGACTCCAACTTGAAGGTCAGCCATATCCATTCCCACTTCTTCCGCTAAAACTTACTAACAGTCTCTCAGATAACACTTCAAATCTTTACTCCAGATAACCCCTTTGTTATAATCCCTGCCCTCTGATCTAGATCTAAACTTTTTTTTTATTTATTAGGTTATGAGGGTTATCCCAATAAATTGTAGAAAAAACTACTGAACATATGTTTATGCAAATTTCACAGTTACTTTACCCTTTCCTCCATATATACGCATTTTTACGCATGTGCGACCAGTGTAGATCCAGATCAGCCGGCCCATCTGTGCCGTCTGATCATGATCTGCACTGGTTGCATTTTGGTCAGAAATAACTTAACGAGTCAAAAAGCGAACAGTTCAACGTTTCATAAAGGTGGTGTCATTTGTATAAGAGTAGTGCACGTTTTATGCTTATTAGTTGTTTAAATAAGTTGTGGCGCACACTTCAATCATTCCATATTGTGCTTAAAGCAAATAGATGGAAATGGACAAATTCATGAAATTAAAACAAGTTAAGAGGCATGCTTATACCCAGATCTTGGGTATACAAGGGCCAAAGGAAGTTTGTAAAAGCGAAACAGAAATATTACTTGGAATCAACTAGACACTGTATACTTTCCAGCTAGTGGATCGCAAATTTGAGAACTGCGACGAGATTATGAATGATTGACCTTCAATAAGGATATTCCAAGAAAGGGTAATAATTAAGGTATTTACAACTTGGGCGGAAGGAGTGATAGTATATTGTGTGAGCATTCTAATGACATTCCCACATAGGCCACTGGTCAGTAGGTCGCCTTGTTAAATTGTTTGCAATTTCTTCATCACAACTGATTTTACTTTGAAAAAAATCATGTAAGTTACTAAGTTATGTCTTAAACAACTGTGAAATTGGCATAAACATGTGTTCAGTAGTTTAAATCTTATTCATATTGTCTGCATTTTATTGGGACAACCCTCATATTTCTGACAGAGTAGCAAACAGTGTAGATCCTTATCAGATGGCATGAATCTGCCGACTGATCTGGATCTACACGGTTCACACATGCTATCAAATGCAAGTAGGAACACTCAATGCAATTTCTCACTGCATTGGTGGGTGGTTTAAATTGTAATACAGTGGTGGTGTGTCTTTGACATATTCCAATTCTATTGGTTAGGTGTTAAAACAAGAGCTGTCCGAAGAGACAGCGCGCTCGACTATTAAAATCATTTGAAACAAATGCAATTTGAAGATTAAAACAATAACAACTATGGCCAAACATTCATGTGCAATCAGGAAAAGTATTAACAAGTGAATGGGAGAAAGTAATATTAAATAACAGAAATAATTCCATAATGTTCCATAAATATTGAACTAAAAAGGGGAATAACTATAAAATATTTTTGGAAGAGTTAAAGAAACTTGTTAGTAATTTATGATTGGAGAAATTTACTTAAGTTCAATATCAATTACTTCAGTAACGTTACAGAAAAAGAACTGAAATGAAAAAAAAGCATTACTTTAAAAAGCATACAGTAGGCCAAGTGAAAGTGATCTAGATTATGATGGTGAAAATGTTTTTCAAGTTTGAAGTTGATATCTGTATTAGTTTCAAAGTTATGGGCTAAGTGCATAAAAACTTGAAAACAAAATCTATTTAAAAAGGACATAAATTTTAAAAAATTGTAGCAGAGTTTTCGGTCTTGGTGGTTATGGTAAAGATTATCATAGTGACTATACATGTATATTCTAAGTTTGAAGTTAATATCACATGTTGTTTAAAAGTTATGGATCAAGCCCATATTTCGGCTAATGCAAAAAAAAGTTATGAGAGAAGTGAAAAGGGGCATAACTTGAGAAATATTGGTAGCAGAGTTATGGGTCTTTTTGATAATGACATAGATTTTGATGGTGAATATAAATTCTAGGTTTCAAGGTGATATCTCAAGTAGTTTCAAAGTTATAGGCCAAGTGCATATTTTGCTTAACACAAAATTGAAGTGAAAAAGGGGCATAACTTGAAAAACATTGGAAGCAGGGTTATGGGTCTTGTTGGTTATGATGAAGATTTTGATGGTGAATATATATTTCAAGTTTCAAGGCCATATCTCAAGTAGTTATAAAGTTATGAGCCAAGTGCATATTTTGCTTAACGCAAAATGTAAGTGAAAAAGAGGGATAACTTAAAAAATATTGGTAACAGAGTTATGGGTTTTGTTGGTAATGATGAAGAATTTGATGGTGAATATATATTCCAAGTTTCAAGTTGATATCTCAAGTAGTTTTTAAGTTAGGGACTAAAGTGCATATTTTGCTCAACGCAAAATGTAAGTGAAAAAGGGGGATAATCTTTAAAAATATTGGTAGCAGAGTTAAAAAGGGGCATAATTTGAATAATATTGGTAGCAGAGTTATGGGTCTTGCTAGTTATGATGTAGATTTTGATGGTGAAAATATATTTCAAGTTTCAAGGTAATAGGTAGTAGTTTTAAAGTTATGGGCAAAATGCATATTTTGCTTAAAACAAAATATAAGAAACAAGAGTACCAAACTGACACAAAATACGCCCTTCAAAATGCTGATCATCAAAGTTTCGTAACGATCCGATGAAAATTATTCCACTTGGAGAGCAGATACAGCTAATTCAGTTTTTGGACAATTCAAGGGCCATAATTCAGGAATGCCTGGGGGGATTTGGCTGGTTATAGAACTTGGTCGAGATATTATGCCCACCAACATATTCACCAAGTTTGATAAAGATCGGATGAAATCTCTTTGACTTAGAGAGCGTAAACCCTTATTTTGGACAATTCAAGGGCCATAATTCAGGAGTGCCTGGGGGGATTTGGCTGGTTATAGAACTTGGTCGAGATATTATGCCCACCAACATATTCACCAAGTTTGATAAAGACCGGATGAAAACTCTTTGACTAAGAGAGCGGAAACAGTAATTTTGGACAATTCATGGGCCATAATTCAGGAGTGCCTGGGGGGATTTTGCAGGTTATAGAACTTGGTCGAGATATTATGCCTACCAACATATTCACCAAGTTTGATAAAGACCGGATGAAAACTCTTTGACTTATAGAGCCGAAACAGTAATTTTGGACAATAAAAGGGCCATAATTCAGGAGTGCCTGAGGGGATTTGGCTGGTTATAGAACTTGGTCGAGATATTATGCCCACCAACATATTCACCAAGTTTGATAAAGACCGGATGAAAACTCTTTGACTTAGAGAGCGGAAACCCAAAATTTGGACAATTAAAGGGCCATAACTCAGGAGTGCCTGGGGGGATTTGGCTGGTTATAGAACTTGGTCGACATATTATGCCCACCAACATATTCACCAAGTTTGATCAAGACCGATGAAAACTCTTTGACTTAGAGAGCGGAAACCCAAATTTTGGACAATTAAAGGGCCATATTTCAGGAGTGCCTGGGGGGATTTGGCTGGTTATAGAACTTGGTCGAGATATTATGCCCACCAACATTTTCACCAATTTGATAAAGATCGGATGAAAACTCTTTGACTTAGAGAGCGGAAACCCAAATTTTGGACAATTAAAGGGCCATAATTCAGGAGTGCCTGGGGGGATTTGGCTGGTTATAGAACTTGGTTGAGATATTATGCCCACCAACATATTCACCAAGTTTGATAAAGATCGGATGAAAACTCTTTGACTTAGAGAGCGGAAAAACCGCCCGATCGCACCCCTGCCCCCCCATTTTTAAGTTAGGGACTAAAGTGCATATTTTGCTCAACGCAAAATGTAAGTGAAAAAGGGGGATAACCTTTAAAAATATTGGTAGCAGAGTTATAGAGTAATGGCTCTTGTTGGTAATGATGTTGAATTTGATAGTGAATATATATTCCAAGTTTCAAGTTGATATCTCAAGTAGTTTATCAGTTATGGACCAAAGTGCATATTTTCATTAACGCAAAATTTAAGTAAAAAAGGGGCGTAACTTGAAAAATATTTGTAGCAGAGTTATGGGTCTTGTTGGTAATGATGTAGAATTTGATGGTAAATATATATTTCAAGTTTCAAGTTGATATCATAAGTAGTTTTCAAGTTATGGACCAAAGTGCATTTTTTGTTTAATGGACACCGTCGCCAACGCCGACACCGGGGCGAGTAGGATCGCTCCCCTATTCTTCGAATAGTCGAGCTAATAAAAAATTGTGTTGGTGGTACCCCCATTTTTAAGCTCCGTTCAAACCCAAATCCCCCCAGCCCCCAACAACACCTTTTTTCCTGGAACAGCCCTTACATTTCTTATATGGGAAACAACACATATAACTACCTGTCTTCGAGTGAACTTTGTTTTGGTAGTTGAGCCTGCAGCTCTCCAGATTCTGCCAGCTCCTTGACAATATCTAGTCCACCCAGTAACTCTCCTTTAGAATAAAGCTGGGGGTATGTCGGCCAGTTAGAATATGTCTTTAAACCTGAAAGAACAAATCTGATTCATAATATTTTCACTGATTGAGCCGAAGAGCTTTATTTACTGAAACAGATAGACTCTGATCAGACTGTGAGGATGCACAGGATGCAATCTGATCTGGATCTACACTGTTCATTTTTAGATTCATCAGATTATTTCTGACCAAGAAGCAAACAGTGTAGAACTAGATCAGATCACATAGATGTACATGCTGATCTCAATCTAGACTGGTCACATTTGGATTAAAGGTGTATCTGCGGAGTAAAACTTTAAATAATTTGAAACATCTATGGTTTATCTTTGGTTTATCATTTAAGCTGAAGTTAACAGTAGCCCTCTTTAATTTCTTTATGATCACAACCAGTGACCCCAGCCAAGTCAACTTTTTTGTCACCATCATCATGACTGATCATTGTGTGACGGACATTTATGTCACAAGCGTGTTGACCTGTTTTATTACTCAATAAATAATGGGAGGTGATATATTCATTTTTTTATTTCTTTAAGTTGACGAGAGGCTGTACTTGGCTGGTTGACCCAGTTAGGTTGCTCCGGTAACTTCAGTCAAAGCCTTTCATATACCATATATCAAAGTTGTGTCAAACTCTAAAATATACTTAGGGATATTAATGCATTATAAATGTTAGTCACATCTGTAATGAAATATAAATGTTCAGCAATAAGTTATGATTTATTTCCATCATTAATCAAATCCTGTAACCCACAGAAATAAAACAGTGTAATAAGGAAGCCTGATAAGGACCTAACAGTCGGCTCATAACCTTATACACTGTTCTTCAGATTGGGGAATAGTCATTTTCAATAAACTTTTTTTGGCCTAAAAATTATTTAAACTTTGACTCAATAAACAGGTTTTAATGCCCATGTGAACAGAGTAGATCCAAATGAGACAGGTACATCTACACTGTTCACATCTTGGTCAGAAATAACCTACCAGTAATGATCAGGATCTACACTGCTGGTTTCTTATTAAGAAATAACCTGAAGAAACAAAATTAGTAATTTCTGGCTAAATGATTGGGGATTCTAATAAACAGGATACTCCTAAATCATTGTCACGTTTTAAATGCAATATTCCAATATTAAGGAGAATTACAAATCATATTTTATAGTAAATACTTGTTTATTCTGAAAACAATTGTGAAGATTTCAATTTTAGCTCTGATAAGGGGCACGACACGGAAAAAGGTGTATTAACCCTTTCCTTCATAGATTCACCTTAATTGCAAGGGCAAACAGTTTAGATCCAGACCAGCCGACTCATCTGTGCCATCTGATCAGGATCTAAACTGTTCGCTTTATGATTTGTTAGGTTATTTCTGACCAAAAAAGCAACCAGTGCAGATCCTGATCAGACGGCAAGCATGTTCTGGCTGATCTGGATCTACACTGGTCGCACATGCGTAAAAATGCGTATTTATGGAGGAACGGGTTAAGTCACGTTTTTTACATTTTTAGTTGTTACTTTATACAGAAACCTCTTACAATTATCTGTTACTTTTTCATTTCACATGGTATTTTTACCATTAATTGCATAAAAATAAATGTTGTCTGCTCAACTTTAAACGTCTTTTAATAGATTTAAGTCACAGTCAAAAGGGACTTTTCCCATGACACTCCCCATATGTTACCTTGTCTCACTTCTTCATCAGCTAGGATGTC
Source organism: Corbicula japonica (assembly GCA_038501625.1). Lineage (NCBI taxonomy): Eukaryota > Metazoa > Mollusca > Bivalvia > Venerida > Cyrenidae > Corbicula > Corbicula japonica. The sequence goes on from JAZAYU010000147.1 coordinate 475,635, forward strand.
AAACGACCCATACTTGACATTTGCTTTGTTCAAGATCTCAACAATCTGACGGCTAAATCCTGAAATAGATCCAAATAGCAAAGTTAGTGATCCCAATATCCAAAATAGCCTACATATCTGGATCCACTCTGTAAACCTTTAAATTTATTAGGTTATTTGAGACCAAGAGCAATCTGATTAAAATCATTTCCTGAAAACCGCTTCAAGAGGATCTGGGGTGAAGGTTATAAAACTGAGAATGGAAACCAGTCTCAAATCTCAAGCATCTGATTGACTGAAATGGCGACTGGTCGCCTTTTCAGCCAATCAGATGCTTGAGATTTGAGACTGGTTTCTATGCTCAGTTTTATAACCTTGGGCACTGATGATGTCAAATTGTCAACAATCTAGTTTCTGAGGGAGTGTCAAAATGAATACAGTCAATAACCTTTATATGCTTAATTATTCAATTCTTTATGATGTTAAGCTGGTCATTACAGTCAACTGAGAATGTAAACAAATATGTTACTTCTATCAAGTCAAAGTTCTGTCAACAGTTGAAAATGACAAATAAAAAGTAGTTACAAAACAATTTACCATTGAGTTGGCAATCTCTGACAGATTGCATGCTGAAGATTAATGTGGAGCAGTTACTGATATTTTGCTTAAAGTTATAGAGTCCTCTCAACATTATCAACAAGTCTTTACAGTGGTCTCATTAACTTTTTAAGTAGAAGGGGTAATGAAAGATGTATTCTGTGCCCAAATCAAATTGATAGCCTTTTTACTAAAATAGCTGGGTCATATAGTCAATATTGCTGGTGTAAATTGCCACCTACTGACTCTTGATCAAGAGATGTCTTTAGTCTATAAACACCGGTTTTATTATGTGTGCAACCAGTGTAGATCTGGATCATCTGGCACATCTGTGGATCTGATCTGGATCTACCCTGGTCAAAACTTGGACAGAAATAAATGAATAATTTTACAACTGAACAGTGTAGATCCTGATCAGATGGAGAGAATGAGTTGGATAATCTGGATCTACACTGTTCACCCTTGGGATACACCATATTCTATAAAGTACAGGGTTAAAATGTATCAGTTTTCTGTCTTAATGCTGGATGAAATACTGCTTTGTTAATCCTTTCCTCAATATATACACATTTGTTTGCATGTGTGACCAGTGTAGATCCAGATCAGCCCGCACTTCCATGCCATCTGATCAGGATCTCCACTGGTGGCATTTTGGTGAGAAAATAACCTAACAAATCAACAAGAGTGCCAAACTGACACAAAATACGCCCGTCAAAATGCTGATCATCAAAGTTGCGTAACGATCCGATGAAAATTTTTCGACTTGGAGAGCAGATACCGCTAATTCAGTTTTTAGACAATTCAAGAGCCAAAATTCAGAAGTGCCTGGGGGGGATTTGGCAGGTTATAGAAATTGGTCGAGATATTATGCCCACCAACATATTCACCAAGTTTGATAAAGACCGGATGAAAACTCTTTGACTTAGAGAGCGGAAACAGTAATTTTGGACAATTCAAGGGCCATAATTCAGGAGTGCCTGGGGGGATTTGGCTGGTTATAGAACTTGGTTGAGATATTATGCCCACCAACATATTCACCAAGTTTGATAAAGACCGGATGAAAACTCTTTGACTTAGAGAGCGTAAACCCTTATTTTGGACAATTCAAGGGCCATAATTCAGGAGTGCCTGGGGGGATTTGGCTGGTTATAGAACTTTGTCCAGATATTATGCCCACCAACATATTCACCAAGTTTGATAAAGACCGGATGAAAACTCTGACTTAGAGAGCGGAAACAGTAATTTTGGACAATTCAAGGGCCATATTTCAGGAGTGCCTGGGGGTATTTGGCTGGTTATAGAACTTGGTCGAGATATTATGCCCACCAACATATTCACCAAGTCTGATAAAGATCGGATGAAAACTCTTTGACTTAGAGAGCGGAAACCTTGTGGACGCCGCCCGCCCGCAGCAGGTGTTCCCATAATACGTCCCGTTTTTCAAACGGGCGTATAAAAAGAAATAGTGCAGATTCTGATCAGACAGCACAGATGTGCCGGCTGATCTGGATCTACACTGTTCGCCCTTGTGATAAAAGTTTACCTATGGAGGAAAGGGTAAAGTAGGCTGTTCAGAACCTTTTATACAGAAACTGTCAGTCAATAGGCTGGCTAAAAAGATTGACATGATGTTAACAGGCAAAAGCTAAAGGGAGACAATTCTGATTTCCATACATCAACAACAGCAAACTCACCACACTTTGGCTCTGCAGGGTTTCCTTTCATAAATAACATTACATCTTCTGTGTTTATAAGTCTCTTCAATTTGCTATTCAAATCCTACAAAAACAATCAATAAATAGCTTATTAATTATACCTTTATAAATAATTTATACATTTATATTTCTAGTCAAATGAACTGGAACACATCTTTGCCTAAAATAAGAAAATATCAGAAAGTTACCCAACTTCACTTCTGTCAACTTTGTGTTGTAGATACTGCTTGATAGGTTTCATAAATTTCGGGAGTGGGACCAGCTTGTGCAGGTCATAAGTGCAAGAAGGACACAATCTGTGAGGAAGTACTTGCTTGTGTGAAGGACTTTACCATTGAGAAGGTCCCACTTGTGGAAATAATTACGCTTAGAGGTCCCATTTGTGAGAGGACTCAAGCTTTGAGAAGCTCCTACTTATAACCAGAATTAAAGCTTTGAGAAGGTCCTATCTGTGACAGGGATGAAAGCTCTAGTCTTACTTGTTAAGAGGGATACATGTTAAAGCTTTGAGATTGTCCTTCATGTGATACAAGATTTCAGAAGGACCTACTAGTTAGAAGAATTAAAGCTTTGTTAGCAGGATTAAAACTTTAGGGAGGTCCATCTTGTGAGAGGGACAAAAAACTTTAAGGAAATGTCCTGCCCCTGAGAAGCCTTAAGGAAATGTTCTTTTACTAACATGACACGAAATTTGAGATGCCATGCTTGTAATAGGTACTAACACACTGACAGGGTCCTGCAAGCACAAGAGATTTTTCTTGCATGGGATAGGGACCAAAGTGTTGAGGATTTGTTTCGCTGAGATTTGAAACAAATTTCAGTTCTTGTGCACTCTTGTCACTACTAGTAAAAAAGAATATAATGCAGCTGGTATACCCTTCCTGGGTAGTTCATAATGATACATAAACAGGACAAATAAAATATTTCCAAAATTTCTAAACACATCTATCTTAAGATGCTTTTAACACTTAACCACTATGGGGCATATCTTTCTTTCAAATCTGGGTCAGTCCATTTATAGTACAGTGAAACCCTGCTATTTAGACCACCATTGGGACTGGAAAAAGTGATCTTAACCAGGGTTAAGATCTTAACAGTGTGGTGGTCTTTATATAGGGGTAGAAATCAGTGCACAACTGTAACATGGGATATCAGAATAGTGGTCTTATTTGTGAGGTTGTCTTTATGAGGGGTTTTACTGTATTTAGTTGGATGGTATCTACTAAATAGTAGACAGTATAGACCCTCATTAGATTGAATGCTTAAGGAAACTTGTTCAAAGCTTAGTCATTATGTGATCACTTAATAAAGGTATAGCACTTCAAAAAGGATCAATCAAAACCCATTTTGGTTATTCCCCTTGGTTTTATTTTCCTTACTAAAAGGTCAAATAAAATGTTGTGAACAATGGTATAAACTAAACAAGAAGCTGTGTTCAGAAAAACACATATGCCCCCGGTAGCGAAGTTTGTCATGATGCGAATTTAAAATGATATCACAGTGTTAAAACAGCAACTGAAATCAATAATTAGTTCTAAATAGTGGAAATAACTTTCAGGTGCAAGAACCTGTTCATGAAAAAGTTAACATAAAAGTAAAGTAACCTATAATAAAAGATTATGAATAGCAGATTATACATGAAAATACCATGTTAGCTTGTACAGAAGATAAGAAAAATGATAACTACCTTTATACAGAAAAGTTCAGTTATCTCTGACACAGAAAGCCGGCTTGTATGCCTCAAGATTTGTCATCTTCATAGAATAGGCACAGCAAATGTCTAAAACATGTCTGTTATGAATTATTGTACTGATTTACTTGTGTATACATCTTATATACAGTGACAAATATTTGCCATGCTGTGAGAATGATGTAACAACTGGTGTAAGGCCAAGAATCCCCTACTAACTTGCATTTCCATTACTGACCATGAGGAGGCTAAATCATTCCAAGTCTGCACTTGTTTAAATTTGTTGTGTTTGGCCGCTTTGAAAGATCCCCTTTTCATCTATTTCATATATTTCACTATTAAACACAATTACTTTATAAAACTTGGCAGTTATATTTTCTCAATAACCCAGTTCAAACATGCTGACAAATCAAACACTTGTATTAAGTTAAAGTGACAGGATACCCAGCAGTGATCACTGAAGTAACATGAATGTACGAAGGTATTTGAGACTGGAACATTCTTTGTATACAAGTGGTCGAGGCAAGACCCACTGTTATGTGTAGGATCCCTAAGCGATGTTGCTGTTCTTGATGATGATATATTCCAAGTATGAAGTGAGTAGGTTTAGGATCCCTAAGCGATGTTGCTGTTCTTGATGATGATATATTCCAAGTATGAAGTGAGTAGGACAAGTACTTTCAAAGTAATAGGCAACATTAAGTTTCATGTTAAAGTTGCATTTGAAAGGGGCATAACTCAAAAATAGTTATCATTCTTGTTGTAACCAATGTTGTTGTTCATGATGATGATATATTCCAAGTATGAAGTGTATAGAACAAGTACTTTCAAAGTAATAGGCAACATTAAGTTTCATGTTAAACTTGCCGAAACAGGTTAACCACTTTTCTAAGTACAAAAAGGGGAGATAACACCAGAAATAAAATACCCAGAGTTATGTAACTTGTCAGGGTCATGACGTGTGAACTGTTAAGTAAGTGTGTAAACTTTCATGCCAATTTCTATTGTAGAAATTGAGAAATATCCAACTTGCCGAAAAATGTGAACCATTTATGTCTAAGTACAAATTGGGGAGAAAACCCCGAATTAAGATAGCCAGAGTTATCTAACTTGTTAAGAGTCATACCCTGTGTACTGTATAGTAAGTTTGAAAACTTTCATGCTAATGATCTTTGTAGAAATGGAAAAATATCCAACTTGCCGAAACAGGTTAACCATTGTTCTAAGTACAAAAAGGGGAGATAACACCAGAAATAAGGTACCCAGAGTTATGTAACTTGTCAGGGTCATGATCTGTGAACTGTTAAGTAAGTGTGTAAACTTTGATGCCAATGCTGTTGGTAGAAATTGAGAAATATCCAACTTGCCGAAAAATGTTAACCGGACGGACGGACGTACGTACGGACGGACGGACGGTTCAATCACTAGATGCCGGGGGCATAAAAACATGATTTACACTACTTTTAAAATAATCTCAGTACTTTATGTCTGTGTTAACCCTTAACACCATGGGGTATGTCTGATCCATTTGCGAACAGTGTAGATCCAGATCAGCTGGCACATCTATTTTTTACCAAGATGTATCTATTCCTATTTCTTGATCCTTTCCGCCATGTATACAGTTTTATCACATGTACAACAAGTATACACAGGTAATTTTTTTGGTTATTAATAAAGAAATGAATTTCTAAGCAAACAGGGTAGATCCTTATCAGACAACACAGATGAGCCGGCTGATCTTGATCTACACTGTTTGCCCATTAAATAACAGCCAAAACCCATTTAGTAAACGGTTTAAGTTGTAGTTACAATGAAATGCTCAAAGAGGAATGACTTGAAATGGATCAGATAAGAGTTACAGCCCATGCATATGTAGAGCACTTAGCTCTGATAATCATTTTGAGAGTCTTTTAGTAACTCTTCTTTAACAAGCAGACAAACAGATGGACAGACAGACAATTAAAGGCCTGGATTCTTAATACAATTCTGCTTCAAATACTACAGAGTTTCAAGACAATGAATAAAGCACAATCTTCTGTATAAAATATGCAACTTGGAGATTTTGATGTCAACAGTAAAACAAATGGCTTACAGGATCTAAACTAAGCTATATGGCTGAAACAAACCTGTTTAGGAGCTGGTGGTATTTGGGGTGGCTGGCCAACCTGGATGGATGACAACAACTTCACTTTCTTAGTCAATTCAGCAGCATTAGCCCCGTCCAATCTGTCAACTGCTTTCTCCTCCTATAATGTCATGCTCTAAGATTATAAATCTGAGATTGGAGATCAGTATCAAACCTAAAGCATCTGATTGAAAAAAAATCTCCATTTAAGCCAATCTAGCCCCAACATTATAAAACTAAGCATGGAAAACAGTATCAAATCATAAGGATCTGATGGGCTGAAATATCTCAGCTTGTCTTGGTTACAGCCAATCAGACCCTTTAGATTTGAATCTGGTCTCCAATCTCAGCTTTTTAATCTTTAACGAAGATGCTTGAGATTTGTCATTGGTCTCCCAGTTTAGTTGACATTGGGCAATGGATGTTAAGAAGATAACAACACAGCAACCCTGTGATTCAAATACACTGTTAGATGGCTGTTAAGTAGAACATGTATCTTGCTCTGGAAAGCATTGCAGAAATAATAGAAATCATAGTACAAGAGAATCTGGGGAACTGATTAATGCTCCTTAAAAGCTCTGCAGGCACCAACTTGATCATGAAGGGAAAATGAAAACAATCATCCAGTGTAGATCCAGATCAGCCAGCAAATCCATGGTGTCTGATAAGGATCTGCATCTGCTCTGGTCTAATCTTGGTCAGAAATAATCTAATGAATAAAAAAGTGAACAGTGTGATTCTGATCATATAGCATGGATGTGCTGGCTGATCTGTATCTAAACTGTTCACCAATGCTATAAAGGCATACATGGAGGAAAGGGTTAAGATGCAGTTAAAGTTCTTTCAGAATGCATATTAACCCTTTCCTCATAGATACACCTTTATTGTGTAGGCAAACAGTTTAGATCCAGATCGGCCAGCACATCAGTGTCTTCTGATCTGGATCTAAACTGTTCTCTTTTTTATTCAGTTGGTTATTTCTGACCAAAATGCGACCAGTGCATATCCTGAATAGATGGCACGAATGTGCCGGCTGATCTGGATCTACACTGGTCGCACATGCGTAAAAATCTGTATAATATGGAGGAAAGGGTTAATCAGCATTGTTCAATTATCTTTGGAACCTTTAGATAAACATTGAAAGACTGTCAAAGAAAATTAGAAATTAAATAGTTAAGATTTTATAAATATTTAAAATTTTGGCAACATCACTTCCCTACCATTACGGTCTATTAATCAAGGGGTTATTTCACTCGCCAATTGGTGAATATATGATGTCACGGTAGATCACGTGATCTGATTGATTTATACCGCCATTTTCAACAAAGAGGAAAACAGCTGATAAATACAGGTGATAAATTTGTTTTATTTTATGCTTAAAGATGATAAACTGGTAAAATAATCTGATTAAAACAAAATGTAAGTACTGAATATTGATTTGATTGATTGACTGAAGTTAATTTTTGTTTGTAAAATGTGTTATGGGAATTTACCACAGCAATTAACCCTTTCCTTGATATATACACATTTTTACGCATGTGCAACCAGTGTAGATCCAGATCAGCCGGCACATCTGTGCACTGGTTGCATTTTGGTCAGAAATAACCTAATGAATCAAAAAGCGAACAGTTTAGATCCTGATCAGACGGCACGGATGTGCCGGCTGATCTGGATCTAAACTGTTCGCCCTAGCAATAAAGGTGTATCTATACAGGAAAAGGTTAAAAAAAGTCTTCTTCTAAGTCAAACTAACAAATGGCTGATTTGGACAGATGATGGGTTGTTATTGCTTTCAGTAATTAGCTGCAAAGAATATCGAAAACATTTTTAGTGGAAAATGTCAAGGAAAGATGTAAAGGTGTAGCCAAAGTAGAGATTTATAGATATATTGCTTCGGTCCAATATTAAGATTTCACAAAGGAAAACGGATGGACACACTGCTCTTTATGTTGAATCACCAGGTCATTTGCATAGATCTAGTGTTTAGGCTAACTCCTATTGATTGCGCAAGTTCTCTCCCCATTTACTCCAAATATAGGCATTTATGCATGTGCGACCAGTTTTAATCCCGATTAGCAGGCACATCCATGCTGACTGATCTGGATCTGCACTGGTTGCATCTTCGTCAGAAATAAACTAAAAAATCTAAAAGCAAACCATGTAAATCCTGATCAGACAGCACCAACATGTTGGTTGATCTGGATCTACTCTGTTCTCCGATGCAATAACCCTTTCCAGGGTTCTCCCAGGAAATTTTTTAAGGGATAGCTCATCAAGACCGCAGACTGAGTTGATACTCAAGTTTACCAACTACCTCACCTTCTTCCCTAAATAAATCCCCCCCTCCCCCCCCCCAAAAAAAATAACTTCAGGTTTAGTTGTATCATGGTTTTGGAACTATAAAGAATGGGAAATGCAATAAAAGCAGCTAATATTGATGTGTATAGAATATAAATAGGCATCTTTTATATATTCATTAAGCACTTTTAAAAATATCTGTGTCATTTTTTATGCAGAAGTGAATATACTAGGTTGTTTGTAAAGCAAGGGGACTGGGGTCTTTAATATGCTGCAATATTGGGTATCATGAGTTTGGAGCGTTGGACTAAATATTAAGAACAAGAGGGCCATGATGGCCCTTATATCGCTCACCTGAGTACAAAAGTACTCTCAGTTTGTGGTTTCAGACAAGAAGATTTTTAAAGTTTTTCCTATATCGGTCTATATAAAATAAAGTGAACCCTGGGGCAGGGCCAATTTTGACCCCAGGGAAATCATTTGAACAATCTTTGTAGAGTTCCACTAGAGGATGCTAAATGCCATATATCTAACTTCTAGGCCTTGTGGTTTCAGACAAGAAGATTTTTAAAGTTTTTCCTATACAAGTCTATATAAAATGAAGTGACCCCTGGGGCAGGGCCAATTTAGACCCCTGGGAAATAATTTGAACAATCTTTGTAGAGTTTCACAAGAGGATGCTTAATGCCAAATATCTAAGCTCTAGGCCTTGTGGTTTCAGATAAGAAGATTTTTAAAGTTTTTCCTATATAAGTCTATATCAAATGAAGTGACCCCTGGGGCGGGGCCACTTTAGACCCCAGGGAAATAATTTGAACAATCTTTGTAGAGTTTCACAAGAGGATGCTTAATGCCAAATATCTAAGCTCTAGGCCTTGTGGTTTCAGACAAGAAGATTTTTAAAGTGTTTCCTATATAAGTCTATGTCAAATGAAGTGACCCCTGGGGCGGGGCCAATTTTGACCCTAGGGAAATAATTTGAACAATCTTTGTAGAGTTCTACTAGAGGATGCTAAATGCCAAATATCTAAGCTCTAGGCCTTGTGGTTTCAGACAAGAAGATTTTTAAAGTTTTTTCCTATATAAGTCTATATAAAATGAAGTGACCCCTGGGGCGGGGCCAATTTTGACCCCAGGGAAATAATTTGAACAATCTTTGTAGAGTTCCACTAGAGGGTGCTAAATGCCAAATATCTAAGCTCTAGGCCTTGTGGTTTCAGACAAGAAGATTTTTAAAGTTTTTCCTATATAAGACTATATAAAATGAAGTGACCCCTGGGGCGGGGCCAATTTTGACCCCAGGGAAATCATTTGAACAATCTTTGTAGAGTTCCACTAGAGGATGCTAAATGCCAAATATCTAAGCTCTAGGCCTTGTGGTTTCAGACAAGAAGATTTTTAAAGTTTTTCCTATATAAGTCTATGTCAAATGAAGTGACCCCTGGGGCGGGGCCAATTTTGACCCCAGGGAAATACTTTGAACAATCTTTGTAGAGTTCCACTAGAGGATGCTAAATGCCAAATATCTAAGCTCTAGGCCTTGTGGTTTCAGACAAGAAGATTTTTAAAGTTTTTCCTATATAAGTCTATGTAAAATGAAGTGACCCCTGGGGCGGGGCCAATTTTGACCCCAGGGAAATACTTTGAACAATCTTTGTAGAGTTCCACTAGAGGATGCTAAATGCCAAATATCTAAGCTCTAGGCCTTGTAGTTTCAGACAAGAAGATTTTTAAAGTTTTTCCTTTCGGCTGCCATGGCAACCAGAGTTCTGCATGGAATTGATTTCTTTGAACAACTTTGGAAGAGCTTCATGCAAGGAACATATGTGGCAAGTTTCATCAAAATTGGCCAAGCCGTTTCAGAGAAGAAGTCGATTGAAGCAATTGTTGACGACGCACGACGGACGAAGCACGACGCACGACGGACATCAGGCGGTCACAAAAGCTCACCCTGTCACTTTGTGACAGGTGAGCTAAAAATTAGTCAATTTCACAATTAGGTTGGTGATTTGGACAAGAAAATTGTTTGTTTCAAAACTAATTATAACCTGGATAAATAAAACTTACAACTTAAATTTCTGAAGTCGAGTATAACTTGTATCAAATATAGCATGGTCGCGAAAATATATGACTTTTGTATTTTTCCGTTTTTTCATTTCAAAATATATAAAAGAACGACTTAAAATAAATAATTCAACCCATTTTGACGTACTTTACTACGTTTTACAATTTAAAAGATCTTTAAAATTCTTAAAAAATGTTTTCTAAAGTTAACCTCGATCCTGGACAACACATCAACAAGTTATAAACAAAAGAATTAGAAAATCAAACAGAAAACTCAAAACATAGACCATTTTATTATTGTTTTAGCCTTGATTATATGCCTAATGTTTGATTGGTTTGGTTTTTCATTCAAAAAAGGTGAAATGTGCGTATCAGGAATTGCCTCAAACCAGAATGAAATGCAAATTATGGTAAAATTTGCAGACGTCAAAAACTGGTCTTAAACCACACCCATCACTCTTGATTCATCAATTGGACATCGATTTGTGTAAACAACGGCCTTTTAGCTGTAATTTCTTAATGAGGGAAATAGCCTGAGGCTACTTTTGAGAGGAGACACATAATTACTTGGATTTTACAATAAACAGGAAGGCATAGCGTTACCTGTTTAAGGCATAGCGAGATAATTAAAGAGTAGCGGAAGTACAGTAGTTAAGATCAAAGCGTAGCGCTCCCGCTACGCTAAAATGGGCTGGGAAGAACCCTGCTTTCCTCCATAGACACACCTTAATGGCATGGGCAAACAGTGTAGATCCAGATCAGCCGGCACATCCGTGCCGTCTGATCTGGATCTACACTGGTGGCACATGAGTAAAAATGTGTATATATGAAGGAAAGGGTTAACTGATTACTAACCCTGATAAATATAAAAGTTGGCACAGCTGAGATTCCATATTCCTCGGATATTTCCGGCAAATCTTCTGCTTCCAGCTGCAAAACATGAAGCTATTTACTCATGTGTCATGACAACACAAATGGTAAAAACAATATGTCTCAACTGAAAATGAAACAACAAATTTAATCTGAGTGTGTGCCAATATGTTATTTTCTCAGAACAAAGAATTTGCATTCTCAATTATGGCCAGGACACTCATCTCACAGATGTGGACTATAAACAATGACTGCAGCAATTCATAACTGAAAGCCAGCGGAGGTGCCTCTGTAATTTAGAACACTGATAAACTGAGAAAATTACGTACAGAGAAACAAATAAGATGGTTCCCTCTTATCCTCTTTTCTATTTTTATTATTTCTCCTTTTCCCAATACCACATGTTTTCCCTTAAATTTTAGTCTGTTTCCCACCGATCTGGATCAAGACTGGTCGCCTCTTGTTGTTGCATAACCTTATGAATCTAACAACAAACAGACTAGTAATGTAGATCCTAATCACGTGGCATATGTGTGCGACTAATCTGGGTCTACATTCATGGCTCATGGGATAACAGCCATATCCCATTACAAAAGGTTAAAAAAATTCAATCAAAAGATTTCAGCATGGAATTATTTCAGATGTAGCTTTAGTCAATGAGGAAAACAGGCTGTTCTGAAAAGGAAATAGGAGCAAAATTCCACTACAGAAATACCTCTGGTCACAGCTATTCTGAAACAAAAACTAAGGAACCTATGGCATTGTTATTACAATACACATCCTTGCCATCTGATCAGGATCAGCACTGTTCAGTTTTGAGTCATTAGATTATTTCTCACCAAAAAGCAACCAGTGTAGATCCATATCAGATGGTACATATTGAATAATGTGTTAAGTCCTTAAAGGTCACACAATATCTATGTTACTCAACACAAACATTATAATAACATCCAAAGATTTTTAAAAAATTATTTTACTTTAATCACAACTGTCACTGAATTTTGGAAGACTTAAAATTTTGTTTCATGAACACATGTACATGTCAGGAATATATAATTATACAGCTGGGTATACGAGGGATGATCCAAAATTACGTAGACTTTTGTTATTGCATCTTAATTTGAAACACGTTCGCAATAAAGTATATACTAAATTCAACCAGAATACAAACGTAACAAACTGAACTAAAATATTCATATATTTAATTGATTTTAAAAGCATGTCGCTTATTTGAATAACCATGGTAACAGGCAGGTGGCGCACGTCATTGCCATTGTACTTTATAAAGCAAATACCTGTCAATATAAAGAAAACTACTAGTGGGAAAAGAGCGAAACATCGTAAAAGATGATGTCATGCCGAAATTTTATGTCATCCGGACTTTGTGTTTTAAAAACAGTCAATATTTAAGAGAGCTATCACCAACGAGAAAACGTCAGAAATGTTGTCGTCAGATTGCCCTGAAATACGTGCTATTATAAAATTCCGTCATGATCTTTGAAAATCACCTCCTAAAAAGCTAAAATAATTTAGCAGAAGCAAACGAAATCTTCCGTAAGCAGAGCTGTAGTTTTTAAGTGGTACCAGTAGGGGTTTTTATGGTCTGGATTGCCATTACATATTCCTGGGGTAAGGTAAAAAAGACAGAAAATCGGCGTTACGGCAGTGACGTCAAGCCGGGAGGCAATTGAAGCAGAAAAAAGTTCAACTATTGTGGCGATTTTTGAACTATTCTAGAATGGATGAGGTAGCGTGTTTGGTATTTGAATCGTTAATAAGTCATAAATTATCAAAAAAGAATAAATAAGTTATTTATTTTAATTACACTTGAGTCAACAGCTACAGAGACTGTGTCCGCAATCCAAAGGCTTGTTAAATTATAACAAAAACACAATTTATAATGAATTATTTTTACAGGTAACCGTTGCTAAAGAACCCCGATACTGCGGGTATTGCATTCCCGCTTGTTTCTTCGGCGGTACGAGCGAGAAGAGACCAATTTCTTGATCGCCTCATAACCACTTGCGCAGCATTGACCAGCAGTAAAACACTGCTATGTTTAATCAATGGGTTCCATGGCATTGCATTCTAATGACAGGGTCTATTTTGAAAAAAATTAAACTTACGTCGCTTCGCGTATGTTGCGCCCGTGAATTAACGTCGTTGATGTTGAGAGATCTAATTTGATGTGCGCCAGATAGCGCTTAGTGTATGATTTAAATTCTTCATAATTTTTTTATGCAATGTTGTATTTTGCTGATATTTTGTAACAATATGCTGGACATATTCCGATTAAAGCTTGTGCAATTTTATTTGTGATATTTTGAATAATACAAAAGCTATAACAAAAGTTTACGTTATTTTGGATCATCCCTCGTATTTTTGGAAACTTTATATTAATAACTGTTCCTTGTGATCCTTCATTTGAGATAACTGTCTTCACTATAATTTATAATAAACAATGAATTGTGTGAAGCTGAATAAGCAGGCTAACTTACTTTATAGAAATGAACTTTACTGTATTCTGCATCTTTGGCTAACTCAGTCAAAACATCATTCATCTGTGTACACTGCGGTGCCCAGGTTGCAGCAAAATGTACAACACATAGGTTGCTGAAACAAAGTTACTGGAGTTGGTTTTAGTGTGCTAAGCACTGCATTTATCATATGTGTAACCTTTGTAGATCCAGATCAGTATGTGTATCAGAAAAATCTGAAATAGCTATTCAGTGAATAAACTTCTGTAACCAATGAATGGTGTGTCTTAATCAACTATATTCAACCGATAAAGGTAAACCCAACTTCTAAGTAATTCCATTACACAACTGTTCTAATATCCTTTATTTCTACTTCAGTATTTACTAAATATTTCTTGTTCATTTAACAGTGTCTAAATCTTTCTATCTATCCTTAAAGCATCACGCCTCCCATGAGTATTATGCCAATTTATGGGCATGAATAACTGACATTAACAGGGTTAAAGCAGTAAAGTATCAAAGTCGTTAAACAAAAAGTACACTGATACATAAAATCATAAAATTATAACTAGCGATATTTATCATCAAGTAGATGTTGATTGTTTAAAATTGAAAAAAGATTAACCTATGAACAACTTCGCGTGTATCATTTGATTAAAAACCGTGTCAAAATTCTCAACTATGTACTATCCGAATATACTTCCAGTTTCGTTGTATCCGCATTTTCATGGCTTTAATTAAAAAGTTTTCTCGAAAAATTTAAACTGACAATTATTCATACCATCTATCAGCATATAAAACATTCAAATACCTGCCAGCTTCTTTTACCGCTGATCTAAAACTTACAACATCGGGAATTACTTTCAGTTCGGCCATTTCTCATGCAACTTCCTGAAGAGCTTCAGGTCTCACACCACTATTGATTTGTGAGTAGGCTTCACCCGATACCGCTTTTTAAATTAAAATATTGCCAACACAACAATTAAGAGGTTTTATTGTTATTTTTAGTTCAGGTGGTTGCTGCGACTAATACTAGTAGACAGTATCAATAGCGTGAGAACAATCAAAAGGCACGAGGATATGTAAAGGAACGAAGATACAAAAATGAAGGATACACATTTTGTCAGATAATCTTGAACGATTCGTCATGCTTATCTTTATATGTTTAAAAAGGACGAGGAATATTGAATTCCATATAACACAGTAAAATTCTAATACTTTAAAGGACACTAGATTGAAAGTTTAAGAAAAGAAAGAGTAATTATGAATTATTTACATCATCAAGTCTTTAAATTAAAAATGATCATCATCTTTCGACACGATCTATTACCCGCTTACAGGACTATGTTGTAATAACTCTTCTGAAATGTACACAACAGCAAGATGATGACTTGCGGGCAAAGACATGAATATTTACGAGCATGTCATTAATATACATTGATGAAAATAATATCTCAATTTTGACTCTGTAAAAGCTGTTACAGGTAAAGCCCTGGTCACAACCCGCCGTGCGTCTTTTTTGTCCGTACGTGTTCTGCGGAGGTTACGTTCGCTGCGTTTTTGGGACGGACGTGGAAAGCGCAGTGAGCACGCACGTCACACTCACAGGTCGGCAAGGTGTGAGTACGTAGCCCGCACACTACGTCTAGGGGTAAAAGGATGCGTGCATCGTACGTTCCGTAGGTGGTAAGTGAGTTGTACGTGCTGAAAACGTGCTTACAACGCAAGATCTCCGTGCGATTTCCATGTCAACGTACGGAGGCAGTACTGCTCACGTACGGTGTTCGTACTCGCTCGCACGTTGTAAGTGCGTGCAAGTGCGGTGAGCGTGAGTTTTTTTCGGTGGCTGTTGGTTGATATATATAAGGACGACTTATTGATGCTCCCAGAAACCACAGCTGCCGCTGCCTTGAAATGCCGCCCCTACAACATGAGATAGTGCAAATTCTGCTGCTGTCAAAACAGCTTGCCGTGGGACGGCAGGAACACAAGGTGCTATGACTCTTCTTGAGCACCCCTCTCAGACCCACTATCCTCCCGACCAGACTCGCTTGCATCACCATCTGACTCGTCTAGCCTCCTCTCATCTTCCTCTGTTGCCGCTCGCTTTTTTGGTGCCTCTTATTTGCTGCCTTCCTCGGTGACATATTGAAGATAAAATGATTGCACTCATCTGTCGGCTCGACTTTTATATTCCGCAGAGGTCGTGCGCACACCGTGCGTTGTAAGTGCGGAGCACGTACTTGCTCGGTAAGGTCGGCCTGAGTTCTGTGCGCGTTTTGGACAGTTGAACTGAGGAAGCACGGACCACGCACGGACCACGCACGGACCACGCAAGGACAACGTAAGGACCACGCACTTAGTACGTGCGCGTCACAGACAATGGGATTTTTTGAAAAGACGCACGGAGGCAGTCCGTTATGCGCTCGTTGACGTACAGTGCACACACGTCACCCGTACGGGGCGAGAATCCGTAGCCCGCACGCAGATCGAACGCAGAGAAAGTTTTGCATGCACTAAAAATGCTACGGCGTGTCTGCGTGCTCCCAAATCCGTACGGAGGCGGTACTCACCACGTACGTTTCCCTGAATTTGGCATACGTTTTTGCACGTAGACAGCACGCACTTGCACGTAAGGCGGGTTGTGACCGGGGCTTAAAGCAGGTAACAACTTCCTACACCAATGAATATAATACAACTCTGGAGACTCTCATGTTATAAAATGTCGTAACGGACGGACATCATCATCACCACGTCATCAATATATTTCTTTCTTTAAATATTAGAACTATGAATCTTCATAATAAAAGATTTAACTAATTCTCTGTACGTGGCAAAAAGGCACGGTTGCGCCCCTTATAAGAAATTTCTGCTTTATGCGTTGAGCGTCGCCGCATAAAGGCGGTCGCCCTGTTTATGCGTTGAAAATCACCGCATAAACGAAAAAAAAAATGTTTATGCGGCGATGCTCCTGCGAGGCGTTACAGCGCTCAGCTAATATGCCGATGTTCATATGAGTGTTCAATGCAGATGCATTTGATTTAATAATACACTGCAATCATTATATAAAATAAAACACTAGGTATTAAATAAATAACAAACACAAAAGTAGGGGGAGGTTTTTATTTTTTTTTGGTACTTTTTTCGTTTTTTATGGAGCTCTGTAAAGCAGGAAACGAAAGATGAGAGATGAAAGTATATAGAAAATGTTCAGATGACACGAAGGTAAACAACATAATCAAAGAGTTCATACACATAAAATAATAATTAAGATCACAGGAAACATTCATTCGGTAACCTTACACTCGCTTTTTTAAACAGCATCATTTACACCGGTCATACTACATCCGTACATACATCTACACTCACTTCCGCCATTACATCAAAGACTTTCTCAAACACAAGCACATATGTATTTTAAAAATGTTAATATAAAATAAATAATATGTGCAGAATGTACAACATATACAGGTTACATTTAAATATTATTCTCTCATTAAAATAATTTTTCTAGGGCTGTTTTTAGAAGTTTAAAGTGGGTCTTTAATGAAAATTAAAAAAATGAAATAAACATAGATCTACGTAAATTCAACAATTTAAAAATTTTTATCTGATGTGAAAACATTTTTTTCAAATTGTAAAAGCTTTTGAGAATTTAAAACGTGTTAAAAGAAAACAAATAGAAATCTACCTTAATACTAAACAAGTAAATAATGTGTACAGGATTTACAATATTTACAGGTTACGTTTTATAAATCTTTCTTCAAAATTTTAAGTAGAAAATGGCTGCAGATGGATTTTGATGTGTACAGTGTACCTAGGTATTTTGAGAAAAAATAAACTAAATCAACTTGAATGCATCGATTTTAGAACAAGTCTGATAGACACAATTTTTCAAATTTTGAAAGCTTTAGAGAATTTAAAACATATTTAATGAAAAAGTATCTTAATTCTACACAAATAAATAATATGTACAGGATGTACAACATTAACAGGTAACGTTTATAAATCATATTCAACAGTTTTAAGTAGAAAATGGTTGCTGCTGGATTTTTATTTGTACACGTACAATGTACAGTAAATTTTTACGCAAAAATAAACTAGATCAACGTAAATTTATCAAATTTCAAATATCTTAGATTTGTAACCATTCCTCAAATATTAAAAGCCTTTGAGTATTTGACATCAACTATAAGTACAATATAGGTACATTCATTTGTAAAAGATTGGATACCTGACGGAAAATAGGTTGTCAACCTCAATACCATCCCCCAACCCCAGCTCTCCGTGACATTAAATTCTTTGGATGAAAGAGAATATTTCCTGTTATTCTTATTTTAATCACAAACTTATAAACGCCTTAAGATATGCAAAAAACATTGCAGAGCCCTAGATAGAATAAAACATTAAGGATAGAGGGTTAGTTTTACCCAGGTCGGATTTCTCGCCATATTTTAAACACGGGACCGATACATACTTGATAGTAAAATAACATTAAAACTTAAATAAAATAAATAAAAACAGTATTTACATTATTTACAAAACTCGTTCAGTAAAACGGCAAGATACTCATGGCATTAATCATGTTAAGACCGATACATACTGATGATTGTGGTTCCGTACATGCATTTATCAGTTAAAACATATGACAGCAATTTCTGTGTTTCGGTTAAATACAATATCTAAAAAAACTAATTGTTAACTAAATAAACACTTGTAATACTTGTCCGTAGATATATACGCTAATTGATATTGTGTATAACAAATCTTTATATACGGTGTAGATACATCTTTAGAAACAACAGAAAACAAGAATTTAACACTATCACAGAACTAGCACTAGATATCACAGTAAACGTGTGTCTCTGTCACATGTGGGTGTGCATGTTAGACACTAATGTGTCTTTGTCACGCATTAGTGAATCTCTGTCACACCCTGATATTGTCTCAGTAAGTTAAGTTAGCACTTTAATTTATAAGTTCTTGTTAGCACTAAAACCGGAGAGTGGTCCGCGTCAACTGTGGTCTCTCACCGTAGGTCCAGGATTTAGACTTTCCCCGGAAGTGACGTAAATCATCAGCATGGTCCTTGTGAAGCATGGGCTTGTATGCCTGTGGCTCACACTGTTCCTGGAAGAAATATTATGGATTTATTTCAAGTTTGAACATGTGAAACAAACAAACTGTTCGGTAAATGTCTGATCATGTTCAACAAACAATTTTTAAATAAAAACATCATCAAAAATAATACTACCCCCTTATCTTTAAACGTTTGAACTGATATGTTTGTTGGTATGAACGTTTGTTCTATTAAGCAAAGACCTATATAGATAAATAGATATGCATCATCGCATTTTCTCGCATAAGCACGCGGCCTGCGTTATCTCAAATCACGTGATCGCCATCTTTGATACCGGAACCCTTCGTCAATTCTGTCCATCATTAAAACTTTTTTAATGAACGGTTAATACATATTTGACTTGCATTAATTTAAAGAAAGATGCATATTCTTCATCATGAAACTAAGGTTTACTTTTTTTATTGATATAACAATCAAAATCACCAAAATTGCACAATACCGATCAAAGTGCATTGGCCATCAGAAAGCAAACATACAATGTGAAATGCCGATCATATCATACATTACAAGGGCCTTAAAAAGATGAGATAATTTCATCAACGTGTTCAAGAAGTATATCAAAATAACATTATAACATGACGATCGATTAAAAGTGAGGTTCTTTGTATTAAGTTAATCGTTATAATTGGTCCGATTGATATATGCATGTACCAGGAGCCAACAAAATCCTTCGCCAGGAACAGACATCATTTCACTTTAAAAAAAGATACACGACGATAATACTTACAATGAACTTGTAGAAGAACGCCTTGTATCCGCCCTCTAGAAGATAGACCTCTGGGAAGTTTAGGCGGGGGTAGTGGTCCTTGTTCATAGCACGATCCTCACTGCGCAAGTGCCGGAACCTAAACGAAACATCATTTTGTTAATTTTACCAACAACAAAACAGGCAAGCGATAATTTTACATATTCAGTCATGTTTTATATTTAAATTAGTTTATGTTAATACGAGTACATTAGCTAAGATTTTAAGAAATCAATATCATTTGTTGGGGTGAAGTTTTCTTTTTCAATTTCTTGACTTTGTTTCTAGAACAGGAAATAACATGATAAAGCCATTTCTTGCTGAACCCTTACAGACGACTAACAGTAGGGGCTAAAAATTCTTAATAAGAATCTATTCTGTATAACTGGTCATCATAAATTTGATAAGCAGACAGCTCTGCATTTGTAAAGATACTGAGCCCATAAACGCTAAAGTTATTTTAAGCAAATAAGCATGAAACTTACATCTTGGGACCTCTCTCGGAAGAAAACTCGCAGTGGAAGATGAGCACGTGCCTCTTCGAAGATGCGTGAGAATCACTGTGTCGTGAAAGAAACTCCTGCACCAGATCGCGCGTGTACAGGTTCAATGCTCCCTAAAATGTTAAACAAAAATTAATCTTACATGGGTGAACATAAATTAACATTTCTTCAAATCCTTGCTTTTATTAAAAAGTAATTTCAGTCTAAGTAAAAGAATTTCACCATTATAATAAAACGCAAGAAATTATTTACAAACGTAATATTGATTTTTATAACGAATGTTTGCAAGAAGAAGTAATGAAAAATATTTGCCGGCTTTTATAGATAAATTATAACTAAAATCGCATTTTAAAAGGTTATTGGAAAATATGTAGTCATCCAGGGATTCCTACCTGAATGTGACCTCCGTCAAACTCGTACGGGTATCTGCAGTCTACGACAGTAAGCTCGTCTATCTCGTCGTCATAGCAACCACGAAGAACCTCGTGCATCTGAAAAAAAGAGGTTACATGAATGTAATACACGGCTGAACTACACAAAGCAGCACAGAAACAAAACCTTGAGATGCAACAAAACCGAATCTCAATGAATTAATAACATTGTTTTGTTTTATTGTGGTCATGTTATGATTTTTAATTTAAGCTTCAAAGACAATGTTTACAAGAGGAAGTACATGAATAATTCGATGGGATCCTCGAAACTATTGTGTATCATATTGTCTTAAGGAGCGTGTACAATTCTGTCGTGCGTAGCTTTCATGTTATGCATTTTCATATAATTTCTTACTGTTTCTGGAGATATAGACTTCAGGTCCCTGTGTTTGCCGGCGACCGTCGGCAAGGTACACCGGCGAGATCCGTCGGCAATACATTCTTCATCAGTAGACAGGCGATGTACCACATTCTTAACATTCTGATCCCTCACTTGTGGTGAATTCTTCTGTAAACAAGAAACAATGTCATTTTGTAAAAGAGTTAATTTACTGAGTCTATTTGAATATTTATACCACTATCAGAACTACGTTGGGTGCCAACGTGTATTCAGAGAATTTATATTCTACCTTCACGAGCGAAAATATAATTTGTCGATTGGTATTCTTCATTAACAGGTTTTATCATATATTAAATACACAAGTGAAACAAAGTTCAACCGTTCTGTAAAAAATGTCAGTGGCATATAATTCAACGCTGTCTTAAAATAACATTCATCTATATTCATTAACTCCGATTCTACCGAAAGAACTAAACTGATCCATTACTAGTATGTATAAATGTTTTAGGTATGATTTAAAAATTGTTCAAACTTCAAGTCGCGAAATATTATTCACGCAAGACCCCTGTATAAATGTATAAAAATCAACTACCTCCACTGAAAAAGCTTCGATTCCGGTCTCTGCCTCCCTCAGTCTCTTTGTGGCGGGAGAGTCTTCCGTCGTCTGCTGCTCAACCAGACGCTTGCAGGAAAACAAGCTTCTCTTCACATCAAAAGACAGGAACCGACCCAATGGCTTACGAGAAAGCTGTAATATTAGTAAAACGTGCAACAAATACAAGGCTGAACATCTCACTTTTCATGTTACAATACAAAATCCACAGGTCGGTGACCTAAAAAGATGCATTGATTGCTTTCTCAGGATATCGGTTAAAAAAAGTGAATACGGAGTTGAGGCTAGTTTTGTTGTTAATTCTTGACTTGATTGGTTTAAGGGTCTAAGAATATGTAAACGTCAACTTCCGTGTGTACCTGTCACGCCCAAGTCAAGTCATATTTTCATATCTACAGTAAAACTTCTAGAATAATTAAACAACGTTTTTACCTCAGAAAAAGAATCATTATTTTCAGTAGATGTGGTTGTCGGCGTATCCAAGGACATCCAACTGGTCTCTCCTTTACCAGGTGGTGTGATGATGGCGTCAATGTCTTCAGCGGCGACGTCCTTCCCGGGTGTAAATCTCAGCATCTTCGGTATCTGTACGACAAATGGAGATAATGTATACACTGCGTGACTATTTCTTAAAGCCAAATTGGGTATAAAATTAATCCGTATTACTACTAAGTCCTGGTCAAAGTCTGTATAATTCTTGGATAAAGAGAATTGCTATATATCGCAACAAAGGCGTATTGTTTAAAAATGACAGAGTATTGCCCGTTTTGCTTTTGTTTATTTCGGTACGGGCACCCCGTTACGATGTGATAATTAGATTTTGCACAATCACATATAAATTTAAAAAAATCGTTAAACTTAACGGCTGAGGTGTTTGTCTTGGGTTATGACACTCGATACATTTCTAACACTACTCGAATAATTTATCAACTATCGACTGATTGAATAAGAATGGAATCAACATTTACATATTTATTATTATTATTATTATTATTATTATTATTATTATTATTATTATTATTATTATTATTATTATTATTATTGCTTATGAATCCATTGCGATTTTTTTTCTCATTTTGGAAAGAAAGTCATTTACAATAATTATTAAACTTACATGAAGAGTGAATTTACCTCCGTTATTTTCTGTTTGAATGTTAAATACAAAAAATGTAAAGAAAAGGAAACTTACATGGGGCATGTCACTGCTACTATCCAAACAACTCTTCCTCCTGAAAGTAAATGAGAGAAATACTTTAAACTTCCGATATTTCCATATGACACCGCCCATTGTGATCCCTAAAAGGGGCCGGCATCTGTCCCCATAAAGCGCGGCAAATGATCTTTAGACCATAACCTAGCATCTGAACAATAAACCACTTGTGGCCCCGATTTATTAACAATAATACCAATGATTATAAAATTGATTATCAACAATAAAAATGATTATAAAATTGATGATCAAAAGAAACCGACGTGTAATTACGTTCAACAGCTTCTTTTAATGGCTGTTTACTTAATGAGGTCTTTATTGATTGTAAATTTTAAATATGCAATCTTATTTATTTTCTTCCAAATGCTCGATTATTCAGGAAATGCAAACACTGTTTATTTTATAAACGAAATCTGCGATAACATATCATTCTGGTTTAGTTATTTATCTTATATTTATCTTATAAAAATCACCAAATTTAGTTACATTTCCAACATCTTCAGCAAAACGTATTTTTCGTCTGCCACGGACAAGTCATTTATTAACCCCAAAATGTCTATAATATTATGATGATGTTAATTTTATGGTTTCTTCCTGAAGACGCAGCATTAACCTGATAAGCATTCTAAATAATGGAGTTAAACACTTTTATACAATCCCTTATAAACATAAATAAAAGAACCAACATACAAATACAACATAAACATGAAGACGCATTAAAGTACTTTGAGAAGTCCTGCTCAAATTTAACTCAAGATGTCTACAGTGTTTCTGGCTTTAACGAGACTGATAGATGCTTTAAATAGCAATTTTATCAACTAAGTGTGGTCTTTTTATGACACATTAACGACCTTTTCAGTACATTCCAACTTAGATTTTCTAAATCGTAAGATACAAAAATAGTAAATACATAGATAAGCATTCAATACATTTTCATTTTTTCTATTGTATGCGTATTCATAGTTTTTAAGTTTTATGTACAGTTTATCAACTCTCTTAGAATAAATGAATTAGCTCTAACTATTTTAAATAAATTTGAAAATATTACCAATAACAATATTTATCAACACGTTTCTCTTCGTTTGAAATATTGTTCTTGTATGAATTTCAGTTTTAAATGATGCCCTATTTGTACTAATGCTAAATTTCCTAGGGGTCAACGTAAAAATTTTTAAGACTTAATTGACTGATAAGAGATGTTGTTTTACTGCATCCTTCTTTAACTGTCAAGTACAGAAACCCCAACCCCTTCTTTTGTCTTCAGTGGTAATGTTAACACCTGATAAGGATTTTAGCTCTAAGATGTATTTTGTATATTGTCAATTTCAACGATATCACACTTGCCACGAACAATATGCCTCCATTTGCAGTTATCTTGCATATTGTCAAAAATCGAGTTTATTTCGTTGTAAAGTGTCAATAATACATTATTCCCATTAAATGACCTGATTATTAAATTAAGATAGGGATCGATATTATTACATTTTTATAGATTTTAGAAGTATCGTTAAGTAAAAGCAATAAAACGATAATCGTTTCCGTTGATGTAAATCGCCTTAATGGAACATTGTTATTTCAATTGTTTGAAACACTGCCATCTTACTTACATTTAAATGAAAGATTTAATTGGTTCTAACTGCGCTCCTGTAAATAATGGTTCTAACTGCGCTCCTGTATTTTTTTTGAAAATCTTGAGAAGTACGCATAGTATTACATTTGGCTAAAATTTAAAATAGATAAAAAGGCCATCTTTCAAAGCCACCAAACACGAAAAAAAAATGAAAATGTTGCCGGCTTAGCTTTGATTGAGTCTGTTCATGGGTAGAAATGGAAATGCGTATTTCCGCCCACGCCGCCTAGCCCAGGGTTTAGGGCGACTCAATATTTGCACAAGTAAACAGCACAATTTTTTATCCATCCCAAACGATAGTATGCATACGGCGGTGAACATGGAACCTTCAATGCGATATTTTAAGATTATTAAAGTGTATTAACATTTTCAGACCAACATGTATATCAGTCCAATATTGGCGATAGCTACATGCATACGATAGATGATCAGACCTTGCCTTAAACTTAATATACTCACTTCATCGTGATATACTAATTCCAAAAAAGCACAACACACAAATACCGAATTACAAATAAATCACAATTGGCAAACTAGCACTGAATCGTATGAAATCTAAAAAGCGAATGACTAAGAAAAGTTTTGACCAAAGACCTATATAGATATTTGGTTTGACATGCTAATCCGGGAGAATGCCGACAATTTGAAAAGTAGTCAAGTTCTAACAATTTACAGTTTGTCCCTATTCATGAAAAAGATATTTGTAAAAATACAATGCAGTGGATGAAAATAACAGTAATTTCATCAACAATAGATTGTTACTCAAAATATAAGTTTAAAAGAGAAGATCTAGCGGTCTAGATTTAGATTTGAAATGATCAAACACAAATGGTGCGGCAATAATTAAATGATGGGACTGCAAATGAACTAATTAACACCGTCTGATTGTAACGGACTTTAGAATTGCGACAAACACCGATTAAGCAGGTGGAGTTGTCGACATGTATTCCGCTGAAACCCTGGGAAAGTCAAAGGGTTAAATAAATTTTCCATTCTTATAATTTTGGACTAGGGAAATACTTATTGTTGCTAAATTACTTTAAATATTATTTGTATTTTTAATTCGAGTAAAAGGAAGGAATCCAGCAAAGGTCCATGCCTGGAAAGGGTGTGTCATTCTAACATGGTGCTTGCAGTGCCTAAGGTTATAAAACTGAGCATAGAAACCAATCTCAAATCTCAAGCATCTGATTGGCCGAAATGGCGACTGGTCGCCATTTCGACCAATCAGATGCTTGAGATTTGAGACTGGTTTACAATCTCAGCTTTATAACCTTCAGCCCAGTGCAGCTTTATATGTGTTAATTGATTGTGATCAACCATAATTCATAACACAGCCAATTAAAGTAATCAGTCCTTGATCAAACTTTCAATGAAGTAATTATGTGTTTCCTTTACTGTTCATCACTCGGCCTAAATCTTCAGTTTTTCTGTGAAAAAAATTGAAACATAAAATTGACTTTTCCAAGTCAAATCAACGACAGCCTATGAGGATCAATGATTTAAATTATAAAACTTGGAAGGGGTTATGATGCGGAAAAAAAGCGAAATCATATGAAGAAATTCATAATGACGCAAAATAAAAAGCAAAATAACGCAAAAGAAATGTGTAACAATGCAAATCAAAGGCGCAATATCGTGAAACAAACGCATTATAACGCAAAAGGCTTTGTAACACCAAAATTGATGCCTAATAACGCGAAATGAACGCGATATAAAGGCATTATAACCCCCAAAAAGGCATTGTAACACGAAATAAAGGCACGGAATGCATAGGTTCTATTTTAAAACTGATCAAATAGAAATAGTTAACGGATTTTAGTATCTTGGTGTTATATTTACAAGAAATGGTTACTTTTCAAATACAAATAAGCACTAAGCCATGTACAGTTTAATTAGAAATATTAATAGACTCGAATTACCAATAGATTTACAAGTTGCCCTGTTCAAGAAAACAATTAAGACAAAATCGATATTCTCGAAATAGTACAATTACGAGTCTTAAAATATATTCTCAAAATGAAACGTTCGACTCCAAATACATGGTTTACGGAGAAACTGGTTGCTATCCGTACGGGTAAAATTTCTATCTGTACGGAAATAAATGGACAATATTGTAATAACTGTGCCATCTTTATGTCATCTTCATGCAAAGCAATCTTTTGGATAAGGTTAAAAATCAATAAGTGCTTGTGAAACGATTTATCTCTGCGTTTGTGTGTATGGATTGTTGGTTATAGGTTAAAATCATGCAAAATAATGACTCATTGATCAACAAATCTTTTCTAAAACAAAAACCAGTCCTAAGACAAGGATCCTGGGCTTTCAATATAAAATCAACTTTTGACCGATTAGGGCTAGGATTTATTTGGCAAAACTTCCACGCGAACAATAGAAATTATTCTGCATTAATTAAACAACGGCTTCATGAACAATATGTTCAGGGCTAGAGTGAAGAATTATCAAATCAACCTAAAATGGAATATTACAGAAAATATAAGATTGAATTTAAATTTGAAAACTATCTGTATCGGGTGAATAATGATAAAATTAGAACAGAAATGTCACGTTTTAGATTAAGTTCATATAGTCTTGAAATTGAACAAGGGAGGTTCTTAGGAATTGATAGAGAAAATAGATATTGTAAACTTTGCACTCAAAATGTCATTGAATCGGAGTTTCATTTCTTGCTGTGCTGTCCAGCCTATAGTAACGTACGAAGACAGTACTTTGAAAATCAATCATGGCCAACAATTCAAAAATTTATTAATATTTTGTCTTGCACAAATCCACGTAAAATCAGAAATACAGCTAAATTTATTTATAATGCTATGAACATAAGAAAGGAATACTAAAAACTTGATCTGCTTCGTAAATAATTATTCATGTCATCTTAAAGCATTTTTTCTGCCTCTGTGTCTATTTAGTGATTTGTTTGCTGTTTTTTGTTTGTTTGTCGTTTTGCTTTGTAAAATTGTAACTGCTTTTTTCATTACATTTGTATATGCTTGTGAAATGTCTTGGCCATATTTCGTTGTGTATTGTGTTGTTGTGTAGTTACTGATCTTATTATGTATGAACCCCATGTTGTATATTCATGTACCTGGGTGAAAAATAAAGTATTGTTCTGTTCTGTTCCGTTATTGTTAATGGCCATAGGCAACATAATGTTTGCCGATTTGCCAATAAACTGGAAACTAGCTATCCGCTGGGAATCGATGTCGAAGAAAGAATTATTTCTTTTTGGTCTAGGATATGTACGAGTATTCGTGATAATTTGCAAACAAGTTAATTATAAGCTGTTATTTATCAATATGTGTACAATTAAGCTCGAGAATTACAAGGAAACAATTTAAAATTACGTTTTCCTTGGATACACACTGTAAAATCTATTTTTATAAAAACAGGCTTAATTAATATTTGGGAGTCTCACTCTTTTCCTAATTATAAGTGGCTGAAATTAGCAGTAAGACAAAAACTCAAGGACCGTTTTATAAATGACAGGGCCTCTCTCATCGATCAATCCAATAAATGTTCAAAATTATCACCTGATAGCCTAAGCCTTTATTTTTTATTTGACCGTAGCGATGAACGTAGGACGTAGGGCTAGGTTGACCGTAGAGATGAACGTAGAACGTAAGGATCGTCCGACTGTAGAAATGAACGACGGACCTATGGCTGGGTCGACCGTAGATCATGAACATAGGACGTAGGGCTGGGTCGACCGTAACATGAACATACGTATGGATGAACGTATGACGTGGGACTGGGTCGACTGTATAAATGAATGTAGGACTGTTGTATGGAGAAAAGATTTTGACATAGAACGTAGGGCATAGAGCCAACTTCATATAGGTTAATATTTTGCACATATTATTGCATTCTATAACATTGCATTGGAGGCTCGGTTTGTAGGCTGAATATCTAAATTGATATTCGTCGTAAAGTTCACGTGTGTTAGAAAAGTACTTTGTTGTACAGTGAATACTGTTTCTGATTTGAAGACTCTAATAAAACAAGAAAAACTAAAACAGCAATTTGTTGTTTTACAGACGGTCAATTGGTCAGAGACAACTGAATCATTTCTAACGCAATGGTATTGTAAGGTCTAGCTCATTCGTGAATTTGTTTAAATAATAGTTTGAAAGAGAAAATATATCTACTAAGAGCAATCCAACAAGCATTCTGTGTCAGTCTTCAATCTTTGCCTGCTTGCTCCCGCTTCTCCCACTTGCTTTACATACATCGGCAAGTTATGCCAATCAAAGTTGTTCTTACAAAATGGTTCTTACAAATTTGCGTGATTTTCACTTTGAAAATGCTAAACCAGATAATAACCCAAATATGCACTGAATAACAAAGAAAGGTCTGGATTAAGTGTTATTTATTTATTTTTGTTCTTTTTTGTGTTTTTCAATATATGTCAATAACAAGATGAAAAGAAGAGAGTGAGATGGAAGTATACAGAAAAAGTTCAGATAATAAGAAGATAAGAAGCATAAACAATCATTTCAAACAAACACAAAATATTTCTTAAGATCACAATAACAATCGTTAATCAGCATCCTTCACACCGGTCATCAAAAATCTGAACACAGATTGACACTCACTTCCGTCATTAGACTAGAAGCAAATATGCATTCAAAACAGATAACAATTTAACACTATCACAGAACTAGCACTAGTTATCACAGTAAAATTGTGTGTCTCTATCACATGTCTGGTGTGTCTTTATCACGCAATGCTGTATTAATATCTCACCCTGATATCGTTTCAGTTAAACACTGAGTTAGCACTTAAGTCAGTAACCTCTTGTTAGCACTAAAATCGGAGAGTGGTCCGAGTCACTTGTGGTCTCTCACCGTAGGTCCAGGACTTAGACTTTCCTCGGAAGTGACGTAAATCATCAGCATGGTCCTTGTGAAGCATGGGCTTGTATGCCTGTGGCTCACACTGTTCCTGGAAAAAGAAACAGGATTGAAGATATATTTAAAGTTTGAGAATCGTAAGAAAAAAAAACAGTCGGTTGAATGTGACTGTTCAACACAACATTACCTTAGGTTTTAAATATATTTTCTTTCACTGATAAAAGGATTTACAGATCTTCAAAAACATGAAACACTTTAAATTATTACCTGATATGGTAATAATTGTCAAAACACAATTTGTTGATATTTTTTTAGTTTGGTTCTAGCCAAATTCCTATAACGGTAAACTATAAGTCGTTATGTAGTTGGTTGGATAGATATATACCAGGCACCAACGTTATATTACGGTAGAGACTGACTTTACCCTATACTTGAAAGGAAACGCGCAGGGCGCGAAAGAAAAGAAGATAAACTACTACTAGTTTACACGTGTAAGTTAATACTTACACTGAACTTGTAGAAAAACGCCTTGTATCCGCCCTCTAGTAGATAGACTTCTGGGAAGTTGAGGCGGGGGTAGTGCTCCTTGTTCATAGCACGGTCCTCACTGCGCAAGTGCCGGAACCTGAACATAATGTCATAATTTTAATTTAAAAACAACAACAACATAGAAAATTGATAATTTCACATATCCAGTCAGTAAAAATGATGATTTACGTCTTATTCAGTCAAAATAATTCATATAAAACTTAAAAGTATAACTTTTTAATTAGTTCATGTAATATATATGTACAAGGAATATACGAGTTACTTAGCCAATATTTTAAGAAAGAAAAAATGTGTAAAAGTTAAGTTGTCTTTTTTTATTTCCCGATTTTGTGACTGGAACAGGAAATACCGAATCATAGCCTTTTCTTGCTAAACCCTAACAGACGACTAAACAGGGGCTAAAAATCTGTAAAAAGTATCATTCTTGATGATTTAAATAATCATTCACTGGAGATCATTAATTTGATATGCGAACAGCTTTTCCATTTGTTAAGAAACTGAGCGCACTAACACAAATGTTATTTGAACAATATAAGCGATAACTTACATCTTGGGACCTCTCTCGGAAGAAAACTCGCAGTGGAAGATGAGCACGTGCCTCTTCGAAGATGCGTGAGAATCACTGTGTCGTGAAAGAAACTCCTGCACCAGATCACGCGTGTACAGGTTCAATGCTCCCTAAAATGTAAAACGAAAACATTGTTATTAATCTTACATGGGTGAACACAAATTATTATAACTTCAAATGCTTGCTTTTATTACAATGGAATTTCAGTTTTATTGAAAGAATTTCACCTTTATAATAATTCGCAAGGGATTGTTTATAAACGTATTTTTATTGAATTTCACAACGAATGTTTGCAAGAAGAAGTAATGAAATATTTACCGCATTTATAGATAAATTATAGCCAGAATCACATTTTGAAAGGTTATTACCAAAACAGCAAAGATTCTTTTTATATAAAATATGTAGTAATTAAGAGATTCTTACCTGAATGTGACCTCCGTCAAACTCGTACGGGTACCTGCAGTCGACGACACTAAGCTCGTCTATCTCGTCGTCATAGCAACCACGAAGAACGTCATGCATCTGAAAAAAGAGGTCACATGACTGTAATGCACAGCTTAACTACACAAAGCAGCACCGAAACAAAAACTTGAGATCCAACAAAACCGAATCTCAGTGAATTAATAGCATTGTTTTGTTTTACTTTTGTTATGTTATGTTTATTGATTTTTAATTTATGTTACAAAGACAATGTTTACTATATGAAGTACATGTGTAATTCGATGGGATTCCCGAAACTCTTGTGTATCATATTTCCTAAGGAGCGTGTACAATTCTGTGGCGCGCAGCTTTCATATTATGTATTTTTTATAATATAATTTCTTACTGTTTCTGGAGATATAGACTTCAGGGCCCTGTGGTTCCCGGCGACTGTCGGCAAGGTACACCGGCGAGATCCGTCTGCAATACATTTTTCATCAGTAGACAGACGATGTACCACATTCTTTACATTCTCATCCCTCACTTGTGGGGAACTCTTTTGAAAAAAGGAAACAATGTCATTTTGTGAAATAGTTAATTTATTGAGGACTATCCGAACTGTATTGGGTGCCAGCGTGTATCAGAGATTGGAAGAAACGAGAATATTCTACGTTCCCGACTGAAAATATTATTTGTCGATTTGAAGTCTTCATTAACGTATTAAATACAAAATTAAAGAAACAATTCAAACAAAGTTTTACTGTTCTGAAACAAATGACAGTGGCATATAATTCAACGTTGTCTGAGAAAAAAATTCATCCAAGATTAGTTACTTCTATTCTACCAAATGAACTATATTGATTCCGTCATAACAGATCCATTACTCGTATGTACAAATGATTAAGGTTTGATGTTTTTAAACTGTTCAAATTTCCTTTCATACTTTGCTGACATGTCTATAGTCATTGTCTTAAGTGCAATATCCTAATATAATTATAAACTACCTTCTGTGAAACTGCTCCGGTCTCTGCCCTCCTTAGTCTCTTTGTGGCGGGAGAGTCTTCCGTCGTCTGCTGCTCAACCAGACGCTTGCAGGAAAACAGGCTTCTCTTCACATCGAAAGACAGGAACCGACCCAATGGCTTACGAGAAAGCTGAAATAATAAAAGTTGGAACTCCAAGAATGTAAGGCTGAACATGTATTCGTGTCACTATACAAAATCCACGGGTCGGTAACAGAGAGATATAACCTTAATCCATTGATGACTTTCTGATCAGAATATTAGATAATATAAAGTGAAATGAGACGATTTTGTTTGTGTTTTTTTTGTTGTTTTTTTTTTGTTTTAGTTTTTTTTTCGTATTGATGTTTTCTTTTGTTGATTTCATGGTTATAGCGATCTAAGCAGATGAAAACATCAACTTCCGTTTGTAAATTTTATCACGCCCAAGTCAAGTCAAATTTTCAAATCCACAGTCAAACTTCAAGAATAATGAAAGAAAAATTCTTACCTCAGTGAAGGAATCATTATGGTCAGTGGATGTGGTTGTCGGCGTATCCAAGGACATCCAACTGCTCTCTCCTTTACCAGGTGGTGTGATGATGACGTCAATGTCGTCAGCGGCGGCGTCCTTCCCGGGTGTAAATCTCAGCATCTTCGGTATCTGTAGAACAAAAGGAGATGCTGTATACGGTGCGCGATTATTTCTGGCAACCAAAATATGTATAAAATGAACGTGTATTATAAGTTAGGCGTATCATTTAATAAAGGATCGAATATTGCTCATTTCTCTTTTATTTACTTTAGTAAAGGCACCTCGTTACGATGTGTTAATTAGGTTTTGCACAATCACATAGAAATTTTAAAAAATCCTTTAAACTTAACAGCTCAGGTGTTTGTCGTCTTTTATGACACTCGAAACTTTTCTAATACTACTCGAATAATTTATTAACTATCGACTAAATGAATAAGAAGGAAATTTGATATATTCATAACGATTTTTTATTCTTCATTTTGGAAAGAAAGCCATTTACAATTAAACAAACTTAATGAACAGTGAATTTAACTCCGTTATTTTCTGTTTGGGTGTTAAATACAAAAAGGTGTAAAGAAAAGAAAACTTACATGAGGCAGATCACTGCTACTATCCAAACAACTCTTCCTCCTGAAAGTAAATGAAAAAAAATTAAACTTCCGAGGTATCCATATGACACCGCACATCGCGATCCCTAAAAGGGGCCGGCATCTGTCCCATAAAGCGCGGCAGATGATCAACTGACCAGAACCTAGCATCTGAACAATAAACCACTTGTTGCCCCGATTCCTTAACAATAAAAGCAATGATTATAAAATTGATAATCAACAATAAAAAAATGATTATTAAATTGATTATCAAAAGGAACCGATGTGTAATTACGTTAAACAGCTTCTTTTAATGGCTGTTAACTTGATGAGGTCTTTATTGATTGTAAATTTTAAATATTCCATCTTATTTAGTTTCTTTCAATTGCTTGATTATTTCTTCATGAAATGCAATCGATTATTATAAAAATATATGCGATAACATATCTGCTTTAGTTATTTATCTTACAAAAGTTCATCAGATTTAGTTACATTTCCGACATCTTCCGCAAATCGTATTTCCTTAGTAATGAATGTTTCTGCTAAATACGAAAAGCAATTCCTAAGTGTTTTCGTCTGCCACGGACAAGTTTTTTATTAACCCCAAAATGTATGTTATATTATAATGATAATAATTTTATGGATTCTTCCTGAAGACGCAGCATTAACTTGATAAGCATTCTTAATAATGGAGATAAACAATTCTATACACTCTCTTATAAACACAGTTTTTTAAATGACAAACATACAAATACATGTACAACATAAACATGAAGAAGCATTAAAGAACTTTGAGAAGTCCTGCTCAAATTCAGCTCAAGACGTCTACAGTGTTTGCTGGCTTTAACGAGACTGATACATGCTTTTAAAACCACGTTTATCATCTGTGTTCTTTTTATAACATTAAAGACATATTCAGTACATTCCAACTTAGATTTTCTAAAGCATTAAATTAAAAAAAAGTTTTAACATGGATAAGCATTCAATATCATTTTTCTATTGTATGCATATTCGTTGTTTTATAAGTTTTATATACAGTTTAACAACTATCTCTGAATAACATAACATAACATATATTTTATTCGACATCAAATTGTATATATACAATTTATAGTCAACATTTTTTCATATTTTAGTAAAGCAAACCATAACACTTTAGAATAAATGAATTAGCTCTAACTATTTTAAATAAATTTGAAAATATTACCAATAATAATAATGATCATCCGTTTTCTTCGTCTGAAATCTTGTTCTTGTATGAATTTCTGATTTTAGAAATTTTGTATTTGTACTAACGCTAAATTTCCCAAGGGTCAGCGTAAAAATTTAAGACTTAATTGACTGATAAGAGATGTTGTTTTACTGCATCCTTCTTTAACTGTCAAGTACAGAAATCCCAACCCCTTCTTTTGTCTTCAGTGGTAATGTTTACATCAGATAAGGATTTTAGCTCTAAGATATATTTTGTATATTGTCAATTTCAACGATATCACACTTGCCACGAACAATATGCCTCCATTCGCAGTTATCTTGCATATTGTCAAAAATCGAGTTTTCTCGTTGTAAAGTGTCAATAATACAATATTCCCATTGAATGACCTGATTATTAAATTAAGATAGGGATCGATATTATTACATTTTTATAGATTTCAGAAGTATCGTTAAGTAAAAGCAATAAAACGATAATCGTTTCCGTCGATTTAAATCGCCTTAATGGAACATTGTAATTTCAATAGTTTGAAACACATCCACTTCACTTACTTACATCTTAATGAACATCTCATTGGTTCTAACTGCGCTCATGTAAATAATTTTCTGTAAAACAGTATGAGTCCATCGTGAGAAGTATTCATACATTTGGTTAAAATTAAAATAGATAAAAAGGCCATCTTTCAAAGCCACCAAACACGGCGAAAATGAAAATGTTGCCGGCTTAGCTTTAATTGAGCCCGGGATCTCAAACGGTAGTCTGCAAGATTTTTCTCAGATTTCAAATATTTGGTAGTATGTATATGGCGATGAATAGGAACCTTCAACGCGATATTTTAAGATTATTTAACTGTATTAACATTTTAAGACCAACATGCATATCAGTCCAATTTTTGCGAAAAGGCCGTTGAAATAGCTACATGAATACGATAGATGATCAGACCTTGCCTTAAACTAAATATTCTCACTTCATCGTGATACACAAATTCCACAAAAACACAAATAACAACAAACAAATAAATCACAATCAGTAAACAAGCACTGAATCGTATAAAATCTAAAAAGCGAATTACTTAGAAAAGTTTTGACCTATAAAGATTTTTGGTTTGACATGCTAATCCGGGAGAATGCCGACAATTTGAAAAGTAGTCAAGTTCTTACAATTTACAGTTTGTCCCTATTCATGAAAAAGATATTTGTAAAAATACAATGCAGTGGATGAAAATAACAGTAATTTCATCAACAATAGATTGTTACTCAAAATATAAGTTTAAAAGAGAAGATCTAGCGGTCTAGATTTAGATTTGAAATGATCAAACACAAATGGTGCGGCAATAATTAAATGGTGGGACTGCAAATGAACTAATTAACACCGTCTGATTGTAACGGACTTTAGAATTGCGACAAACACCGATTAAGCAGGTGGAGTTGAAATTCATAATGACGCAAAATAAAAAGCAAAATAACGCAAAAGAAATGTGTAACAATGCAAATCAAAGGCGCAATATCGTGAAACAAACGCATTATAACGCAAAAGGCTTTGTAACACCAAAATTGATGCCTAATAACGCGAAATGAACGCGATATAAAGGCATTATAACCCCCAAAAAGGCATTGTAACACGAAATAAAGGCACGGAATGCATAGGTTCTATTTTAAAACTGATCAAATAGAAATAGTTAACGGATTTTAGTATCTTGGTGTTATATTTACAAGAAATGGTTACTTTTCAAATACAAATAAGCACTAAGCCATGTACAGTTTAATTAGAAATATTAATAGACTCGAATTACCAATAGATTTACAAGTTGCCCTGTTCAAGAAAACAATTAAGACAAAATCGATATTCTCGAAATAGTACAATTACGAGTCTTAGAATATATTCTCAAAATGAAACGTTCGACTCCAAATACATGGTTTACGGAGAAACTGGTTGCTATCCGTACGGGTAAAATTTCTATCTGTACGGAAATAAATGGACAATATTGTAATAACTGTGCCATCTTTATGTCATCTTCATGCAAAGCAATCTTTTGGATAAGGTTAAAAATCAATAAGTGCTTGTGAAACGATTTATCTCTGCGTTTGTGTGTATGGATTGTTGGTTATAGGTTAAAATCATGCAAAATAATGACTCATTGATCAACAAATCTTTTCTAAAACAAAAACCAGTCCTAAGACAAGGATCCTGGGCTTTCAATATAAAATCAACTTTTGACCGATTAGGGCTAGGATTTATTTGGCAAAACTTCCACGCGAACAATAGAAATTATTCTGCATTAATTAAACAACGGCTTCATGAACAATATGTTCAGGGCTAGAGTGAAGAATTATCAAATCAACCTAAAATGGAATATTACAGAAAATATAAGATTGAATTTAAATTTGAAAACTATCTGTATCGGGTGAATAATGATAAAATTAGAACAGAAATGTCACGTTTTAGATTAAGTTCATATAGTCTTGAAATTGAACAAGGGAGGTTCTTAGGAATTGATAGAGAAAATAGATATTGTAAACTTTGCACTCAAAATGTCATTGAATCGGAGTTTCATTTCTTGCTGTGCTGTCCAGCCTATAGTAACGTACGAAGACAGTACTTTGAAAATCAATCATGGCCAACAATTCAAAAATTTATTAATATTTTTTTCTTGCACAAATCCACGTAAAATCAGAAATACAGCTAAATTTATTTATAATGCTATGAACATAAGAAAGGAATACTAAAAACTTGATCTGCTTCGTAAATAATTATTCATGTCATCTTAAAGCATTTTTTCTGCCTCTGTGTCTATTTAGTGATTTGTTTGCTGTTTTTTGTTTGTTTGTCGTTTTGCTTTGTAAAA
This sequence comes from Corbicula japonica, assembly GCA_038501625.1. Taxonomy (NCBI): domain Eukaryota; kingdom Metazoa; phylum Mollusca; class Bivalvia; order Venerida; family Cyrenidae; genus Corbicula; species Corbicula japonica. The sequence continues at coordinate 512,645 of JAZAYU010000147.1, forward strand.
TTGTAACTGCTTTTTTCATTACATTTGTATATGCTTGTGAAATGTCTTGGCCATATTTCGTTGTGTATTGTGTTGTTGTGTAGTTACTGATCTTATTATGTATGAACCCCATGTTGTATATTCATGTACCTGGGTGAAAAATAAAGTATTGTTCTGTTCTGTTCCGTTATTGTTAATGGCCATAGGCAACATAATGTTTGCCGATTTGCCAATAAACTGGAAACTAGCTATCCGCTGGGAATCGATGTCGAAGAAAGAATTATTTCTTTTTGGTCTAGGATATGTACGAGTATTCGTGATAATTTGCAAACAAGTTAATTATAAGCTGTTATTTATCAATATGTGTACAATTAAGCTCGAGAATTACAAGGAAACAATTTAAAATTACGTTTTCCTTGGATACACACTGTAAAATCTATTTTTATAAAAACAGGCTTAATTAATATTTGGGAGTCTCACTCTTTTCCTAATTATAAGTGGCTGAAATTAGCAGTAAGACAAAAACTCAAGGACCGTTTTATAAATGACAGGGCCTCTCTCATCGATCAATCCAATAAATGTTCAAAATTATCACCTGATAGCCTAAGCCTTTATTTTTTATTTGACCGTAGCGATGAACGTAGGACGTAGGGCTAGGTTGACCGTAGAGATGAACGTAGAACGTAAGGATCGTCCGACTGTAGAAATGAACGACGGACCTATGGCTGGGTCGACCGTAGATCATGAACATAGGACGTAGGGCTGAGTCGACCGTAACATGAACATACGTATGGATGAACGTATGACGTGGGACTGGGTCGACTGTATAAATGAATGTAGGACTGTTGTATGGAGAAAAGATTTTGACATAGAACGTAGGGCATAGAGCCAACTTCATATAGGTTAATATTTTGCACATATTATTGCATTCTATAACATTGCATTGGAGGCTCGGTTTGTAGGCTGAATATCTAAATTGATATTCGTCGTAAAGTTCACGTGTGTTAGAAAAGTACTTTGTTGTACAGTGAATACTGTTTCTGATTTGAAGACTCTAATAAAACAAGAAAAACTAAAACAGCAATTTGTTGTTTTACAGACGGTCAATTGGTCAGAGACAACTGAATCATTTCTAACGCAATGGTATTGTAAGGTCTAGCTCATTCGTGAATTTGTTTAAATAATTGTTTGAAAGAGAAAATATATCTACTAAGAGCAATCCAACAAGCATTCTGTGTCAGTCTTCAATCTTTGCCTGCTTGCTCCCGCTTCTCCCACTTGCTTTACATACATCGGCAAGTTATGCCAATCAAAGTTGTTCTTACAAAATGGTTCTTACAAATTTGCGTGATTTTCACTTTGAAAATGCTAAACCAGATAATAACCCAAATATGCACTGAATAACAAAGAAAGGTCTGGATTAAGTGTTATTTATTTATTTTTGTTCTTTTTTGTGTTTTTCAATATATGTCAATAACAAGATGAAAAGAAGAGAGTGAGATGGAAGTATACAGAAAAAGTTCAGATAATAAGAAGATAAGAAGCATAAACAATCATTTCAAACAAACACAAAATATTTCTTAAGATCACAATAACAATCGTTAATCAGCATCCTTCACACCAGTCATCAAAAATCTGAACACAGATTGACACTCACTTCCGTCATTAGACTAGAAGCAAATATGCATTCAAAACAGATAACAATTTAACACTATCACAGAACTAGCACTAGTTATCACAGTAAAATTGTGTGTCTCTATCACATGTCTGGTGTGTCACGCAATGGTGTATTTATATCTCACCCTGATATCGTTTCAGTTAAACACTGAGTTAGCACTTAAGTCAGTAACCTCTTGTTAGCACTAAAATCGGAGAGTGGTCCGAGTCACTTGTGGTCTCTCACCGTAGGTCCAGGACTTAGACTTTCCTCGGAAGTGACGTAAATCATCAGCATGGTCCTTGTGAAGCATGGGCTTGTATGCCTGTGGCTCACACTGTTCCTGGAAAAAGAAACAGGATTGAAGATATATTTAAAGTTTGAGAATCGTAAGAAAAAAAAAACAGTCGGTTGAATGTGACTGTTCAACACAACATTACCTTAGGTTTTAAATATATTTTCTTTCACTGATAAAAGGATTTACAGATCTTCAAAAACATGAAACACTTTAAATTATTACCTGATATGGTAATAATTGTCAAAACACAATTTGTTGATATTTTTTTAGTTTGGTTCTAGCCAAATTCCTATAACGGTAAACTATCAGTCGTTATGTAGTTGGTTGGATAGATATATACCAGGCACCAACGTTATATTACGGTAGAGACTGACTTTACCCTATACTTGAAAGGAAACGCGCAGGGCGCGAAAGAAAAGAAGATAAACTACTACTAGTTTACACGTGTAAGTTAATACTTACACTGAACTTGTAGAAAAACGCCTTGTATCCGCCCTCTAGTAGATAGACTTCTGGGAAGTTGAGGCGGGGGTAGTGCTCCTTGTTCATAGCACGGTCCTCACTGCGCAAGTGCCGGAACCTGAACATAATGTCATAATTTTAATTTAAAAACAACAACAATATAGAAAATTGATAATTTCACATATTCAGTCAGTAAAAATGATGATTTACGTCTTATTCAGTCAAAATAATTCATATAAAACTTAAAAGTATAACTTTTTAATTAGTTCATGTAATATATATGTACAAGGAATATACGAGTTACTTAGCCAATATTTTAAGAAAGAAAAAATGTGTAAAAGTTAAGTTGTCTTTTTTTATTTCCCGATTTTGTGACTGGAACAGGAAATACCGAATCATAGCCTTTTCTTGCTAAACCCTAACAGACGACTAAACAGGGGCTAAAAATCTGTAAAAAGTATCATTCTTGATGATTTAAATAATCATTCACTGGAGATCATTAATTTGATATGCGAACAGCTTTTCCATTTGTTAAGAAACTGAGCGCACTAACACAAATGTTATTTGAACAATATAAGCGATAACTTACATCTTGGGACCTCTCTCGGAAGAAAACTCGCAGTGGAAGATGAGCACGTGCCTCTTCGAAGATGCGTGAGAATCACTGTGTCGTGAAAGAAACTCCTGCACCAGATCACGCGTGTACAGGTTCAATGCTCCCTAAAATGTAAAACGAAAACATTGTTATTAATCTTACATGGGTGAACACAAATTATTATAACTTCAAATGCTTGCTTTTATTACAATGGAATTTCAGTTTTATTGAAAGAATTTCACCTTTATAATAATTCGCAAGGGATTGTTTATAAACGTATTTTTATTGAATTTCACAACGAATGTTTGCAAGAAGAAGTAATGAAATATTTACCGCATTTATAGATAAATTATAGCCAGAATCACATTTTGAAAGGTTATTACCAAAACAGCAAAGATTCTTTTTATATAAAATATGTAGTAATTAAGAGATTCTTACCTGAATGTGACCTCCGTCAAACTCGTACGGGTACCTGCAGTCGACGACACTAAGCTCGTCTATCTCGTCGTCATAGCAACCACGAAGAACGTCATGCATCTGAAAAAAGAGGTCACATGACTGTAATGCACAGCTTAACTACACAAAGCAGCACCGAAACAAAAACTTGAGATCCAACAAAACCGAATCTCAGTGAATTAATAGCATTGTTTTGTTTTACTTTTGTTATGTTATGTTTATTGATTTTTAATTTATGTTACAAAGACAATGTTTACTATATGAAGTACATGTGTAATTCGATGGGATTCCCGAAACTCTTGTGTATCATATTTCCTAAGGAGCGTGTACAATTCTGTGGCGCGCAGCTTTCATATTATGTATTTTTTATAATATAATTTCTTACTGTTTCTGGAGATATAGACTTCAGGGCCCTGTGGTTCCCGGCGACTGTCGGCAAGGTACACCGGCGAGATCCGTCTGCAATACATTTTTCATCAGTAGACAGACGATGTACCACATTCTTTACATTCTCATCCCTCACTTGTGGGGAACTCTTTTGAAAAAAGGAAACAATGTCATTTTGTGAAATAGTTAATTTATTGAGGACTATCCGAACTGTATTGGGTGCCAGCGTGTATCAGAGATTGGAAGAAACGAGAATATTCTACGTTCCCGACTGAAAATATTATTTGTCGATTTGAAGTCTTCATTAACGTATTAAATAAAAAATTAAAGAAACAATTCAAACAAAGTTTTACTGTTCTGAAACAAATGACAGTGGCATATAATTCAACGTTGTCTGAGAAAAAAATTCATCCAAGATTAGTTACTTCTATTCTACCAAATGAACTATATTGATTCCGTCATAACAGATCCATTACTCGTATGTACAAATGATTAAGGTTTGATGTTTTTAAACTGTTCAAATTTCCTTTCATACTTTGCTGACATGTCTATAGTCATTGTCTTAAGTGCAATATCCTAATATAATTATAAACTACCTTCTGTGAAACTGCTCCGGTCTCTGCCCTCCTTAGTCTCTTTGTGGCGGGAGAGTCTTCCGTCGTCTGCTGCTCAACCAGACGCTTGCAGGAAAACAGGCTTCTCTTCACATCGAAAGACAGGAACCGACCCAATGGCTTACGAGAAAGCTGAAATAATAAAAGTTGGAACTCCAAGAATGTAAGGCTGAACATGTATTCGTGTCACTATACAAAATCCACGGGTCGGTAACAGAGAGATATAACCTTAATCCATTGATGACTTTCTGATCAGAATATTAGATAATATAAAGTGAAATGAGACGATTTTGTTTGTGTTTTTTTTGTTGTTTTTTTTTCTAGTTTTTTTTTCGTATTGATGTTTTCTTTTGTTGATTTCATGGTTATAGCGATCTAAGCAGATGAAAACATCAACTTCCGTTTGTAAATTTTATCACGCCCAAGTCAAGTCAAATTTTCAAATCCACAGTCAAACTTCAAGAATAATGAAAGAAAAATTCTTACCTCAGTGAAGGAATCATTATGGTCAGTGGATGTGGTTGTCGGCGTATCCAAGGACATCCAACTGCTCTCTCCTTTACCAGGTGGTGTGATGATGACGTCAATGTCGTCAGCGGCGGCGTCCTTCCCGGGTGTAAATCTCAGCATCTTCGGTATCTGTAGAACAAAAGGAGATGCTGTATACGGTGCGCGATTATTTCTGGCAACCAAAATATGTATAAAATGAACGTGTATTATAAGTTAGGCGTATCATTTAATAAAGGATCGAATATTGCTCATTTCTCTTTTATTTACTTTAGTAAAGGCACCTCGTTACGATGTGTTAATTAGGTTTTGCACAATCACATAGAAATTTTAAAAAATCCTTTAAACTTAACAGCTCAGGTGTTTGTCGTCTTTTATGACACTCGAAACTTTTCTAATACTACTCGAATAATTTATTAACTATCGACTAAATGAATAAGAAGGAAATTTGATATATTCATAACGATTTTTTATTCTTCATTTTGGAAAGAAAGCCATTTACAATTAAACAAACTTAATGAACAGTGAATTTAACTCCGTTATTTTCTGTTTGGGTGTTAAATACAAAAAGGTGTAAAGAAAAGAAAACTTACATGAGGCAGATCACTGCTACTATCCAAACAACTCTTCCTCCTGAAAGTAAATGAAAAAAAATTAAACTTCCGAGGTATCCATATGACACCGCACATCGCGATCCCTAAAAGGGGCCGGCATCTGTCCCATAAAGCGCGGCAAATGATCAACTGACCAGAACCTAGCATCTGAACAATAAACCACTTGTTGCCCCGATTCCTTAACAATAAAAGCAATGATTATAAAATTGATAATCAACAATAAAAAAAAAAGATTTTTAAATTGATTATCAAAAGGAACCGATGTGTAATTACGTTAAACAGCTTCTTTTAATGGCTGTTAACTTGATGAGGTCTTTATTGATTGTAAATTTTAAATATTCCATCTTATTTAGTTTCTTTCAATTGCTTGATTATTTCTTCAGGAAATGCAATCGATTATTATAAAAATATATGCGATAACATATCTGCTTTAGTTATTTATCTTATAAAAGTTCATCAGATTTAGTTACATTTCCGACATCTTCCGCAAATCGTATTTCCTTAGTAATGAATGTTTCTGCTAAATACGAAAAGCAATTCCTAAGTGTTTTCGTCTGCCACGGACAAGTTTTTTATTAACCCCAAAATGTATGTTATATTAGAATGATAATAATTTTATGGATTCTTCCTGAAGACGCAGCATTAACTTGATAAGCATTCTTAATAATGGAGATAAACAATTCTATACACTCTCTTATAAACACAGTTTTTAAAATGACAAACATACAAATACATGTACAACATAAACATGAAGAAGCATTAAAGAACTTTGAGAAGTCCTGCTCAAATTCAGCTCAAGACGTCTACAGTGTTTGCTGGCTTTAACGAGACTGATACATGCTTTTAAAACTACGTTTATCATCTGTGTTCTTTTTATAACATTAAAGACATATCCATTACATTCCAACTTAGATTTTCTAAAGCATTAAATTAAAAAAAAGTTTAAACATGGATAAGCATTCAATATCATTTTTCTATTGTATGCATATTCGTTGTTTTATAAGTTTTATATACAGTTTAACAACTATCTCTGAATAACATAACATAACATAACATATATTTTATTCGACATCAAATTGTATACATACAATTTATAGTCAACATTTTTTCATATTTTAGTAAAGCAAACCATAACACTTTAGAATAAATGAATTAGCTCTAACTATTTTAAATAAATTTGAAAATATTACCAATAATAATAATGATCATCCGTTTTCTTCGTCTGAAATCTTGTTCTTGTATGAATTTCTGATTTTAGAAATTTTGTATTTGTACTAACGCTAAATTTCCCAAGGGTCAGCGTAAAAATTTAAGACTTAATTGACTGATAAGAGATGTTGTTTTACTGCATCCTTCTTTAACTGTCAAGTACAGAAATCCCAACCCCTTCTTTTGTCTTCAGTGGTAATGTTTACATCAGATAAGGATTTTAGCTCTAAGATATATTTTGTATATTGTCAATTTCAACGATATCACACTTGCCACGAACAATATGCCTCCATTCGCAGTTATCTTGCATATTGTCAAAAATCGAGTTTTCTCGTTGTAAAGTGTCAATAATACAATATTCCCATTGAATGACCTGATTATTAAATTAAGATAGGGATCGATATTATTACATTTTTATAGATTTCAGAAGTATCGTTAAGTAAAAGCAATAAAACGATAATCGTTTCCGTCGATTTAAATCGCCTTAATGGAAAATTGTAATTTCAATAGTTTGAAACACATCCACTTCACTTACTTACATCTTAATGAACATCTCATTGGTTCTAACTGCGCTCATGTAAATAATTTTCTGTAAAACAGTATGAGTCCATCGTGAGAAGTATTCATACATTTGGTTAAAATTAAAATAGATAAAAAGGCCATCTTTCAAAGCCACCAAACACGGCGAAAATGAAAATGTTGCCGGCTTAGCTTTAATTGAGCCCGGGATCTCAAACGGTAGTCTGCAAGATTTTTCTCAGATTTCAAATATTTGGTAGTATGTATATGGCGATGAATAGGAACCTTCAACGCGATATTTTAAGATTATTTAACTGTATTAACATTTTAAGACCAACATGCATATCAGTCCAATTTTTGCGAAAAGGCCGTTGAAATAGCTACATGAATACGATAGATGATCAGACCTTGCCTTAAACTAAATATTCTCACTTCATCGTGATATACAAATTCCACAAAAACACAAATAACAACAAACAAATAAATCACAATCAGTAAACAAGCACTGAATCGTATAAAATCTAAAAGGCGAATTACTTAGAAAAGTTTTGACCTATAAAGATTTTTGGTTTGACATGCTAATCCGGGATAAGGTCGACATTTTGAAAAGTATTCAAGTTCTTACAATTTACAGTTTGTCCTTATTCATGAAAAAGATACTTGTAAAAATACAATGCAGTGGATGAAAATAACAGTAATTTCATCAACAATAGATTGTTACTCAAAATATAAGTTTCAAAGAGAAGATCTAGCGGTCTAGGTTTAGATTTGAAATGATCAAACACGAATGGTGTGGCAATAATTAAATGATGGGAATGCAAATGAACTAATTAACACCGTCTGATTGTAAGGGACTTTAGAATTGTGACAAACACCGATTAAGCAGGTGGAGTTGTCGACATGTGTTCCGCTGAAACCCTGAGAAAGTCAAAGAGTCAAAATCAGTGTTATTTTTATTATTATCATTATCATAATTTATATTGATGAAGATTGTACATTTTTTTATTTTGTCCCTTTAACCAGATCGACATTATTGTTTTTTGCCTACAAGACATGTGCTAGGTCTTGCCCCTCTCTCCTCCACATCAAAATTGTTTTACCGGAATTGTTATGTTCTGGTTAAATAAACATTCCGTTCTTATAATTTGAACCGTCGGAGGGAAATACTTATTGTTGCTAACCTATTTTAAAGATTATTAATATTTTTAATTCGAATAACAGGAAGGTATCCAGATGCGAAGGTACATGCCTGAAATGGGTATGTCGTTCGAACATACCTTTAAATTTGTTACTTGATTGTAATCAACTAAAATGCACAACACAACCAATTAGACTTGGTCTAAATCTTTAGTTTTTCTGTTAAATAAATTGAAACATAAAACTGACTTTTCCATTTCAAATCTACGACAGTCTATTAGGATCACTGATATAAATTATAACTTGGAAGGGGTTATAATGCGGAAAAAGGCGAAATCATATGAAGAAAGGCGTGATAACGGAAAACGAAAGGCGTTATGATGCGAAAATAATCGTTATGATGCAAAATATTAAGCGAAGTAACGCAAATAAATGTGTAAAATACAAAAAAAAACCAAAACAACAAAATAAAAGCAAAGGCGTTATAATGCGAAATGAACGCCGTAAGAACACGTTATTAAGGCATAATATCCCCAAATAAAGTCGTTGTAACACAAAATAAAGGCGTTAGGACACATAAAAATGCGTAATAACGCGAAAAAAAAACAACGTTAAAACGCGATACTTAAGGCTTTATAACGCGAAAAATAAGGCGTTACACAGAGACCGGTTATATCGGTTTTATGGCGTTTTTATAATAAACAACTAGATGGGGACGCGCGCGAGACTACCTATTTCACCGAGTCCAATCGTTCACTATAGGTCCCTGGAGGAGAACGCATGGATAGACGGCTTTTTCAGGAGGGAATAGGGTACTGTGGTAAGTTAATCGTCTCCAATTTCTTTGAAAATGCATCTATCACATAAAGATAGAGCCTATTCTGATCTTCTATATTAACTTTAAACGATGGTCATCTCAAATTCGTCAATGATTCGGTAATCTCTGAGAACATTCACAACAACTTTACAAGAAAATCGCAAAAAAAGGCAAAATCGCTCTTTAAAAGTCAATATTTCGACAATAAAGCATAGTCCTGAGCATTTGTTTCGTCCTAAAGGTTCGTCTGGAACATGTCTTCATAAGCTATAAGCCTGCACGATTTCACTTACGTATTTTTGAATTGAGACTACAAGTTAGAAAATATTCAATATGAACGCGTGGGTCGAAGTTTTCATCAATTTTCAACATGAACGCATGTGCAGTAGGAGTTTTTCAAACCCACGTTTGTTTCATTTATATCCTTTATAAAGTCGACTATATAATCGTTATTTTTCCGGATATTACATCTGAATAGCAAAAATATATTTCAAATCAATCCCCATTTTCGTATTTTCCAAGAGCTTTTGCTTATAAGCAATAATATAATTATATACTTGGTAACATTGTAAAATTAATTTGTAATTATTCATCATGCAAACATCTAATAATAACTGATTTTCTTTCCGTAACAAGTCATTCATCTCCGTTTCAGATGAAAAATATTTTATTTTATTCACTTAATATTGACTCCCAAGAGCAAAGCTTGAGTTCTCCTCCTGGGACCTATAGTGAACGATTGGACTCGTATTTGAATATTGAACCGCGGCAAAATGTTCTAAGACTTTACACTGAAAAGTGTTATAAAAATTCACCTCTATTATACTTCTACAACAGGCTTCACAACGTTTATGACTGTGGTAACTCACGTATACCATATGTATAATACATGTAATTTCCTTAATATTTCGTGAATTACTAACTTATCGTCGTGGCACTCAGGTGACATGTCACATTTTTGTGCCTCCCTCTTTAAAGAAATATTTTATAAAGACAACTCATGTGCAATTGAGGCGTTCATGTAACATATAATTTATACCTTCTCGAACTTTCCGGCGGGTAAGTTTCCTTTTGTTACTGGGAAACTTTAGTAATGTTTTAAAAGATCCAATCAGAAATCGCAACTATTTCCGCTGATTGGCAGATTACAGACGTGAAAATTTATATAGACAAAATATATCATCATCATCATCATCATCATCATCATCATCATCATCATCATCATCATCATCATCATCATCTTCTTCTTCTTCTTCTTCTTCTTCTTCTTCTTCTTCATCATCATCATCATCATCATCACCACCATCACAACCACCACCACCACCAACAACAACAACGTCATTACCATCATTTTTCTTAAAATGTGAGAACAATGTGTTTTAACCTGTATTATAAATGAAAAAAGTTAATCATCTTTATGTGGCAAACTCAAAACCCTCATTTGTCTTAAAATCTTTTAAATGTGAGAACAATGTTTTTTAACCTGTATTATAAATGAATAAGGTAATCCTCTTTATGTGGCGAACTCGTGTTTTCGCATTTTCGTGATTTCGCTCTCCTGAGGCCAAGATCGCCAAAAATACGCGTTAGTTCGAGACCAACCACGACGGGAGATCGCGAAACACGATGCGAGGTCGCGAAAACACGATTCGATATCGAATTATTAATTTTGCGCCCCCGCACCGTACTTTCTTAACATTGCATCGTGTTCTCCCGACCTTCCATCGTTGATTTCGCGAGTTTTCATGATTTCGCCTTCAGATCAGCTTACACAAGATAAAACTGCCGATTGATGCGATGTCGCAAACCACCATGCAAGATCACGAAAAGATGATTTGCGGTCGCGAGCTCTTGAATCGTTCTTCCGTACCTTCGCATCTTGTTCTTGCGTGCTCACCTCGTTGTTTCGAGATCTCGCATTTTACAAGTTAAAAACTTTGATTTGTTCATGAAGATCATATATTCTAATTATTAAGTTAAAAGGACAATGATTTAAAGTTATAGGCAACATGAAGGTGAATATTAAAGTAATTTGAAAGGGACATAACTTTAAAAGTAGTCAAACAGGATTTTTGTTGCCACCGAGGGCTTTGTTCATGCAGATGATATATTCCAAGTATTAAGTTAATAGAACAAATATTTTCAAAGTTATAAGCAACATTAAGTTCCATTTAAAAGGGGCATAACTCAAAATATAGTGAAAAAGTGGTTATCAATCTTGTTGTCAGAGATGGTTTTGTTCATGCAAATGATTTTTTTTTACTTAATAGGATAAGGACTTTAAATGTTATACATGTTATAAGCAACATAAATTTCCATATTTAAGTCATTTGAAAGTGGCATAGCTCAAAAATACTTTAACAGGAGTTATCATTCTTGTTGTCACAGATGGGTTTGTTCATGCAAATAATTTATTCCAAATATTAAGTTAATAGGACAAGATCTTTCAAAGTTATAGGCAGGACAATATGATCCCTACGTGTCTACCTGCTATCGCAGACGACACAAAGAGCATACTATTGATCATACCCAAAATTTCGGATATAACAGGCTCTAAAAATTCAAAATTGAATAGGTTTGTCGATTTAAAACTGCTTCCTAACTTTTTATTCAAATTTAAAAATTTATAATATCAACTAATCAGAAATAATGCTTGTGTCATCCTTGACAACACAAGAAAATCAAAGCCCATCTTCCAGCATTTAGTGGCCTCTGACCTTATGGGGACTTTCATAACTAAGCATTACATTATCTTTAAGTCATATCAAGCCATATCGCACAGCTTATAATACAGTGTTGAATTATATGTGGGTTTACATACATGGGCTAGTACTGCCCATCTAACATGTTCTAACAAAGACAACTCTGGGGTAAGTTTTATCTATTTATTTTTGTTCTTTTTCGTGTATTCTCGTATGTCCATAATAAGATGAAAAGAAGAGAGTGAGATGAAAGTATAAAGAAACAGTTCAGATAATGAGAAACAATCGTTAATCAGAATCCTTCACACCGGTCATCATACATACGAACACATATTGACTATATCTTACGCCATGAGACTAGAAGCAAATATATATTCTTAAACAGAAAACAATTTAATATCACAGAACTAGCACTAGTTATCACAGTAAAATTGTGTGTCTCTATCACATGTCTGGTGTGTCTTTATCACACATTGGTGTATTCCTGTCACACCCTGATATTGTTTCAGTTAAACACTGAGTTAGCACTTAAGTCATTTACTTCTTTTTAGCACTAAAACCGGAGAGTGGTTCGTGTCAACTGTGGTCTCTCACCGAAGGTCCAGGATTTAGACTTTCCCCGGAAGTGACGTAAGTCATCAGCATGGTCCTTGTGAAGCATGGGCTTGTATGCCTGAGGCTCACACTGTTCCTGGAAAAATCAAGATTAAGAATACATTTCAAGTTTAAACATCTTGAGAAACAAACTGACAGATCGGTAAAGCTCTAATCCTGTTCAACACACCATTTCCTTAGGCTTCAAACACAAATTTAATGTTTTCACTGTTGATTTGGATTTCTATGATTTCACCGATAAATATATAATAGTACCACGTTTGTACTGGCAATGTTTGTGGGTATGTGTATGTTTGTTTCTACTCGAATTTCTAATGGTCAGTAAATCGTTATATGGTTCGAATAATATACCATGCGCCAAAATCCCTCGCCAGAAACTAAAATCGCCCATCTACGTGAAAAGAATCATGAAGTAAAACAAGTTCTGCAACCATCGCATTAGTTTACACTGAATACTTACAATGAACTTGTAGAAGAACGCCTTGTATCCACCCTCCAGTAGATAGACCTCTGGGAAGTTGAGACGGGGGTAGTGGTCCTTGTTCATAGCGCGGTCCTCACTGCGCAAGTGCCGGAACCTGAACGAAACATTATATGTTAATTTAAAAACAACAACAATACAGAAAAGAGCCGATGTTCGTATTAAGTATTAATATTTCATATAAAACTTGAAAGTTATGTTTTTTATTAGTTTATGTTATATATGTAAAGATAGCTCAGCCAAGAAAGCAGACTTTGGCAAGAGTGAAGGTGGCTTTTTTTACTTAATGACTCTTAGACTGGACTATTGGGAATGTTAATATAAGCGATAACTTACATCTTGGGACCTCTTTCAGAAGAAAACTCGCAGTGGAAGATGAGCACGTGCCTCTTCGAAGATGCGTGAGAATCACTGTGTCGAGAAAGAAATTCCTGCACGAGATCATGCGTGTAAAGGTTCAAGGCTCCCTAAAATGTAAAACAAATCAGTTTTCTATTTGCTTAAACAGGTGGAAAAACAAAACTTCTACCTTTGCAAATATTAAAATTAAAAAAAAGGTTAATCTGTCCGGTCATGTGCTACAAACGATTATTTTACCCTTAAACTCATTTTTAAATATTGCTGCCAAAATTGGGCGATCGAGCAACCCCAATAAACCCCTTTGAATTTGCGCCTGATCAAGCCAGAATATTCGCCAAAGGCCTACTAGTAGTCCATAACAGAAAGGTTTTTTTTTTATAATATATGAAGTTATTAAGAGATTCTTACCTGAATGTGACCTCCGTCAAACTCGTACGGGTACCTGCAGTCTACGACAGTAACCTCGTCTATCTCGTCGTCATAGCAACCACGAAGAACGTCATGCATCTAAAAAAAGAAAGGTAGACGCTATATATAATATATGCATGCTACATGCGTATGAATAATAAGAAACGCAAACAGCTGAACAAATTTAAAATAAAAACTTTACACGACTATACTTACAAAAGAAAATGTTAAAATTTTAGTATAACTACTTGGATAACGATGTGATTTCTTGTGGTTTCGGCACTTCAACTTATATCATATCTTTTATACAAATGAAATTAGTACAGTTGTTTCATGGAGAATTTTCATTTTCTTTTCTTAAAATTCTTACTGTTTCTGGAGATATAGACTTCAGGTCCCTGTGTTTCCCAGCGACCGTCGGCAAGGTACACCGGCGAGATCCATCGGCAATGCATTCTTCATCAGTAGACAGGCGATGTACCACATTCTTTACATTCTCATCCCTCACTTGTGCTGAACTCTTCTGTAAAAAAGAATACTAGTTAATTGATATGCAGCTTGGATCATTTTTATAGTTGAATATTTAAATTGTTAAATACAGAATATTTGAATGTATAAAAAAAGTCTCTGATATATACTTTGTAAAAAGAAATGAAATAAACAACGGAGAGAAACAATGCTATAGAGGGCCGATCTGTCATAAATTTGGAACCTACTGTTTCAACGCGGTCCAAGATGCATTTAACTCCAGTAACTGCAATTCTAATCGAAAGAACAACATTGTATATTGATTCCGCCGTAATGGCGCATTTGTACAAAAGTTTCCGGTTTTATTTTCAAATATATCAAACATCCTGTCACATCTGCTGACATAATCTTCAATGATTGTCTTTAACACATGCAAGACTCCTGTATAAAATATATAATACCTTAAGGGAAATGGCTTCAATTCCGGTTTCTGCCTCCCTCAGTCTCTTTGTGGCGGGAGAGTCTTCCGTCGTCTGCTGCTCAATCAAACGCTTGCAGGAAAACAAGCTTCTCTTCACATCGAAAGACAGGAACCGACCCAATGGTTTACGAGAAAGCTGAAATAATAGGTCAACGTGCAAAATAATGTAAGGCTGAACGACTATTTTATGTTACAATACAAATTTTAAAGAACAACTGGCCAGTTAGCCTAACTTAAACATATATAACTTCTTTAACAGGTATGCGTCATTGCCTTTAACCACCTCAGTCAAAGCGATACTTTAACATAACGTGAAGTCTTGGATTATAACAGTAGATGGCCACATCAACTTTCGTTAGTTTCTGCCACACTAAAGACACTGCCACAGTCCCACACGTCAAGTCAAATATACTGGCATGTAAGGCGAAACACCAAGTCTATAGACAAACTTAAAGAAAAACGGTTCAGTCAAAGCGATAATTTAACATTTCATGAAGCCTTGGTTCGTAACCTGTAGGTGGACGCATCAACTTCCGTTTGTTTCTGCCACAGTCCCACACGTCAAGTCAAATAAACTGCCATTTAAGAGAGACATAAATTTAACACCAGGTCCATAGGCAAACTTACAGAATAATGAAACAACGTGCTTACCTCAGTAAAAGAACCATTTTGGTCAGTGGATGTGGTGGTCGACGTATCCAAGGACATCCAACTGCTGTCTCCTTTACCAGGTGGTGTAATGATGGCGTCAATGTCTTCAGCGGCGGCGTCCTTCCCGGGTGTAAATCTCAGCATCTTCGGTATCTATAGAACAAATCGAGTTTATATATCCACTGTGTGACTATTTCTGGCGACCAAAATCGTTATATAATGAACGCGTAGAAGAAATTCCAGGTTAAAATAAGTGTGTCGTAAGAACATATCGCAACCGCGGTGAATTAATAAATGAAGGACAGAACATTGACAACTTTTCATTATTTGTATTTTAATTATTTTGGTAAGGGAATGCCGTTACGAGGTGTTAATTAGATTTTAGCGCTTTGTAGTGATAACACACATGAATTCAAGAAATCCATATTTTGTAGACAGTTCTTCATTTGTTAAAAATTAAAAAGAAATCGATATTTTATTATACAACTCGATTTTCATAATACTACTCGAGTAACATTAAATTAAATCATCATAAACGCAAGTATTAGTATTATTATTTGATGACAATTTTCAAGTTATGTACAATTCAACACATTTACATGAAGAGTGAAATATTAAATAATAATCTATTTGGTCATTAATCGTATGAAAATGTAAAAAAAATAAACTTACATGAGGCAGGTCACTGCTACTGTCCAAACAACTCTTCCTCCTGAAAGTAAATAAAAACAAAACTTTAAACTTCCGATGTTTCTATATGACACCGCCCAACGTGATCCCTAAAAGGGGCCGGCATCTGTCCCCATAAAGCGCGACAGATGATCTTTTGACCATAACCTAGCATCTAAACAATAAAACACTTGTGGCCCCGATTCTTGAACAATAAAAACATTGATTATAAAAATGATAATCAGCAATAAAAGAAATGCTTGTTAAATTGATAATCAAAAGAAACTTCTTTTAACGGTGACAGTCGTAAAATTAAATAGGTCATTATTACATAAAAGACAGATTCAATCCCAGTTTTTTTCTCAATTTTTTATCATGTCTTTTCTATTTCTTGACAGAAACACAAGTGCAGTTTTAAATAAGTATTTTAATTTTGTTTAAAAATATGAGATCATATATCTGTTTTAATTATTAAACCCATAAATAGTTAGCAAAAAAGGTTACATTTTCGACTTTTTCAGCAACACCTATTTTGTTATTAATAATTGCGTCTGCTTCGTACGAAAGACAAATCCCAAATGTTTCTGACTGCCACAGACAATTTTAATTCTCCCGAAATGTCTATATGATGATATAAATTTTATGGATACTGACTAAAGACACAGCATTAACGTGATAATGGAGTTATAAAATTCTTTACTATCTCAAATAAACAAACCTTGTATTAGGACAAATGTACAACATAAGCATAAAGAAGCATTAAAGAACTTTGAGAAGTCCTGCTCAAATTCAACTCAAGATGTATAAAGTGTTTGCTGGCTATAACGAGACTGATAGATGCTTTTAAAAGCAATTTTATCAATTAAGTGTGTTCTTTTCAAAACACATTAACGACCTGTGCATTACAATCCAACCTAGATTTTCTAAAGCATTATATTCTAAATTAGCAAATACATAGAAAACATCACCAATTTAATTTTCTTTTTTTTTCTACTGCATGCACATAATGTTTTAAATACAATTTAAAAACTCTCTTGGAAGGAACGAATAAAATATTTTAATAAATTTGAAAATATTACCAATAATGATATATATCCTAACGTTTTTTTCGATTGAAATCTTGCCCTTGTATGATTTTCAATTAAAAAGATTATGTTTTTTTGTACTAATGCTTAACATTTCCCAGAGGCCAACTTAAAATTTTAAGTCTTAATTAATTGACTGATAAGAAATGTAGTTTTACTGCATCCTTCTTTAACTGTCGATTATTTAAAAATCCAAACGCCTTTTTCTTCAGTGGTAATTTTTACAACTGATTGGGCATTTTAACTATAAGATGTTTTTGTATATTGCCAGCTTTAACAGAAAAGATATCACAGTCTTGCCAGGAACTTCCTCCATGTGTAGTTATCATGCAAGTTGGCAAAAATCGAGTTTATTTCGATGTTAAGTGTCAATAATACAATATTTCCATCAATAGATGTAATTTCTAAATTAAGATATGGATCGATATTATTAAATTTTTATATATTTCAAAAGTATCGTTAGTAAAAGCAATCAAAAACCATAATTCTTTCCGCCGATTTCACCCTTTCCTCCATAGACAAACCTTTATTGCGTGGGCGAACAGTAATCTGGATCTACACTGGTCGCACATGCGTAGAAATGCGTATTTATGGAGGAAAGGGTTAAATCTCCTTAATAAAGCATTTCAAACTAATTTGAAACACGGCCACTTCAATTACTTTCCTTTTGATTGTTAAAGCGGTGCTGTAATTAGTTCTCTGTAAAACAGGATAAGTCCAGCGTGAGTAGTATGTGAAGACAATGAAGTGTATTGACATTTTGAGACAAACATATCTTATGTATCAGTTCAATATTGGCGAAAGGGCTGTTGAAATAGCTATACGATAGATGAATTCAGACCTCGCCTTTGTTGAAATAGCTATAGAGTAGAATATCAGACCTTGCCTTGCCTATCCCAGATGTTTCCGTTGAACGGGCCTCCTCCGATAAATTATGCAATGCACGAGGAATACAAATGCTCGATTTTTGTAAAGCAACCTCGTTACGGATTGTTAACGGTAGAATTGGTAACGATTATAATACGGGTGCGTTTACCTATTACAATAGAAATGCGTGCACTACTATTGACTATCTCGTTTTATCTGCACGGGATTTTCCAATGATTGATTCATTCAATGTTTTACCTTTCAATCCCTACAATGCACCAATTCACTTTTCGTTAATAGTCAATACAAAGGAAACTGGAGTAAATTATTTTATTAATGTCGAGACATCTATAAATTTTAAATGGAACGATGTTCATAAAACAAATTTTAGACGTGATATTATAGGTAAACTACCACAGTTTAATGAAATTTTGTTTCATGTTAATTTGAATAACACTGTTAGTAATGATAATATAGATAAAATGGTCGAAGATTTTTCCGAGCTTATTGAAAGCACTGCGGATCCGTATTTTAAACATCGTTCTAAACGCTATGTTGATAGTAATGGTAACAGGGAATGGTTTGATCAGGAGTGCCGGGTTACTCGGCAAGACTATCAGCAAGCTTTTATGGTCTTTAATATGAATAAAACAGTAGAAAACAGGGAATTATTTTGTGATTCTAAACTTAGGTATAAATCTCTGGTTAAGAAAAAGAAAAAGGGATTCAAGTTACGTAAATCTAAAGAACTAAGTGAATTACGAAGTAAGAAACCCCGGGATTTTTGGAAATATTTTAAACATAATGCCAGACCGGATAATAGTTGTACTATTTCTCCGGCTGAATTTCACGATTACTTTTCAAAGTTGTTTAACGATATACATGTCACACAGATAGACGAAATTGATAATTTTTCTAATCATCATGATTTTAATATTAATAATCCAACATTTGAGACATTAAATGCTCCAATTACAACTGAGGAAATTCGTGAAGCGATAAGTCGCATGAAACGAAATAAAGCCTCATGTCCTGTAGACAATTTACTAAATGAGTATTTTATTGAAACCGCGGACATATTAACCGGGCATATAACTGACTGTTTCAATAAGATTTTTGACTCCGGCTATTTTCCTAAACTTTGGTCCTATGGTTATATTGTTCCCATATATAAAAAAGGAAACAAAAATTATACTAATAATTATAGAGGAATAACGCTTATTAGTAACTTTGGAAAATTATTTACGAGCGTTCTGACCAAACGTGTCGAAAATTGGTCAAATCAATTTAATATATCGTCAGACGCCCAATTTGGTTTTCGACATGGTGCTAGCACAGTTGACGCGATTTTCGTATTAAATACTTTAGTTGAATACGTTTTATCGCAAAAGTCACGTCTTTATTGCGCCTTTATTGATCTTAAGAAGGCTTTTGATTCCGTTTACAGGAATGCATTGTGGTTTAAGCTTTACAAGCTTGGTTTAGATGGTAAAATACTTAGACTATTTAAAGCAATGTATGCAACTGTAAAGTCATGTGTAAAACACTGTAATACTTTAACAGAGTTTTTCGATATATCTCTCGGTTTGAGACAAGGCCTCAACAACTCACCAATTTTATTTTCCCTATTTTTAGAAGATATTGAACTCTATCTTCAAGAAAACATTAATAGTGGTCTTTCATTTTTTGATTTGTGTTTAATTATGTTGCTCTTTGCAGATGATATGGCAATTTTGGCAAACACTCCCGAGGATTTACAAGCTAGCTTGAATAATTTATTTGAATATTGTAGCAAATGGGGACTAGGGGTGAATACGGATAAAACTAAAATAATGGTGTTTAGAAATAAAGGCCCTATAAAAAATAATGAAATATGGTATTATAATGGTAACGCTTTAGAAACTGTTGAAAACTTTAATTACCTTGGTGTAGTTTTTAATTATACAGGATCGTTCACACTTAATAATCAATATGTCACTGGTAAAGCTTTAAAAGCAATGTCTGTTTTATTAAGAAATATTAATAGGTATAATGTAACTTCTAATATTGCGATGCAGCTATTCGACTCTTTTGTTGGTTCAGTTCTCAACTATTCATGTGCTGTATGGGGCTTTTCAAAATCCAAAGACTTAGAAAGAATACATTTAAAATTTTGCAAATCAATATTAGGAGTGAAACAAAGTACATGCACTGCAGCAGTCTATAGTGAATTAGGCCGTTATCCGTTATTTATCAAACGATATGAGCAGATGATTAAATATTGGCTGAACATTATTCACACTGATAACATTATTTTGAAAACCATAGTATACGCTTCAGTCCAACTACATGAAAAAGGCACCCAATCTTGGGCTTCTAAAGTTCATGGATTACTAAATGAGTATGGGTTTTCTGATGTTTGGAACAACCCTTTTCAATATGATGTTAAGTATTTTGTCAAACTTTTCAAACAAAGGGTGATAGATTGTTTTTTGCAAAAACAATCAAATGATATATCAAATAGCGCATTGTTAAGTAATATATATGTGCATTTATATAGACCATCTGAAATGGCTGAATACCTTAAAATTCTTCATAATAAAACATACAGAAATTGTGTATCGAGTTTAAGATTATCTGCACATAAACTTCGAATTGAAACTGGGAGATATGGTGCTAACAGATTACCAAGAAATGAACGTTTATGCCAGCTTTGTAATAACAACGATATAGAAGATGAATTTCATTTTATATTTGTATGTGATTGCTATTCCAATATACGCTCACTCTACATTAAACCTTTTTACTATAGACGACCGAGTATGCATAAGCTGATTGAATTATTAAGCACAACAAATAAATTTGTATTAGTCAATTTATGTAAATTTATACATTTTGCTACAAAACACCGAAATGAACTTCTTAATGCCATGTAACAACTGAATTAACGAAGTCAGCAAGCATGCACTAAAAATTGTTAAGTCTATTTATTTCTTCAATTAAAATAAAACGGGTATTCTATACAAAATTCCGATTAGGATTAACTGTATCACAGCATATACAAAAATACTGCATTTTTTTGTAAATTTTGTTTGGAAATGAAATGCTGCTAATGTTCGTTCTCCATTTTGATTTTGATAACAAATAATATTATTTGACTGTATTATTAAGCTGTTACAATTGTATTCATGTACCATGACAATGTGTATTTGTATGAATTATGTTGATATGGAATGACTATGTACTTAAATGTATACGTCAATAAATGCTTTATCTTAAATGATTTATCTTATATATCTTATATACCTTAAACTAAATGTACTCACTTCATCTTGATATCCAAGTAACACAATGCACAACACACAAATAAGAAAAAGAATTAATTCACATTTAGTAATATAGAACTCTATCGAATAAAACCAAAATAGCGAATAACTTGAAAGGTTTGATTTACATTTATTTATATAGGTCTTTGGTTTGGCATGCTAATCCGAGATAAGGCCGACATTTTGAAAAGTATTCAAGTTCTAACAATTTACAGTTTGCCCCTATTCATGAAAATGATATTTGTAAAAATACAATGCAGTGGATGAAAATAACAGTAATTTCATCAACAATAGATTGTTACTCAAAATATAAGTTTTAAAGAGAAGATCTAGCGGTCTAGGTTTAGATTTGAAATGATCAAACACGAATGGTGCGGCAATAATTAAATGATGGGACTGCAAATGAGCTAATTAACACCGTCTGATTGTAAGGGACTTACGAATTGTGACAAACACCGGTGGAGTTGTCAACATGTGTTCCGCTGAAACCCTGGGAAAGTCAAAGGGTTAAATAAACACTCCGTTCTTGTAATCTGAAACAAGGAAATACTTATTGTTGCTTAATAACTATATAGAGTATTTTTATTTTCAATTCGAATAACAGGAAGGAATCACTTCAATCCAGATACGAAGGTCTACAGTCTGGAAAGGGTGAGGCATTCGGACATGTTGCTTTGCGGTACAGCTTAAATAATGATACTCTACTATTATACTGTACACAGCCACTTACATTCGAACACGATGCTTTGTTGTTCAGCTAAAATAATGATAATCTACTATTAGTTAAGTCTTTTGCAGAAAGTAATATTAACTCAGTAGGCGACATATGGGACCGTAAAAATAAAGTATTCAAAAGAGAGAAAGAAATTTTCCAGAGCTTACAAAATAAACGAAACTGGATCTCCGAGTGGTCCAAAATAAAGCACTGCATTCCGAAACACTTTATTAATTCACTAAAAGAGGGACCAATTAATTCAAATTATAAACCAATACTGCGGCGTAATCAACTCGCAATTATTTCAAACAAAGGGAAACCCTTAATGCCGCGCGAATTAAAAACAAAAGTTATTCTTCGGCAAATATATGTCAAAGAAGTAATATACCCATTGAAAACCAAAGAAAAATGGGAACAGAAATTCTCTTTACCGCGTAATGTTTTACATGGGAAAATAATCTGGTCAAACATATTTTTGTCGTATGCGTCAATTCAATCACAACAGTTTCAGTGGAAATTTTTACACAATGTCATTTTACGGAGCACAACCTTAATCTAATGAAGGCTTCTAACGGCGTGTGCAGCCTATGTAAAACCGACAGAGAAACTTTGATTCATTTGTTCTGGGAATGTACAGATACCAAATTAATTTGGGCAAAAATTAATGCAGTATTAAACAAAATTGTCCAATCCCCAAATACTATAAATCTGCCTTACGACATCATTTCCGTCGGTACCACTAACAACAAGTTTTCAAATTTAATAAACACTTTAATATTTGGATCAAAATGGTGTATATGGAAGTACAGGAATAACAGAAAATTTGATGTTAAAAACAAACGTATGATCAATGTTACCAAAAAATTATTTATCATGTAAGGGAAACAGCGCAGTACCAATTTTTTAAATGCAAGAGGCAGAATTTAGAGACATTTTCTTAAAAATCGACAAGTATCTACGCGTAAAATGTCATCATTGCGTCTTTTGCTTTTTCGTTTCGAGCAAGAGAACCGTAAACCGAGTGACATTGTGGAATTCTATAATAGAAAAATTTCTGCCACGCTAGTCTTATAAAACAAATACACGGTACTATTTGATTGATTGAAGAAATAAATTGTTGTTGATTGAATTGTTGAAATGTTGAATAAATAATGAATTGAATATATTGAATGAACTGTAAAATGAATTGCAGAATGAATTGCAGAATGAATTGCAGAATGAATGAATGAATGAATGAATGAATGAATGAATGAATGAATGAATGAATGAATGAATGAATGAATGAATGAATGAACGAATGGGTGAATGGGTGAATTGCAGAATGAATGAATGTATGAATGAATGAATGAATAACTGGATTAATGAATGAATGGATGAATGAATGAATGAATTGCAGAATGAATGAATGAATGATGAGCGAGCGAATGGATGAATGGATGAATGGATGAATGAATGAATGGATGAATGGATGAATGAATGAATGAATGAATGAATGAATCTTAATTATAGAATATTTTAAATATATGTCAGTCTTTATTTTTGTAAATTGTGCTAATGTGCTGTATATATTATTTTCATTGTATTCATAGAATGAATAAATGGGGTCACCCGTAAAGGGGCCTGGAAAAGAAAGCTGAAGTTGTATAGATCAATGTCTGCTCGTAATACCAAATGTGTTTAACAAGTGTTAGCTTTCCAAAAGGCTGGTCGGCCATAAGCATTGATTCCGCTGTTAATTTTAAGCCAACAATAAAGCTTTGTTTACATCTCTCAAAGTTTAATAAATGTGCTACAGATCGCCTGTTTGTTGGCTAAAATTTGGCATTAGAGCTGTTTATAATTATAAAGGCCATGAAAGGATCCCAAACAGGTTAATGTGCATATGACTGCCCATTTTGTTCCACAACTATTCTTAATCTTCATTCTTCTTTTTTCCTTACGAAAGATGGTCTAAAGTTTAAGAAACACAAACAACAATAACAAAAAAACAGCACATAAATGAGCAAGTTATGATGCGAAAATAATCGTTATGATGCAAAATATAAAGCGAAGTAACGCAAATAAATGTGTAAAATACAAAAAAAACAAACAAAAAAAACCCCCAAAAACAACAACAAAAAGGCATTATAACGCGAAATAAATACCGTACGAACACGACATTAAGACATTATATCCCCAAATAAAGTCGTTGTAACACAAAATAAAGGCGTTAGGACACACAAAAATGCGTAATAACGCGAAATAAAAAAGTTAAAACGCGATACTTAAGGCTTTATAACGCGAAAAAAGGCGTTACACAGAGACCGGTTTTATCGCTTTTATGGCGTTTTTATAATAAACAACTACACTCACCGGCATTTCTAATTACACACTTTTTATAGACGAAAATAACTATCAAAATATTTGACTTTTTCTAAAATCTGAAAAAAGTAATTGGATTAAGTTTTAACAGCGAATTATTATAGCACTGACATTCTTAAACTAATTGCACAATAAAATAGTTCTGTGAAAGCATTTGTAGCGTAAATGACCGTCGCCGAATATGACGTCACGTGCATCGCGTTACGTCATTTTCGTACACTCAACATGGTATTCAATCATCGTAATATCAACATTATGCCGTAGTTATTCTAATTAAAACAATTTAAGGGCAGTAAAATGAAGGTAAAGAATTGTAACTTACCTGTCTTACTGGCGTGCCAGCTTGGAGCATTCCAACGGCACGCGCTCTCTCTACCAAAGTCATACGCGCCATTTTTTGTGAGTTTTTATACCGGCCTTTTTATCTCTGGCTAGAATTCTAATGATTTTGGCTAAATTCAAACTTGCCTAACATTTTGTACATGTGTGCACGAGGAAAATGCTGATTTCAAATTTTCGTCTCGCATGAATGAACTCGAATGGGGATTTTCGTGTAACGTGCTACGATTAGACATCAACTCCAGGTACAACTCCCGTTATAACCAATTACCATAAACACCATGTTTTGATAGTTATTTTCGTCTATAAAAAGTGTGTAATTAGAAATGCCGGTGAGTGTAGATGGGGACCCGCGCGAGACTACCTATTTGAATATTGAACCGCGGCAGAATTTTCTAAGACCGTTTTACACTGAAAAGTGTTATAAAAATTCACTTCTATTATACTTCTACAACAGGCTTCACAACGTTTATGACTGTGGTCTCTCACGTCATTATTCTTTAAATGTGAGAACAATGTGTTTTAACCTGTATTATAAAAAAAAAGTTAATCATCTTTATGCGGCAAACTCATAACCCTCATTTTTCTTAAAATCTTTAAAATGTGAGAACACTGTTTTTTTAACCTCTATTATAAATGAATAAGTTAATCCTCTTTATGTGGCGAACTCGTGTTCTCGCATTTTCGTGATTTCGCTCTCCTGAGGCCAAGATCGCAAAAAAAAAACAACGCGAGAGCACGATGTGAGTTCGAGACCAACCACGACGGGAGATCGCGAAACACGATGCGAGGTCGCGAAAACACGATTCGAGATCGAATTATGAATATCGCGCCTTGCACCGTACTTTCTTAACATTGCATCGAGTTCTCCCGACCTTCCATCGTTGTTTCGCAATATCGCGCTTTTTCTGTTCGCGAGTTTTCATGATTTCGCCTTCAGATTAGCTTACACAAGATAAAACTGCTTTCCGATTGATGCGATGTCGCAAACCACCATGCAAGATCACGAAAAGATGATGTGCGGTAGAGAGCTCTAGCATCGTTCTTCTGTACCTTCGCATCTTGTTCTTGCGTGCTCACCTCGTTGTTTCGCGATCTCGCATTTTACAAGTTAAAAACTTTGATTTGTTCATGAAGATCATATATTCTAATTATTAAGTTAAAAGGACAATGATTTAAAGTTATAGGCAACATGAAGGTGAATATTAAAGTAATTTCAAAGGGACATAACTTTAAAAGTAGTCAAACAGGATTTTTGTTTCCACCGATGGTTTTGTTCATGCAGATGATATATTCCAAGTATTAAGCTAATAGAACAAATAATTTCAAATTTATAACCAACATTAAGTTCCATATTAAAGTCATTTAAAAGGGGCATAACTCAAAATATAGTGAAAAAGTGGTTACCAATCTTGTTGTCAGAGATGGTTTTGTTCATGCAAATGATTTTTTTTTACTTAGGATAAGGACTTTAAATGTTATACATGCTATAAGCAACATTAAGTTCCATATTTAAGTCTTTTGAAAGGGGCATAGCTCAAAAATACTTTAACAGGAGTTATCATTGTCACAGATGGCTTTGTTCATGCAAATAATTTATTCCAAATATTAAGTTAAAACGATAAGTACTTTCAAAGTTATAGGCAGGACAATATGATCCCTATGTTTCTACCTGCTATCGCAGACGACACAAAGAGCATACTATTGATCATACCCAAAATTTCGGATATAAAAGGCTCTAAAAATTCAAAATTGAATAGGTTTGTCGATTTAAAACTGCTTCCTGACTTTTTTTGAAAAAAAAATAAAAATTTATAATATCAACTAATCAGAAATGATACTTGTGTCATCCTTGACAACACAAGAAAATCAAAGCCCATCTTCCAGCATTAAGTGGCCTCTGACCTTATGGGGATTTTCATAACTAAGCATTACATTATCTTTAAGTCATATCAAGCCATATCGCACAGCTTATAATAGAGTATTGAATTATATGTGGGTTTACATACATGGGCTAGTAATGCCTATCTAACATGTTCTTACAAATGTGCATGATTTTCACTTTTGAAAATGCTAAACCAGAAAATATTCCCAAATATGCACTTAATAACAAAGACAACTCTGGGGTAAGTTTTATCTATTTATTTTTGTTCTTTTTCGTGTATTCTCGTATGTCCATAATAGAATGAAAAGAAGAGAGTGAGATAATGAGAAACAATCGTTAATCAGAATCCTTCACACCGGTCATCATACATACGAACACATATTGGCTATATCTTACGCCATGAGACTAGAAGCAAATATATATTCTTAAACAGAAAACAATTTAATATCACAGAACTAGCACTAGTTATCACAGTAAAATTGTGTGTCTCTATCACATGTCTGGTGTGTCTTTATCACACATTGGTGTATTCCTGTCACACCCTGATATTGATTCAGTTAAACACTGAGTTAGCACTTAAGTCATTTACTGCTTTTTAGCACTAAAACCGGAGAGTGGTCCGTGTCAACTGTGGTCTCTCAC
The DNA here is from genome assembly GCA_038501625.1 of Corbicula japonica. Classification (NCBI taxonomy): domain Eukaryota; kingdom Metazoa; phylum Mollusca; class Bivalvia; order Venerida; family Cyrenidae; genus Corbicula; species Corbicula japonica. The sequence goes on from JAZAYU010000147.1 coordinate 539,930, forward strand.
CGAAGGTCCAGGATTTAGACTTTCCCCGGAAGTGACGTAAGTCATCAGCATGGTCCTTGTGAAGCATGGGCTTGTATGCCTGAGGCTCACACTGTTCCTGGAAAAATCAAGATTAAGAATATATTTCAAGTTTAAACATCTTGAGAAACAAACTGACAGATCGGTAAAGCTCTAATCCTGTTCAACACACCATTTCCTTAGGCTTCAAAAACAAATTTAATGTTTTCACTGTTGATTTGGATTTCTATGATTTCACCGATAAACAGATAATAGTGCCACTTGAAACGTTTGTACTGGCAATGTTTGTGGGTATGTGTATGTTTGTTTCTACTCGAATTTCTAATGGTCAGAAAATCGTTATATGGTTCGAATAATATACCCTGCGCCAAAATCCTTCGCCAGAAACTAAAATCGCCCATCTACGTGAAAAGAATCATGAAGTAAAACAAGTTCTGCATTGCAATAGTTTAGACTGAATACTTACAATGAACTTGTAGAAGAACGCCTTGTATCCACCCTCCAGTAGATAGACCTCTGGGAAGTTGAGACGGGGGTAGTGGTCCTTGTTCATAGTACGGTCCTCATTGCGCAAGTGCCGGAACCTGAACGAAACATTATATGTTAATTTAAAAACAATACAGAAAAGAGCCGATGTTCTTATTAAGTATAAATATTTCATATAAAACTTGATTGTTATGTATTTTTATTAGTTTATGTTATATATGTAAAGATAGCTCAGCCAAGAAAGCAGACTTGGGCAAAAGTAAAGGTGGCTTTTTTACTTAATGACTCTTTGACTGGAGTAAAGGGAATGTTAATTAAGCAATATAAGCGATAACTTACATCTTGGGACCTCTCTCGGAAGAAAATTCGCAGTGGAAGATGAGCACGTGCCTCTTCGAAGATGCGTGAGAATCACTGTGTCGTGAAAGAAACTCCTGCACGAGATCACGCGTGTAAAGGTTCAAGGCTCCCTAAAATGTAAAACAAACCAATTTTTCAATTTGCTTAAACGGGTGGAAAAACAAAACTTAAAGACAACTTCTACCTTTTATTTTGCAAATATTAAAATTAAAAAAGGTTAACCTGTCCGCTCATGTGCTACAAACGATTATTTTACCCTTAAACTCATTTTTAAAACCCATAAAAGTTAAATATTGCAGCCAAAAATGGGTGTTCGTGCAACCCTACTGAACCCCTTTGAATCTGCGCCTGATCAAGCCAGAATATTCGCAAAATTGCCAATGGCCTACCAGTAGTCCATAACAGAAAGGTTTTTTCGGCGTTAGCTGTCTAAGCTCACTTTTGACCTAGTTGTTCGACCAATGAAATGTTGTAAATAATACTCGTATTCTCTTATTATGCAGAGGGAAAATGAAATAAACTATTTCGATTGGTAGCTATTTACACCAGAGAGGCATCTAGCAGGCTGGAGAGGTATCTAGTGGGATTTTATTATTATGCAGCGGAAAAATCAAATAGATTAATTAGATTGGTTGTTAGTGGGTGTTGTATTGGAGGAAAAACATATTTACGATTTAAGTAACCAGTTAAGTCAATATTGATGGCTTTAATACAATATTATATGGAATATTCTTGGGTGTCACTTGCATACAATACACAGTGTAAAACGAAAGAGAAGTGTAGATATTCCTAGTTCCTACTGGTTCCTTTCTAGTTCCTTTGATACAAGTTAATGTAGTGTAGTGGCTAACACTCTCGCCTCTCAAGCGGAGGCCCCGGGTTCAATACTCAGGAATGACACTTTTTTTAAACTTAATATACGTAAAAGTTGGTAGATTTCGCTCTTGTGACAGGCTGTTATTATTTATATTTATTAAATTTCAAGGACATGTATTCATCTTGAATTCTCACTGTACACGAGGTATTTTATTGAAACTGAATATGTTGCTTCTTTAATCGCCTTGTTATCACTGTATGAAATTGTTGCAACAGCTTCAACATTTTTTTTGAAAGATACTTTCAATAAATTTATGAGTTGTCATGATTCCGTCGCTTAATCTCTAAGTCATACTAAGAAGGCAGGGAGGGTTCGTCAACAGCTATAACAAATAAAATATTTAAACTGTGTCTGCTTCGCCTCTCTGTATTTCTTTCTTTCTTATATACATGTATATATAAATCTTTTCCATCAACGCCGTTTACCTTTTTTAAAGATATTTCTTGTTTTATAATATATGTAGTTATTAACAGATTCTTACCTGAATGTGACCTCCGTCAAACTCGTACGGGTACCTGCAGTCTACGACAGTAAGCTCGTCTATCTCGTCGTCATAGCAACCACGAAGAACGTCATGCATCTAAAAATAGAAAGGTAGACGATATATTATATGCATGCTATAATATATGCATGCTATATGCGGATGAATAATAACAAACGCAAGAAGCAGAACAAATTTAAAATAAAAATACACGACTATACTTACACAAGAAAATGTTAAAATTTAAGTAAAACTACTTGGATAACGATGTGATTTCTTGTGGTTTCGGCACTTATATCATATATTTTATACAAATGAAATTAGTACAGTTGTTTCATGAAGAATTTTCTTTTTCTTTTCTTAAAATTCTTACTGTTTCTGGAGATATAGACTTCAGGTCCCTGTGTTTCCCGGCGACCGTCGGCAAGGTACATCGGCGAGATCCATCGGCAATACATTCTTCATCAGTAGACAGGCGATGTACTACATTCTTTACATTCTCATCCCTTACTTTTGCTGAACTCTTCTGTAAAAAAGAATACTAGGTAATTGATATGCAGCTTGGATCATTTTTATCGTTGAATATTTAAATTGTTAAATATAGAATATTTGAATGTATAAAAAAAAATCTCTGATATATACTTTAAAAAAAGAAATGACATAAACAACGAAGAGAAACGATGCTATAGAGGGCCGATCTGTCATAAATTTGGAACTTAAATGTTTCAACGCGGTCCAACATAGCATTCATTTAACTCCAGTAACCACAATTCTATAGAAAGAACTACATTGTATATTGATTCCGCCGTAATGGCTGCATTTGTACAAAAGTTTCCGGTTTTATTTTCAAATAATTCAAACACCCTGTCACATCTGCTGACATAATCTTCAATGATTGTCTTTAACACATGCAAGACTCCTGTATAAAATATATAATACCTTAAGGGAAATGGCTTCAATTCCGGTCTCTGCCTCCCTCAGTCTCTTTGTGGCGGGAGAGTCTTCCGTCGTCTGCTGCTCAACCAGACGCTTGCAGGAAAACAAGCTTCTCTTCACATCGAAAGACAGGAACCGACCCAATGGTTTACGAGAAAGCTGAAATAATAGGTCAACGTGCAAAATAATGTAAGGCTGAACGACTATTTTATATTACAATACAAATTTTAAAGAACAACTGGCCAGTTAGCCTAACTTAAGCATATATAACTTCATTAATAGATATGCGTCATTGTCTTTAACCTGTGACCTCAGTCAAAGCGATACTTTAACATAACGTGAAGTCTTGAATTATAACAGTAGGTGGACACATCAACTTCCGTTAGTTTCTGCCACAGTCCCACACGTCAAGTCAAATATACTGGCATGTAAGACGAAACACAAAGTCTAAAGATAAACTTAAAGAACAACGGTTCAGTCAAAGCGATAATTTAACATTTCATGAAGCCTTGCTTCATAACCTGTAGGTGGACGCATCTTTGTTTCTGCCACAGTCCCACACGTCAAGTCAAATAAACTGCCATTTAAGATAGACATAAATTTAACACCAGGTCCATAGGCAAACTTACAGAATAATGAAACAACGTGCTTACCTCAGTAAAAGAATCATTTTGGTCAGTGGATGTGGTGGTCGACGTATCCAAGGACATCCAACTGCTGTCTCCTTTACCAGGTGGTGTGATAATCGCGTCAATGTCTTCAACGGCGGCGTCCTTCCCGGGTGTAAATCTCAGCATCTTCGGCATCTATAGAACAAATCGAGTTTATATATCCACTGTGTGACTATTTCTGGCGATCAAAATAGTTATATAATGAACGAGTAGAAGAAATTCCAGGTTAAAATAAGTGTGTCGTTAGAACATATCGCAATCGCGGTGAATTAATAAATGAAGGACAGAACATTGACAACTTTTCATTATTTGTATTTTATTTATTTTGGTAAGGGAACGCCGTTACGAGGTGTTAATTAGATTTTAGCGCTTTGTAGTGATAACACACATGAATTCAATAAATCCATATTTTGTAGACAGTTCTTCATTTGTTAAAAATTTAAAAGAAATCGATACTTTATAATACAACTCGATTTTCATAATACTACTCGAGTAACATTATATCGAATAATCATTAACGCAAGTATTAGTATTATTATTTGATGACAATTTACAAGTCATGTACAATTGAACACATTTACATGAAGAGTGAAATATTAAATAATCTCTTTTCTATTCGGTCATTAATCGTATGAAAATGTAAAAAATAAACTTACATGAGGCAGGTCACTGCTACTATCCAAACAACTCTTCCTCCTGAAAGTAGATGAAAGAAAAACTTTAAACTCCCGATGTTTCCATATGACACCGCCCATCGTGATCCCTAAAAGGGGCCGGCATCTGTCCCCATAAAGCGCGACATATGATCTTTTGACCATAACCTAGCATCTAAACAATAAACCACTTGTGGCCCCGATTCTTTAACAATAAAAACAAGGATTATAAAAATGATAATCAACAATAAAATAAATGCTTGTAAAATTGATAATCAAAAGAAACCCTCATCTTTTGACGGTCGTAAACTTCAATAGGTCATTATTACATAAAAGACAGATTCAACCCCAGTTTTTTTTATCTAAATCTGTTATCATGTCTTTTCAATTCAATTATTTCTTGACAGAAACTCAAGTACAGTTTTAAATAAGTATTTTAAATTTCTTTAATTTTGTTTAAAAATATGAGATCATTTTTCTGTTTTAATTATTAAACCCATAAAGAGTAAGCAAAAAAGGTTACATTTCCGACATTTTCAGCAACACCTATTCCGATATTAATGATTGTGTCTGCTTAGTACGAAAGACAAATCCCAAATGTTTCTGACTGCCACAGACAATTTTGATTCTCAATCCGAAATGTCTATATGATGATATAAATTTTATGGATTCTCACTAAAGACACAGCATTTACGTGATAATGTAGTTATAAAATTCTATACAATCTCAAATAAACAAAACTTGTATTAGGAACAATGTACAACATAAGCATGAAGAAGCATTAAAGAACTTTGAGAAGTCCTGCTCAAATTCAACTCAAGATGTCTAAAGTGTTTGCTGGCTTTAACGAGACTGATAGATGCTTTTAAAGGCAATTTTATCAATTAAGTATGTTCTTTTCAAAACACATTAACGACCTGTGCATTACAAGCCAACCTAGATTTTCTAAAGCATTATATTCTAAATTAGTAAATACATAGAAAACATCACCAATTTAATTTTCTTTTTTTCTGCTGTATACACATAATGTTTAAAATACAATTTAAAAACTCTCTTGGAAGGAACGAATTAAATATTTTAATAAATTTGAAAATATTACCAATAATGATATATATGCTGACGTTTTATCGATTGAAATCCTGCTCTTGTATGAATTTCAATTAAAAAGATTCTGTTTTTTTTTGTACTAATGCTTAAATTTCCCAGAGGCCAACTTAAAATTTCAAGACTTAATTGACTGATAAGAGATGTAGTTTTACTGCATCCTTCTTTAACTGTCGATTATAGAAAATCCAAACGCCCTTTTTTCTTCAGTGGTAATTTTTACAACTGATTGGGCATTTTAACTATAAGATTTTTTTGTCTTGCCCTGAACTTCCTCCATTTGCAGTTATCATGCAAGTTGGCAAAAATCGAGTTTATTTCGATGTTAAGTGTCAATAATACAATATTGCCATTAATAGATGTAATTATTAAATTAAGATATGGATCGATATTATTACATTTTTATAGATTTCGAAAGTATCGTTAGTAAAAGCAATCAAAAACCTTAATTCTTTCCGCCGATTTCACCCTTTCCTCCATAGACAAACCTTTATTGCGTGGGCGAACAGTAATCTGGATCTACACTGGTCGCACATGCGTAGAAATGCGTATTTATGGAGGAAAGGGTTAAATCTCCTTAATAAAGCATTTCAAACTAATTTGAAACACGGCCACTTCAATTACTTTCCTTTTGATTCTTAAAGCGGAGCTGTAATTAGTTCTCTGTAAAACAGGATAAGTCCAACGTGAGTAGTATGTGTAGACAATGAAGTGTATTGACATTTTGAGACAAACATATCTTATGTATCAGTTCAATATTGGCGAAAGGGCTGTTGAAATAGCTATGCGATAGATGATCAAACCTCGCCTTTGTTGAAATAGCTATAGAGTAGAATATCAGACCTTGCCTTAAACTAAATGTACTCACTTCATCTTGATATCCAAGAAACACAATGCACAACACACAGATAAGAATAAGAATTAATTCACATTTAGTACTCTAGAACTCTATCGAATAAAACCAAAATAGCGAATAACTTGGAAAGGTTTGATTTACATTTATTTATATAGGTCTTTGGTTTGGCATGCTAATCCGAGATAAGGACGACATTTTGAAAAGTATTCAAGTTCTTACAATTTACAGTTTGTCCCTATTCATGAAAATAATATTTGTAAAAATACAATGCAATGGATGAAAATAACAGTAATTTCATCAACAATAGATTGTTACTCAAAATATAAATTTCAAAGAGAAGATCTAGCGGTCTAGGTTTAGATTTGAAATGATCAAACACGAATGGTGTGGCAATAATTAAATGATGGGACTGCAAATGAACTAATTTACACCGTCTGATTGTAAGGGACTTACGAATTGTGACAAACACCGATTAAGCAGGTGGAGTTGTCGACTGAAACCTTGAGAAAGTCAAGGGTTAAATAAACATTCCGTTATTACAATCTGACACTAGGAAATACTTCTTGTTGCTAAATTACTATATAGAGTATTTTTATTTTTAATTCGAATAACAGGAAATAAGCACTTCGATCCAGATACGAATGTCTACAGTCTGGAAAGGGTAAGGCATTCGGACATGTTGCTTTGCGGTACAGCTTAAATAATGATAATCTACTATTATACTGTACAAATCCACTTACATTCAAACACGATGCTTTGCTGTATAATGATAATCAACTATGATACTGTACACTGTCAATTACATTCCAACACGATACTTTGCTGTACAGCTAAAATAATGATAATCTACTATTAAACTGTACACTGCCACTTACATTCGATCACGATGCTTTGCTGTACAGCTAAAATAAAGATAATCTACTATTATACTGTACACTGCCACTTACATTCGATCACGATACTTTGCTGTACAGCTGAAATAATGATAATCTACTATTATACTGTAAACTGCCACTTACATTCGATCACGATGATTTGCTATACAGCTAAAATAAAGATAATCTTCTATTATACTGTACACTGCCACTGACATTCGAACACGATACTTTGCTGTACAGCTAAAATAATGATAATCTACCATTATACTGTACACTGTCACTTACATTCGAACACGGTGCTTTGCTGTACAGCTAAAATAAAGATAATCTACTATTATACTGTACACAGCCACTTACATTCGAACACAATGCTTTGCTGTACAGATAAAATAATGATTATCTACTATTATACTGTAAACAGTCACTTACATTCGAACACGATGCTATGCTGTACAGCTAAAATAATGATAATCTACAATTATTATACTGTTAACTGCCACTTACAATCGAACAGGATGCTTTGCTGTACAGCTAAAATAATGATAATCTACTATTATACTGTACACTGTCACTTACATTCGAAAACGATGCTTTGCTGTACAGCTAAAATAATGATAATCTACTATTATACTGTAAACTGTCACTTACATTCGAACACGATGCTTTGCTGTACAGCTACAATAATGATAATCTATTATTATACTGTCAACTGCCACTTACAATCGAACAGGATGTTTTGCTGTAAAGCTGATATAATGATAATCTACTATTATACTGTACACTGCCACTTACATTCGAACACGATGCTTTGCTGTACAGGTAAAATAATGATAATCTACTATTATACTGTACAGTGCCTTTTACATCTGAACACGATGCTTTGCTGTACAGCTAAAATAATGATAATCTACTATTATACTGTACACTGCCACTTACATTCGAAAACGAAACGTTGCTGTTCAGCTAAAATAATGATAATATACTATTATACAGAACACAGCCACTTACATTCGAACACGATGCTTTGCTGTACAGCTAAAATAAAGATAATCTACTATTATAATGTACACTGCCACTCACATTCGAACACGATGCTTTCCTGTACAGCTAAAATAATGATAATCTATAATTATACTGTACACTGTCACTTACATTCGAACACGATGCTTTGCTGTACAGCTAAAATAAAGATAATCTACTATTATTCTGTACACTGCCACTTACATTCGAACACGATGCTTTGCTGTACAGCGAAAATAATGATTATCTTCTATTATACTGTACACTGTCATTAACATTCGAACACGATGCTTTGCTGTACAGCTAAAATAATGATAATCTATTATTATAATGTTAACTGCCACTTACAATCGAACAGGATGCTTTGCTGTACAGCTAAAATAATGATAATCAACTATTATACTGTACACTGCCACTTACATTCGAAAACGATGCTTTGATGTACAGCTGATATAATGATAATCTACTATTATACTGTACAGTGCCTTTTACATTTGAACACGATGCTTTCCTGTACAGCTAAAATAATGGTAATCTACTATTATACTTTACACTGTCACTTACATTCGAACACGTTACTTTGCTGTTGAGCTATAGTAATGATAATCTACTATTTTACTGCACACAGCCACTTACATTAGAACACGATGCTTTGCTGTACAGCTAAAATAATGATAATCATGTTATGTTATGTATGAACTGTTATTTTTTGAAAAACTGGGATATTTTGTGTTCTAAGTGATTGTAGTTGTATCTCATGCTGTAGATCATCCGTTTATTTCCTGAAATTGCCCACTTTTGGATCTAGAGACCTGTACGCCTATATATAGGCCTACATAGCTCTATAGGCATATAGGGCCAGCAAAGGACCCCTAAACAAGTGCCTGTGGAATTTTATACCGAGCTATGTTGTTAATAATGGACATTAGCTCTGAGTATTTTTTATTTACCACTGGCTTATTACAGCATTATTATTGACTTACTTATCTTGTAAATAATGGACACAGTCATGACAGTGGAGAACTGGTAAGATATTGTTTATCATTTTATAGTATATGTTTCAGTGTGTGTTGAAAAAAATTGAGGTCTTGAAAATGTAGATCTCCATTCCTTGATGTTGTCACTCTGCTAACTTACAAGAATTACAGTACACCAACTCTTTTTCAATAAAATTTGCTCGGTAAAGACTGCAATTTTGAATGAAATGTGAAATATACTAACAAATTTAGTGATCATTGTCATCAATGCAAAGTGTAGTCAGGGTCTATTAATTGTTTTATTAATTGATTAAATAGACCCTGGTGTAGTTAAGCTGCAAATCTGCAGGATCATTTTTGTAAATTCAAAGGTGTAGTTAAGCTGCAAATCTGTAGTGTCAAATCTTGATTTGTATTTAATTTTTCAACTAAGATATTGTAATAGAGCCTATATTATGGCAATTGGCATATTTATCAGGCAGCCTAACTAGACATATTGTGAGAGTATTGCAGTATGCCAAAGATCTGAAGTTCTATTCCTGGCTGTTTCCTGCTGTGGAGATCCTACAGTAAAATCTCAGTCGAGGCCTTTATATTTTCATCATACTATTTTACTTTTGGTTACCACATTACCCGTTGCCCAACACTGCACTGTAGGTCCAAAAAGTGAAGTGACAGTCACCGCAACCCCATACATTCCTTGAAAGTTGCCGCCGAACAAGGAAATTCTTCATTATTAGTTATATCACTTTTCATACTGTTAGATGCCACCGGAGATGCTGTCTTGAGAGTAATAAAAGTGAATATTTACCTGTTTTACTGAAAATGTGTAAGACTTTACTCTATTTATAATTTTAAGTAAATATTAACTTTAAATGAATCTATTCCAAATTTTCAGCAAAACATGTTACACTTCTTGTCTGTGAAATGAAAACAAGGCAGCATTTTTATAAAAATCTTTTTAAATATATCATTAAAATGATGTTTTCCATGCATTTTTGTTTTTCAAGAGACTCATTGATTTTTCAAATAGAAGTTTAATGCAATCTGGAGTGGAAATGGCGCGAGATAGAGTGTGACACGTTTATTTCGCTCTACAGAAATTGTTGTTTTCTACTGTTTAAATTAAATAAATGGTACTTTATGAATGTGAGACATAAATCTTATGAGAAAGACTGGAATAGTGCTGTAAAATTTAATGAATTTAAATAACATTAACGAATAAAATCAGAAAATTCGGTAGTCGACAAAGGACAAAGGACAAAGGATTACATACAAAGGATTTAAATACACGCGTACGTGTACAGTTGTGTATAGTTGTGTAGTGGACAGCGACCAGTGGTCAATAGACAGGTCGAGCAAGTACATGTGTTTACCTGAGCTTACCTGAGTGAATTAAATAACATACAACCTGCATGTAAATATTAACCTGTATATTTGCAAATGGGTAGAGGGAGAAAAAACTCTAATACAGAAGTTAGTACTTCCAACGCTAGAGACTCGAGCACAAAACGGAAAGAACCATTTTCACCCGTCGAAGGCGGAGAAGGAAAAATGAGAAAGGTCAACAGCGGCAGTTCTCTGGCAGACAAGGAAGTTCAGGACAGTCAAAGTGACCTAAGTGAGTACCTACGACAAACATTCCAAAATAAGGTATTTCAGGAAGAAATGAAGCCGCTTTTTGCAAGTATTATAGTTCCCCTTGTCACATCTTCATTAGAAACAGCGATCGAATCGTTTAAAAAATCGATTTTAGACTCAATTACTGAGACCAATAGATTGCTACTCGACACTATCGCAGCACAGGATGTGCTAATACGAAATCAAAGCAAGACAATATCTGACCAGGCAGAGACTATACAACGTAATACCAATGCGATAAGCACGTTAAAGCTCGACGTAAACGCTCTTCAACAATACAGTAGGCGCAATAATATTCGCCTGTTCAACATGGACGTACCCGAGGAAATCCGCGGAGAACGTCAGCTTATAAAACACGTTGTCGCGTTCATAAACACCCAGATCCTCAGGTCGCCGAAAGATATTATCTGTGAAAGTTCTTCAAACACCGACGAGGTAAATACTGACGTCGACGCCATCAACTCCGATAACGTCGACTGTGACGTCACTGAGGTTGCAAGTGTAGCAAGCAGTAATTCCAGAGCAGATCCCAACGAACCGATTACAAAATTTAGGCCGCTAAATGAAGAGGATATTGAACGATGCCATCCTATCGGGAATGGAAAAAAGCACTTGATTCTACAATTCCGTCGCACTCTGGACAAGAATCGAGTAATGGCCTACAAGAAAAAATCTTAAAAATAATCCGAAGAAAATTTTTGTAACGGAAGACCTCACCAAGTTCAATTATTCTATGATCAAGTTGTTACTACAGTCAAAAGCAAGAGGTGAAATTCACTCATTCTGGTCGTATAATGGCCGTGTATACTTCAAAGTATCTAGCACCGACCCACCACGCCAAGCGCGCAGTGCAGATGATATTCATTCGATATCCTCCGGAACCATCGGAATAGCCGGAATGGCAATGTAAAGATAATTTTGTAGTGTTACTTACACGAATACATAGTCCAAAAAGTGTTTGTGTTAAAAATGACGCCATGCCGACATAAAATAAAAAATATCAGGTTAGAAGTGCAGTTCAACGATGCCCGTATGGCAACACTGTGATTTTTACCGTCCAAGTGAAAAATTAAAATCCATGTGCGTGATTAGTTTAATATCATTTTGATATTGACTTTATATCACCAGGTCCCAAGTGCAGAAGAAAAGGCGATGATGTCCGGATTGCCAAAACATTGACTTTTACACAGGATAAGTGCGAAGGCGGAAATCGCTTTTTTGTCTCTCCAATCATTTGCATTAACATCAGTCATAAAATTAAACCACTTACTAGAATGTTATCGTCTTAAGTAACCTAATAGCAAATGATGGGGGAATCGGAAGGCGAACTCCGCTGAGACTTACCTTATGAACAGTTTTGATCATTATAAATGATTTACACCATAAAAGGTTATGAAGTACTGAGGTGTCATTTATTCTCGTGCGGACGAATTTTCGCGAAAAAGAAGTAGATGACATGTTCGCGTGGGCATAAATTTGTGATTTTATTACTAAGTTACATAAACAACTACAATGTATTTTTAGCAACATACCGTTGGGTTTTGACTTCGCGCTCCAATCTCAGTGCGAACTACGCGAAGGTCGAGCCCGCGCGAAGAGTAATGACACCTTATTAATCAAAGTCATTTTAATCGCTTATACAGAACTAATGTAAAAATAACTCAAGTGTCAACTTATTAATATTCTCAGATGATGTTTGGTTCTCAATTTATCTGTCATATATATATTTTGTTCCATACAAAACACAATTATTATATTCATTTTATACTTTAAACATTATATCAATAGCTCACAGAAGTTTTTGTTAATCTGTATAAGAACGATTAGAAATATGTTATTACACACACTAACCGTTAAATATAAAGATCTTGGACTACTTCTGATATTATCTTTTAGATTATGAGAATGGTTAATCTAACCAAGTGTTACCAACGGATTATAGTGTATTATTGACAACTATACAGTCACGTGTAAATCAGCCAGTAGAAACCAATAAAACAACTTCTTTTAATGTACCATGCGAGTGCCTGGATATCGATGACAGACTGAATAGGGGCCAAAGTACTATTCACCTTATACTATTCACCTTAAACTATAGTGTTGTGTTAGCAACTTATTACTAATTGCAGCTGCATGTTTCAAAATTTATAAACATTCAGTCTTGTTAACTTGAACTCGTTTGTTTTTTTTTAAACTTGCGAACCCAGAAAAAATATCTCGGTCCGCGAGTTTAGGAAAACGAATAGGTTCGTACCATGTACAATACTGTCAATCGATTTCTGTAGAAAACTATGAAGATGTATTACAAACATTATTTTCTTTGCTCTTTCTATGTTAAGGTCATGTTGATTGTTTTTGCCTCGCTGCTAGCACGCCTTGAGACACCGCATCTATGTATTATGGATCAAACTCCCAACCCCGTTATGAGATTTGAATTTGTATATTTATTACCTAATGGGTAACTTACGCTACATGTTTGGGGTGAGGAGATTTGATTCCAACGCAAATCTGTATATGACGAGTCTGATCTCAAAATATTATCACATACGATTTTTACTTCTTTTATCGGGCGATGTTGAACCCAATCCAGGTCCACTTAATACCGCATGCCATTTGTCAATCATTCATCTAAATGTTAGAAGCATACGTAACAAAATCGAGTTTGTAGAAAATTCGTTAACAGACTGTGATATTCTTTGCTTTACCGAAACTCATTTAGATAATAATATTTCCAACGAAAACATCCGAATTGAAGGGTTCGAAACGATATATCGTAAGGACATCTCGGCAAACTCGGGGGGCATATTGATATATCTTTCGCCGAAACTAAAATCTGATCGTCTTGAAGAATATGAAAATTTAATCGCGGACTCTTTATGGATTAAAATCAAAGATAACCACGAAGATTATATAATATGTACCGTTTATAGGCGTCCAAATTCTCGCGTCAAGTTCTGGGCAGATCTAAATATTTGTATTGAAAAGGCACTCGATAGTTGTTCTAAACTCATAATCGTAGGTGATGTAAATGAAGATCAACTTGATAATAATAACCATCGATTAAAAGATATACTTCTAATGAACGATCTTAAAAATATTATAACCGAACCAACGCGAGTAACAGAAAATTCATGCACACTCATCGACCCGATAATTGTTCCCAACAATACTAATATTTTAAATTGTGGAACCTTAGACGTACCAAGGGAGATAAGCGATCATCGCGCTACATATGTTTATCTGCCGTTTAGTCAAAATCTGAGCAAATGTTATGAACGCAAAGTTTGGATTTACAAACGCGCGAATTATACAAAATTAAATAACGATTTAATTAACACTGATTGGGATTTTTTAAAATTCGGCAATCTTGACGAGAACTGCTCAAAATTTAACGACGTATTCTTGAAACATGCTACAAATTGTATTCCAAACAAAAAGGTTTTAATTCGACCAGATGATAAACCATGGTACGATTCCGCAATTCGGAAATTATCCAAACAGAAAGAAAAACTCAGAAAAAAGGCTCTGATGTCAAACCTCCAATTAGACTGGAATAATTTTAAGAACGTAAGAAATAAAGTCAATAATTATATAAAGCACGCTAAAACAAAGTTTTATAATAACATAGAGCATACAATGGTCGACACACAATGCAGCGATAAACGCAAATACTGGAAACTCATTAAATATTTTGTGACAGATAACAAATCTTCAAATGTAATTCCCCCTTTAATAACTACTCTATCGAATGGCGAAATAAAATTTTCTATTACGGATACAGAAAAAGCGCAAACACTCAACGAATATTTTTGTTCTATTTCCTCACTAGACGAAACACAAGCAAGCTTACCAAACTTAGAACCGCTTACAGACGCATGCCTTAGTAACTTCACAATCACAGAACAGGATGTTTTGGATGTTTTATTAAATTTAAATATTAACAAAGCCAGTGGTCATGATGGAATCAGTAACAAAATGCTAAAAGAAACGGCAAAATCAATTAAAAAACCTCTATGCATAATTTTTAATCGATCACTACAGGAAGGGATATTTCCTTCATCTTGGAAAACAGCTTCAGTCATCCCATTCTTTAAGAAGGGCGAAAAAGAACAACCAAGCAATTACCGACCTATATCTTTATTAAGTTGTATTGGAAAAGTCATGGAAAAAATAATGTATAAAAACATTTATAATTATTTATTATCAAATAAATTATTATTCAAAAATCAATATGGATTTAGGTCAAACCACTCGACAGTCTATCAATTAATTGAAATTTATAACCAAATTTGTCAGTCTCTTGACGCAAAGCAATTCACATGTTTAATCTTCTGCGATGTGTCCAAGGCATTTGACCGGGTGTGGCACAGAGGTCTCTTACACAAGTTAAAGCAATATGGTATAACTGACAAACTTCTTAGCTGGATTCAAAATTACTTATCAGATAGACAACAAAAAGTATTAGTTTCATCTAGTTCGTCTCAAAATCTACCAGTAAAAGCTGGGGTTCCTCAGGGCTCGATCCTTGGTCCTTTGTTCTTTCTCCTTTATATTAACGACATTGCAGATAATATATTAAGTGTAACACGTCTTTTCGCAGACGACACTTCTTTGGCTCAAACAACTTCATCATTATTAGACTTAGAGGGAATTCTTAATCACGACTTACAACAAATATCACAATGGTCAAAACGATGGCTTGTAACATTCAATCCTGACAAAACAGAGGTATTATTTTTTTCAACAAACAAGTCAATAAACCCACCTAGTCTCATCTTTAACGGAACTCAGTTATCCTTAACCAATAGTCACAAACACCTTGGCGTAATTTTTAATAATGATGGAAAATGGCACGATCATATAGAATATATTTCAAAATCAGCATCTAAAGTTCTAGGATTAATGCGAGCTATAAAATTCAAAGTAAACCGACAAACTCTAAACCAAATCTACATTTCATATATGCGCCCTATCTTAGAATACGCATCTGTAGTCTGGGACAGTTGTACAGAATACGAGAAAACAAAATTAGAGCAATTACAGTACGAAGCTGCGCGAATCGTTACAGGCTTGACTCGCTCAGTTTCCATTGAAAAACTTATCAAAGAAGCAGGATGGATGTCGTTAGCCAACAGGCGCACTTACCAAAAATTAGTCCTAATGTATAAAGTGAGAAACAATATGGTACCTGAAGATTTTGCTATTAACTTTCCGCGATACGTCGGAGATGAAAACCAATATCATTTACGAAACGCGGATAATTATGCAACTATTCCAAGAAGAACAACTCTTTATTCGAATTCGTTCATTCCGTCGGCAACTTCTTTGTGGAACTCATTGCAACCAGAGATAAAAAATAGTCCTTCCATTAGTAATTTTAAGAACATTTTGAAAAACTCATTGTTTGAAAGCAACGCCGTTCCTGATTACTATTTTACGGGGTCCAGAATGCTTTCAGTATACCATGCGCGTATAAGAAACGGTTGTAGCAACCTAAACCATGATTTATTTAACAATTATCTAAAAGATAGCAACTTATGTCAATGTGGGGCAGGAGTGGAAGATGCAGAACACTTCTTTTTTAAATGTTCAAACTATCGCGGTCAACGTATTATTTTATTTCGAGAAACGCATCATCTCCATCCGCTTGGAGTAAATACTTTACTATTTGGTAAAAATGAACTCTCCGCTGAAGATAACAAAATCTTATTTGACTCTGTGCAGAAGTATATTAAAGATACAAAACGTTTCAGTAATTAGATACGTCATATATATTAAATTAAACTAAATTGAAGGCGCGTGTTGCTGGGTCGTGCGGTGCGGCGGGGCAGAACTTTTGATATTTCATGACATGTTTTAAGGAAACTATAAAATGTTTGTTAAGTAATGTCACATTATATTATATTCTATTGGATTATACTGCCATGTTAAAATTGTCATATCTGTATATGGTGAGGGCCAATTTTATAACGTGTTAAGCACTTGTGGCCCAAACCAATTTGCTTTAAATATTGGCAATAAAATATGTTTAAACTAATGCAATCTGTGAATACAGGAATTCCACAAGTTTGCTTAAACAACATATTACAACACAGACTGACATGTCGGTCTAGTCATTTTACTTTTTCATAAACTGAAAATGAAAAAAAATAATTCAATTATATTGCATTTCTTGTTTACAAATAAGATTTTGTCTTTTTTATAATGTGATTATTTTTCAAATATTTTGGTATTTTACAATATTTTATATTTTGTTATTGGTGAGGAACTAAAGTTGCATCTAAGTATTGCTTTATCTAAATATACCAGCTATATAGGCCTTAAGTATTTATAGTCACAAAAACATTATAATACAGAATGTAAGCAAGTTTATGTAGTTTCAACTAGTATGACTAGGAGAAGGCAGAGAAGTTTAGTTGAAAAGAAACAGCACTGCATTACTTGCAACTTCAAATGTTTCCAGAATGAATGAACCATATACATGTATCTGAACTTTTAATTACAATTAAGTAATCTTTATCTTAAATAAATGTATGGTTTCAAAAAACAGTTTGAGTTATCAGTGTAAAATTGTTCAGATGTTTTATTCCTACAACAGTGGGCAAAAGGAAAACACTATACAATGTCACATTTTATTATGTTTCCTGTGCATTAGTGGGTGGGGTAATATAACACGTGTTTTCTTTCAAATAAGCAAGAGATTTTAATAAAATTATGGTTGAATCTCTAAAAAAATATTTAACTTAACTGATGGTTTTTTGCATATTTTGCCATTACTTACTGAGGGCTGTAGTGATATATTCCAAGAAAATTTGTTAATATGTTTCTTCTTTAATACGGTTTAAAGCCTGAAGGTGTTGTGAACATGCGAGTGGTGTTCTTCAGGGACAACATGTATAACATGTATATCATTATTAATTTCTAATGTCAGCTATATGAAAATGTTTACAATTTTAAAAAATCAAAATCACAGAAAACTTTAAAATATCTAATTTGTGTGGAGTGCAGAAGTTTTATTTGGAATATCAGCCTCTAGTTTCAACATACTTTTTCATATCAATTTTATAAACTAAATACCTTTGATTAACTACATCATTTTTTGTAATAATCATTTATATAAGCTTGTTTTTTCATTTATAGTTATATTTCATACAAAACAGATAAGACTAAGAATGCCCCAGATAACAAAATAATTTTATTGTACATTTTTAATTTATAGGCATTTCCCTCTATTTTTCAAGTACCTGACCTTTTTTTTACTTCAAACCATGAATATTCTAATACAGTATTATGCAAACCTTCAGAAATATTGCCCTTTGGTCGTGAAAACCACCATTTAGAAGAAGAAAACCTCATCAATAGCACAATTTTCTTAAAAAATGACGTTTTTGGAAATAACTGTCAATATTTTTCTTAAATGGTCGGTGACACCATATTTTTTGGTGTAATTGTGAAAATTGATATATAAACATGGCTATCATTAAAGTTTTAAAAAAGGTTAAATTAATCTATGCACTATTTTTACTCCATTTTCGTGATATACAAACTTTTGCTTTATAATTAAGTGGGTGGGGTAATTGGTGCTCTGTTTTCCAAGCGAAAGCAAGGAAGTCAAAATGTGTGCAACATATGTGTTGCTTAATGTGTCTGTAAACCGATTCGGTAAAAACTTGCAACAACTGCTAGCAGAACAGCATCTGAAAATGATTCATCAAACACCACCCTTTTATTTTTGCGAGTTTAAAACTTTGCAAAATTTCTGAGGGTATGTTGATAAAATTGAACGTTTAGAAAAAAGAAGCACGGTGACCCCTGCATTTTTTACTTGATTTTTGCTAGTTAATGAATAGACTAACTCCTGACAAAATATCTAGAAAAGTTCAATTACTTTAGCAAACCAGGCGAACATCCTGAAAAGGTGTACTTTTCTGGTTTTGTTCATCGGATGCGTACATTCCTAGATGCGCTCCCAAAGTACGCACCCTCAAACGTCAGATCCTGGATCCAGCACTCCATTGTTTCTGTCGGATGTATTTTAGGTGAACAATCCCAGTTTGTTACACTGATATTCACTGGTCGGCCATAAGCATAGATTTCGCTGTTAATTTTAAGCCAACATATAGCTTTATTTACATCTGTTTAATAAATGTGGCCACATTTTATGTAAGAGTTTTAATTAGAGGACTTAACGTAACATCGTCACTTGAAAGAACCATAGCCTCAGAGTGTTTGAAATCAGCCGATTTCTCTATATCGTAAACTTATTTAGGATTATACCCCCGCTTCGAAGAAGAGGGGGGTATACTGTTTTACCCTTGTCCGTTCGTCCGTCCGTCCGTCCGTAACAAAATTTCCGTCGCAGTTTTCTCAGCAACTATAACATGCAGCAGCCTGATATTTTGCATATTGCTTTATTAAATAGTCCCATATGGTGTAAAGCAATTTCATGCTCCTTGCTCATCTACTTCCTGTTTGCCGCATATTTTTTTATTTTGTTACTAAAAAGGTGCATTACATCGACCAAAAGGCATGTTAATTTTCCGTCGCATTTTTCTAAGCAACTATAACATGCAGCAGCCTGATATTATGCATATTGCTTTATCCTATAGTCCCATATGGTGTAAAGCAATTTCATGCTCCTTGCTCATCTACTTCCTGTTTGCCGAATATTTTAGGTTTTGTTACTATTAAAGGTGCATTACATCAACCAAAAGGCATGTTAATTTTCCGTCACAGTTTTCTAAGCAACTATAACATGCAGCAGCCTGATATTATGCATAATGCTTTATCCTATAGTCCCATATGGTGTAAAGCGATTTTATGCTCCTTGCTCACCTATTTCCTGTTCACCAAATACTTAGATTTTTACACATAGTTGACATACATGCACAATTTCCGTCGCAGTTTTCTAGGCAACTATAACATGCAGCAGCCTGATATTTTGCATAATGCTTTATCCTATAGTCCCATATGGTGTAAAGCGATTTTATGCTCCTTGCTCATCTACTTCCTGTTTACCAAATACTTAGATTTGTGCACATAGTTGACATACATGCACAATTTCCGTCGCAGTTTTCTAAGTAACTATAACATGCAGCAGCCTGATATTTTGCATAATGCTTTATCCTATAGTTCCATATGGTGTAAAGCGATGTTATGCTCCATGCTCATCTACTTCCTGTTTACCGAATACTTAGATTTGTGCACATAGTTGACATACATGCACAATTTCCGTTGTAGTTTTCTTAGCAACTGAAACATGCAGCCGCCTGATATTTTGCATAATGCTTTATCATATATTCCCATATGGTGTAAAGCGATTTAATGCTCCTTGCTCACCTAACTTCCTGTTCACCAAATACATAGATTTTTATATATAGATGACATACATGCACAATTTGTGTAGCATTTTAAAAAGATGCGAACATTATTTCTGTATACTCTGACAAAGCTGTATTGCGGGGGTATTAATCACCTTCAGTGATAGCTCTTGTTAAATAAGTTACAGAAATTTCATAACAATATCTTTTACAAATATGCAAAACTTCCTGTATTCAGAAAAATTATTTAAATTAATGTTCATTAATTTGTTAAATTTCACAATATTGGGTTTTGTATAGTAATCAGTGTTCAATTTTTTTCCGTTTATCAGTAAAATCTGGGCATATTATTGCCCATTTTGTTCCACAACTATTCTTAACCTTAATTCTTCTTTTTTTCCTGATGAAAGATGGTCTAAAAGTTTAAGAAACACAAACAACAATAACAAAAAAACAGCACACAAACGAGAAAGTAATGCTTTTCTAAATATTTAACAGGCAATTCAATATCGCATTTTTATGCAATGGAAACTTATTCCTATTTTCCGGCCTGCCCCCGAGTATTACTTACCCGACGATGTGAGGATGTGTGCTTAGTTAATTCTGACGGTTAATCAGTAAATTCAACACTTGACAGTAAAATTTCAACGACCATGCTTATGATAACCCCAAGTATTATCTAAATAAAAAAGACAAAGGTGGAGGTAGGTTTTTATTTTGTTCGTGTTTTTTTTTAAATATATATAAAGTTAAACAGGGAATGAAAAGAAGAAAGCGAGATGGAAGTACATAGAAGAAGATCAGATGACAAGAAGGTTAGAAGCATAAAACAGTTCATACAGACACAAAATATTACATATGATCACAAATACATTCATGTGCTAACTTTCAACTTGCCTAATCAAATCAGCTTCATCCACACTCACTTTCGTATTTAAATCGAAAAATTTCTCAAACACAAGTTCACAATTATGTTTTCGAAAATAATGATTCTCAAAATAAAATAAATAATATTTACAGAATGTACAACATTTACAGGTTACGCTTAAAAAGAATTCTCTCATTAAAAGAGTAAGTATCTCTTATAGGATTTAGACTTGTACGGTAGGTCTTTAATGCATAACTAGATCATTGTAAACTCATCAATTTAAAATACGTCTGTCTTACCCGAGTTTTTCAGATTTTTAAAGCTCTAGATAATTTAACATAAAACATTAAATGGAAAAAGTAGCATACCACCATACTCCTTCACCCCTTCCGCTTCCTCTCTATTACACGAAGAACTAAGAGTGAAAAACAATATTTCGTGCAATATTCAAAACGTATATAATACTAAACAGCCTAAAGATATGGAAAGAAGGAGTCTGTTTAATACTTCTAGCAACAAAATAATATTGAAAAATGCGGCTATAGCTGCTTTTTTTACTAGGTACCCCGCCCCACCAACATCCCTACCCTCACCACCAACCTCATACTTATCACTACGGTCGGGTTTATATCCGTATCCGTAAAATTGGAAAGATTGATAAATAAATAAAATATTTACATGTTTAGAAAACACGCAAAGAAAGAGAGACAACACTCATGACATTGATAGTGTTAAGAACAAAACAGTTTCACAAAACTCGAAAAGAAAGACAGTCTGAGAAAAGACTCAAAGACATTGTCATTTTGAAGAACATACATTTTAACAAAACACGCACTAAGATAGAAAACAATCATGACATTGTTCAAGTTACGAACAAAACAAAATACGTATTTAGATAGAAAACACTTATAACATTGTTCATATTAAGAACAAAACAGTTAACAAAACATTTAACAAAACATGTAAAGTAAGACAGAAACACTATCACAGAACAAGCACTAGTTATCACAGTAAAATTGTGTGTCTCTGTCACGTTAGTGTGCATGTTAGGCACTGATGTGTCTTTGTCACGCAATAATGAGTTCCTGTCACACCTAGATATTGTCTCAGTTAAACACCGAGTTAGCACTTTTAATTAGTCAATAACTTTTGTTAGCACTAAAACCGGAGAGCGGTCCGCGTCACTTGTGGTCTCTCACCGTATGTCCAGGATTTAGACTTTCCCCGGAAATGACGTAAATCATCAGCATGGTCCTTGTGAAGCATGGGCTTGTATGCCTGAGGCTCACACTGTTCCTGAAGAAAAAGAACAAAAATATCATATGCATGTTTGAACTTAAATGAGAAACAGACTGACTGCCCGGTGAATGTTTACTCTTCCTGTTCAGCACACAATTTTCTAGTCTTAAACAGTAATGCCTCCATGGTTAAACAGGTCAACAAGTCATCAAAAATAATGGTACCAGTAAATTTGCAACTGGTGTATAGATAATTTTCGACATGCTGAATGTTGGTATGTTATGCAATAATTTCCTAACGGAAGTTTTTGCTAAGATAACCGTGGCATGGTTCTATGCTGTGACAGATATATACCACTATGTCACAACTGACAACATAACAAACATGCAGGAACATGAGATTAGATACTTACAATAAACTTGTAGAAGAACGCCTTGTATCCGCCCTCTAGTAGATATACCTCTGGGAAGTTGAGGCGGGGGTAGTGGTCCTTGTTCATAGCACGATCCTCACTTCGCAAGTGCCGGAACCTGAACAAAACATAATATTGTTAATTTTTATAATAATAGAAATATGTAAGAGAAATGCGTATTTTAATATTGAATCAAACTAAGACACAGGCAATTTTTGATGCTTTAATTATGTAAATTCTAGCTCTAGATCTAGCTAAGATCTCAGACTTTATGTAACTTTCATATTATTCCTCTTAGATCTTTGATCGAGCAGAAAATACTAAATCATTCAGCCATTTCTCGTGCGTCCTAATGATTGAAAACCCTTTATTTAAAATTTAATAATTGTGTTTAATCAGTATTCTGTATAACCATATAATCATTGACTGCGACACACCTGTTTCGAATGTAATTGTAAGAGATAACTTACATCTTGGGACCTCTCTCGGAAGAAAACTCGCAGTGGAAGATGAGCACGTGCCTCTTCGAAAATGCGTGAGAGTCACTGTGTCGTGAAAGAAACTCCTGCACGAGATCACGCGTGTACAGGTTCAGCGCCCCCTAAAATGTAAACAAACAGTTTTTATGAATATTAACTGAACAGTACAGTAACTTTACATCGGTCTTGGTTTAATTAAGATGAAATGTCACATTTATTAAAAGAATCACATCGTTATTAAAATACGCCAGCGATTATGTATTATAACATATTTTTATTTAATTAAACAACAATTGTTTGCAAGAAGCAGAACTAAAAAAAATGAAGCTAGCATATTTGTCGGTGTCTATTGATTCAAAGTTATCCGAATATTTGCTGTCATCCACGGACTCCTACCTGAATGTGACCTCCGTCAAACTCGTACGGGTACCTGCAGTCTACGACAGTCAGCTTGTCTATCTCGTCGTCATAGCAACCACGAAGAACGTCATGCATCTGAAAATGTGATTTTACATTAATGTTATAAACGGCTTGCACAAAGCTGCAGAACGCCTTTAAAATAAAAATCCAAGAAAACCGATTTGAATTAATTGCAAACTATTTTATTTAATAATTTGTTATGTTTACTGATTATTTTAATTTAATGACATGGACAAGTTAAAAAATACGATGGAATTTGGAGCGAAACTATTATGTATCATTCTCTACTGAGAAACGTGTATAATTCTTTCGTGTGTAGCATTCATGTTATGCATTTTTCAATTTTTCTATGATATATAATTTCTTACTGTTTCTGGAGATATAGACTTCAGGTCCCTGTGTTTCCCGGCGACCGTCGGCAAGATACACCGGCGAGATCCGTCGGCAATACATTCTTCATCAGTAGACAGGCGATGTACCACATTTCTTACATTCTCATCCCTCACTTGTGGTGTAGTATTCTGTAAAAAAGAAACAATGTAATTTTGTCCAAGTGTTTTTGAATATTTATACGACTGAATGAATGGCATACCAAAATAAATGTAAATGAAGAAGAATGTAGAATATTCTACATTGCTTGGTGAAAATATCATTAATAGATTTGTATTCTTCATTAACTGATCAAATCAGAAATTATATAAACAATTAAAACAAAGTCCCGAAACTTCTTCCTGAAGAACTAAATTGATTCTGTCGTAAATTATGATAATAAGGTTCTTTATGTTTTATTTTCAATTGTTCAAACTTCCTGTCATATTCTGCTGACAAGTCTCAAGTCATTGTCCTAAACATAAGCAAGACCCATATTATAAGTATAAAACTACCTTCAGGAAAATAGCTCCAAGTGTGGCGGGAGAGTCTTCCGTCGTCTGCTGATCAAGCAGACGCTTGCAGGAAAACAAGCTTCTCTTCACGTCGAAAGACAGGAACCGACCCAGTGGCTTACGAGAAAGCTGAAATAATAGGTCAATGTGCAAAATGATGTAAGGCTGGACATCTATCTACGTAAAAAGAAAAAGAACCATTGTAAGGTAGCTTAAAAATCCACTTTATTCATGGCTGTGAATGAAAAGAAAACAAAAAATGGAGCTAATTTATGTGTTTTTATGTTCGATGGTTGTAACCATGTTAGTCAAAGCAAAAGTTAAACAGAGCTAAATATACCTAGTAGTTGTAAACCCTAACTTCCGATTGTACCTGTCACGCGACACGTCAAGTTCAGTCAAATTTAAAAATCAAATTCTACAGTCAAACTTCTAGAATAATAAACCAACGTTTTTACCTCAGTTAAGGAATCATTATGGTCAGTGGATGTGGTTTTCGGCGTATCCAATGACATCCAACTGCTCTCTCCTTTACCAGGTGGTGTGATAATGGCGTCAATGTCGTCAGCGGCGACGTCCTTCCCGGGTGTAAATCTCAGCATCTTCGGGATCTGTAGAACAAATCGAGATTATATATTCGCTGCGTGACATTTTATTTCTGCTTACCAAAATAGATATATAATAAACTTGTATTAAAAGTAAATCCTCGTCATATCTGAACTATCACCAGCTTATCGCAAACGAAGCTTATTTATTTAATAAAGAACAAAACATGAGGCGATTTTTTTCAGTTTTATTGTATTGAGACGTTAAACTGTGTTAATTAGGTTTTGCACTTTGTATTGATTTGACACATACAAATTCAATAAATCCATATTGTCTAAACAGTTAACGGATGAGGTTTTAGTCTGGTGTTTTAAAATTCGATACTTTATCAGTTTCCTAATCTCTACTCGAACAAAGTGTGAATTATCGATGAAATCACCATTCACATTATTATTATATTTTTTAATTCCGCAGAAGTTATTTACAATATAAGAAAATTATATAACAAGAGTGTTTGCAAATTACTCTGTTCGGGTATTTATTATGTAAAATGTAAAAAGTAAAAAAACTTACATAAGCAAGGTCACTGCTGCTATCCACACAACTCTTCCTTCTGAAAGTAGAATTAACAAAACTATATATATAAAGCTCTGAGGTTTACATATGACACCGCCCGTCGCGATTCCTAAAAGGGGCCGGCATCTGTCCCATAAAGCGCGAAGATAATCATCCGACCATAACAAGCATCTGAACAATAAACCACTTGCGGCCCAAAATAGATTAACAATTAAAGAAATGATTGCATAAAATTAATTATCAAAAGAAACCGGCGTGTAATTACGTTCCACGGCTTCTTGAAACGGTTGTTGAATTGATGAGGTCTTTAAATGACAGATTTAATCATAAATCACCGAAGATTTTTAAATTTTCAAATCTGTCATCATATTTATTTCCTTGCATTTGTTAGATTAGTTAGACACTAAAAGAAAAACAAATAACGCGGTTTCGTTAATAAAATTTGACAGCGATCAAATAACTGTACAAATTGTTCAACTTATAAAACGTCATGAATTATAGTTACATTTCCGACATGACCAGCAAAATATATTTCCTTAGTAATTATTGCTAAGGAAATACAAGACAATCTCAGTTGTTTCCGTCTGCCACGGACATTTTTTATCTCAATCTAAAATGACTTTATGATGATATGAATTTCATGGATTCTCTCTAAATATAAAATATTTACTTGATAATGGTGTTAAATAAATCTATACAAGCTCTGAAAACAAAGATTTTAAAATGACCAGCGTACAACATTTGCATGAAGATGCATTAACCAACGTTGAGAAGTCCTGCTCAAATTTAGCTCAATATGTCAGTGTTTTCTGGCTTTACCGAGACTGATAGATGCTTTTAAAAGCTGTTTTATCATTTCTTTTTAAAACACATTAATTAACGGCTTTTTTCTATTACATTCTGCTAAGATTTTCTAAAGCATTTGATTTCGTAGTCATTACAGAGCAAACAAATCATTCTACTCAATTACATTTTCCCTTTTTAATTATATGTAAGTTTAAGAAATAAATGGAGATCGATCATATTTTATAGTAAAATTGTATAAACTTTTTTGATTAACATTAAAATTTATTACCAATTATAAAATGTATTCCCACACTTTTGGTTGCAAATCTTGCTCTTGTATGACTTTCAGTTTTAGAGATTCTGCTTTTTGTACTGCTGGTAAATTTCCTAGGGGTCAGCTAAAAATTTTAAGGCTTAATTGACTGATAAGAGATGTTGTTTTACTGCTTCCTTCTTTCATCTTCTTTAACTGTCAATTACAGAACACCCCCAACCCCTTATGCAATTTTACACCTGATAAGGCGAAGCTTTAAAATATCTATTGTTTATTGTCAATTTCAACGATATCACACTTGCCACGAACAATATGCTTCCATTTGCAGTTATCTTGCAAATTGTCAAAAGTCGAGTTTAATTTCGTTGTAAAGTGTGACATATACACTATTCCCATTAACAGATCTGATTATCAAATTTAGATATGGATCAATATTACTATATTTTATAGATTTTAGAAGTATCGTTAGTAAAACCAATAAAACGATAATCGTTTCCGTCGATGTAATTTGTAAATCGCCAAAAAAGATCATTGTATTTTTTAATTATTTGATTTTGCCAAGCTTCATATTTTCATGATTCATGAATGTCTTTTTTGCACTTTTTTATATTAAAGAATCGAATCTATTTTCTGCCTTTCATTGAAGTATGAAATTCAGGAATTTTTACATTGAATTTGCATAAAAGCTCAATGTATTTATGTAATAGGTGTAAAGTTTTTGATAGTTTATACACGGTAAAAATAATTCAAAAACGAATTAAGATTCTTATAAAATTAAAACCCTTTTTCTTAATCTCAATTATTAATATAGAAGTTGTGATTATGTTGTATGCATTTTAGCATATCCGACACTCACATGCTTCAATGAGAAATGAAACGCTCTCAAAGGATATTAAGTTGCTATAAACCCATTTTACGACTTTCACATTTCATTTTTACGGAGTTTTGGCCAGAAAGTTGGAATAAATCATGTAACTACACAAAAATTGCCCCAACCGAACACCATTTTTGTAAACCTGCATCCGACCATGAAACCAGTACACCATTCTGATTTTGTCGGCCAAAATGCTGAACATTGGGATCAGCATACGAGAGACGAACAGATCATGCTTTCATACGAGAGACGAACAGATCATGCTTGCACACGAGAGACGAACGGATCGTGCTTTCATACGAGAGACGAACAGATCATGCTTTCATACTATAGACGTTCAGATCATGCTTTCATACGATAGACGTTCAGATCATGCGTTCATACGAGAGACGAACAGATCATGCTTTCATACGAGAGACGAACAGATCATGCTTTCACACGAGAGACGAACGGATCATGCTTTCATACGAGAGACGAACAGATCATGCTTTCATACGATAGACGTTCAGATCATGCTTTCATACGATAGACGTTCAGATCATGCGTTCATACGAGAGACGAACGGATCATGCTTTCATACGATAGACGTTCAGATCATGCTTTCATACAAGAGACGAACAGATCATGCTTTCATACGATAGACGTTCAGATCATGCTTTCATACGAGAGACGAACAGATCATGCTTTCATACGAGAGACGAACAGATCATGCTTTCATACAATAGACGTTAAGATCATGATTTCATACGATAGACGATCAGATCATGCTTTCATACGACAGACAATCAGATTATGCTTTCATACGAGAGACGATCAGATCATGCTTTCATACGAGAGACGATCAGAGCATGCTTACATACGAGAGACGATCAGATCATGCTTTCATACGAGAGACGATCAGAGCATGCTTTCATACGAGAGGCGATCAGATCATGCCTTCATACGAGAGACGACCAGACCATGATTTCATACGAGAGACGACCAGACCATGCTTTCATACGAGAGACGACCAGACCATGCTTTCATACGAGAGACGATCAGATGATAGTTTTACTAAAGATACTCACTTCATATTAATATCCAAATTCCAGAAAAGCACAAATCATAAATAACGAATAACAAACAAATCACATTTAATACTCAAGCACTTTGTTGGAAGAAACCAAAATAGGGAATGACTTGAAATGGGGATTGACGCGCTTATATCAGCGATAAGGCCGACATTTTGAAAAGTATTCAACCTGTTCCAATTTGCAGTTTGTTCCCATTAATGAAAAAAGATGTTCATAAAAATACAATGCAGTGGACGAAAATAACAATACCTTCATCAACAATAGATTGTTACTCAAAATATAAGTTTCAAAGAGAAGATCTAGCGGTCTAGGTTTAGATTTGAAATGACCAAACATGAATGGTGCGGCAATAATTAAATGATGGGACTGCAAATGAATTAATTTACACCGTCTGATTGTAAGGGACTTAAGAACTGCGACAAACACAGATTAAGCAGGTGGAGTTGTCGACATGTATTCCGGCAAAACCCTAAGAAATTCAAAGGTTTAAATAAACATTCCGGTGATATGATTTGAAAGAAGGAAATACTTAATAATAATAAAAACATTTCTAAATAATATTCATTAAAAATTCAAATAACATGATGATTCTGTGATATTTCGTCGCGTTTCATCATTGAACTAAAAATGTTATCGCATTTCCGTTATATTTTGTCCTAGTATCACGTTTCTGGCCATTTCATTTGCATACTCTCTCATAATCATAATACCCGATAGCAGTGCAAACGCCGCATAGGAGCATCGCCGCATAAACATTTTTTTCATTTATGCGGTGATTTTCAACGCATAAACAGGGCGACCGCGTTTGTGCGGCGACGCTCAACGCATGAAGCAAAATTTTCTTGGGGCTCAACTGTGCCTTTTTTGCCACAGAGGATCAGCTTAACCATTTATTACAAAGCTAAAAACACAGAGTTTGGATAGTTGAAGAAAACGATCGTGATGACGTCGATGATGATGATGTCGTCCGTTTTGAAATTTTATAACACGGGAGTCTCCAGAGTTGTGCTTTATTCATTGGTGTAGGAAGCTGTTACCTGCTGTAGTCACTTTTATTTTTATTGTTCCAGTAACGATAGAATTATTGCCATTTATAAAGCCAAACTTCAGATATTCTTTTATTTAATTAAAACGTATGTCAATGACATGCTCATTGGCATAGTCAGTATAATTATTTAAAATTTTATTTTATGGCACACATTTGCCCTTTTAAAAAACCATTGACAATTTTTAAACCTTGCTTATTCTAAATAATGGTAACCACTTCCCCAACCCCGGCGTGTCAGGATCTTTCCTAGGATTTTATCAAAGGCCCCGGTATTCCCCGAAATTTCTATTATAATTTATATAATCTATTATATAACTATTTCCCCAAATACCGGTAGTAACAAATCACATGTGCATTACTTGGGACTTATTGCAACGGACATACATGTAAAACATGTAATGTTTGAAACAAAAACTGCCATTTTAAATGTTTTTGCAGATAGATCAATTGGTTTGGCTAACAATTAAACCAATCTTGCTAAATCTTTGTCAGAATGTACCTGTCTTTAAATTTAGTTCAAAGCTTGGTGAAGTGGACACAAAAAAACTCAATTGGTTTGGTTCACAATTAAATAGATTTTAATAAGGACCTCGCTAAAAGTCTCGACACAAAAAACTAAGTCCGATAGTGATGATATTATACATCAACCACTTTTGAACTAGTATCTGTTTTAATTGTTCTATGCGTCAAAAGTGTGCCTTTTTGCCGCATAAAAAGTATTTTTTATGCGTAAATCACCGCATAAACGAATAAATATTTGTTTATAAGGCGATGCTCCTATGCGGCATACATAGCTGTTAAGATCCAATCTCAATAAAGACTGTTCATTGTACTATGTGGTACCTGACATCTTTTCAGACACAAACTCTGTTAAGACATTTATTTGCATTTATTGATGTTGTAAAGTTACGAGCCCGGTAAAGGCACACCGAGAAACTGATAAATGTTGCTCGTTTGTTCTAAAGACACAAACTCCAGTAAAGACAGATCACGGTTATGAATAAAATGTCTGTCTGTCGGTTCGTCTGTCTGTTTATTCATTTACAACAATTTTAAGCAGACGTGTCCACGTTGTCAGCTAAGCAAGAAAGGAAGTAGGTAAGAAAGAAAACTCTTAAAACTAGTCAGTGGGTGTCTAAAATTTAATAAGTTAATTGTGTGACATGAATGTCAAAAACGTAATTTGTGCGTTTCCTAACACTATGCACACACTCATCTTCAATACATCATTTATCTTCCGACCATGGAAATTTCTTTCGGGATGAGACGTTCTGGGCATCTTCTATTGGTATTGTCTCTGAACACCCATTTATTCTTGCAGCCTATCCGAACACTGATACACTTAGAGTCCTTTGGATAAGACACTGACATGGCGGTGGGTAAACTGAAAATAAATCTATATAACTATATGCACTGACAGAGGACCTTCTGGTAGCTGATCAATAACAAATTCAACGTCTATTAACACATGGTATTTGTATAGACAGACATGTTTTATTTGTTAATAATGTAAAACCATGGTATTTAGACAATTGAATTCTGTGATAATGTTTATAAAATATTCCAACTAACTTGTTTGTGTTATAATATCGTATTATCATATTTCGCATAAATACATGCGAACATATTGTTTTGCCGATATGCAATTTGCGGATAGGCTGCTCTATTTTTTTTAAATATTTTAAGTCATTTACAAATGGATCACTATGATAAGCTACGACACTATGGGACACTATGATAAGCTAAGACACTATGGGACACTATGATAAGCTGGGACACTATTTAACACTTCGATAAACTAAGACACTTTTGGACACTATGATAAGCTATTACATTATGGATAATGTGTTAAGCTGGTAAGGCAATATGGGACACTGTGATAAGCTAAGACACTAAGGGACACTATGATAAGCTAGGACAGTATGGAGAATTCTGATAAGCTAAGACTCTATGGGGCACTATGATAAGATAAGAAAGTATGGAGGCACTATAATAAGGTAAGACACTATGGGGCACTATGATAAGATAAGAAAGTATGGAGGCACTATAATAAGGTAAGACACTATGGGGCACTTGAATAAGCTGACAGTATGGGACAACATGATAAGCTAAGACAATATGAGACTATGATAAACTAAGACACTATGTAACACTTTGATAAGCTAAGACATTATGTGACACTTTTATGAGCTGAAACGATATGGGGGAACACTATGATAAGCTAAAAGACTATGAGGCACTATGATAAGCCGTAACCTAAGACACGATGATATGCTAAGACACTATGTGACACTTAGATAAGTTAAGACACTATGGTGGCACTATGATAAGCTAAAATTATGCGACACTATGAAAATATAAAACAGTATGGGGCACTATGATAAGCTAGGACAGTCTGGGACACTGTGATAAGCTAAGACACTACGAGACACAGTGATTAGCTAAGACACTAGGATACACTTTGATAGGCTGAAACGCTGTGGTACACTAAGGTAAGCTAAGACACTATGTGACACTATGATAAGTTAAGAAGGCACATCAAGAGACTTAAACACATTGTCAATTTGAAGTTGTTAAAGTCGGCCGAGTTTGTTCATAGGTTAACTGAAAAACGACACACTTTCACGTCCCAAGCACCAGCAAATAATAAACTGGGAGTTTGGTGCTTACTTTTGTTAGTGTAAAGTCTAGAACAGAATTTAAAAGGTATCTAAATAAGTCATTACGTTGCACAAAATACACCTTCCCTGGTGCACGTGCACTTCGCACAATCGTCATAGTCGATGAACACGGAACGTGGAAGCAGCCTTAACTTCTTATATGTGCAGAACTTTACCGTTCGCCCGTATACTGAAAGTAAAAATAAGCTATGTGTAGAATTACCTTCATAGAATATTGTAAAATGTTTTAATCGTCTTAAGTAATATTGGTAGACTGGTAGACTGAATGTAGATCCAATTTATCAGAACAAATTTAAAAAAAATATTCATGGCTGAAGGTTATAAAGCTGAGAATGGAAACCAGTCTCAAATCTCAAGCATCTGATTGGCTGAAGTCGCCATTTCAGCCAATCAGATGCTTGAGATTTGAGACTGGTTTCCTTGATCAGCTTTATAACCTTGGACACATATCTTAATTCTTATCATAGCTTACTAAGGTCTAAATATTTCAAAAAATTAAACGGGAACTTTACATTCTTGCATACCAGATCAGCTCATCCGGTGTTTTCACCCGTGTAGGAAATTTCGATTCTACACCCTCGTGAAATATGCACTTAGGCGGTAACTCGGCAGAGCCTCGTTACCGCCCTTGTGCATATTTCACTCGGGCTGGATCACGCGATCTTTACCCAACACACGTGAATGATACTTATAAGCAATCGACTATGACAGGCGTGAAAATAATGTAGGCTCGGTTTGATTGAGCCTGTTCATGGGCAGTTATTGCAATGCATGTTACTGTCCACGCCGCCTATTTCCGGGAGTTGAGCGCAACTCAGTATGTACACAATAATACAGTTAACATTTTGATCAATCCCTAAACTTTTTTTTTCAAGATGGTAAATATGGAATATAAACCTCTTTCTCATATTTTCGGGGTTTTCCATATTTTCGTGACGTCATCAAATGTCATATGCGCGCGCGCACAATCTGTCCAGTCATCCGAAATACTATTCAATATTTTATAATCACTTTATCTACGTGTTTATCAGACATCTTGAAATATATTTGCTAAAATAAATAACAGAATACTTACTTTACTCCAAAACATCTCTTTTTTCCTTAAAATCCAAGTAATATAAAAAAAAAACAACCGAAAATATTTACTTGAATTGTTTTCCCTCCCCTTATGGTTGGAGGAGAGTTGTTTCCCTTGCGTAATTTGCAAAAATCTGTGTCGTCTCAGAGCTTGAAGTGTATGCAATGCTATTAATACCATAGCAGGTCGAAGGTCACAATTCAATTGAAAATCAATTATGAACGTCTCGTGTACGCAAAAGGGTTGTCAAATAGCACCAATCCAAATGTTACCAGGTAATAAGTGGAGTTTTAGAGACCAACTTCCAAGGTCAAGTTAAGTTTCTAACTTTTTATAGACTGTTGCACTCCACTATCATTAAAAAACATAAAAATTTGCTTAATTATAATAGTCAAAAACATTTTAGTTAGTAACAAGAAATATCTTTAAAAAAGATAAACGGCGTTGATGGAAAAGATTTATATATACATGTATATAAGAAAGAAAGAAATACAGAGAGGCAATGCAGACACAGTTTAGTTATTTTATTTTATTTGTTATAGCTGTTGACGAACCCTCCCTGCCTTCTTAGTATGATTTAGAGATTAAGAGACCGAATCATGACAACTCATAAAATTGAAAGTGTCTTTAAAAAAATGTTGAAGCTGTTGCAACAATTTCATATAGTGATAACAAGTCGGTTAAAGAAGCAAAATATTCAGTTTCAATAAAATACCTCGTGTAGAGTGAGAATTCAAAATGAATTAATGTCCTTGAAATTTAATAGATATAAATAATAACAGCCTGTTACAAGAGCGAAATCTACCAACTTTTACGTACTATATTAAGTTTAAAAAAAGTGTCCGTCCTGAGTATTGAACCCGGGGCATCCGCTTTGAGAGGCGAGAGTGTTAGCCACTAAACTACAATGAACTTGTCTTACGAACTTGAAATTAACAATCAGTATCAAAGGAACTAGAAGGAACCAGTAAGAACTAGGAATATCTACACTTCTCTTTCGTTTTACACTGTGTATTGTATGCAAGTGACACCCAAGAATATTCCATATAATATTGTATTTCAGCCATCACTATTGACTTAACTGGTTACTTAAATCGTAAACATGTTTTTCCTCCAATACAACACCCACTAACAACCAATCTAATAATTCTATTTGATTTTTCCGCTGCATAATAATAAAATCCCACTAGATACCTCTCCAGCCTGCTAGATGCCTCTCTGGTGAAAATAGCTACCAATCGAAATAGTTTATTTCATTTTCCCTCTGCATAATAAGAGAATACGAGTATTATTTACAACATTTCATTGGTCGAAAAACTAGGTCAAAAGTGAGCTTAGACAGCTAACGCCGAAAAAACAATTTCTCTGTTCTACTGCTTTTCCGTTTCATGCCCAAAACTAAACAAAACATGTTAAAATTTTAGACATTTTCTCACACTATGTCAGGATCAAATTGTCCTCGATGTTTCTAGTGAACAAAATCGAATCATGTGGGTTTCTCATTGTTATAATTAACATCCAATCGAAAGTCCCGAAAATATGAGAAAGCGTCTGTGAGATTCAGAGGGTCGATATCTGTTGCAAATGGCGGTAGTAAATGTGGCAAATAGTGACGACTTCAAAATTTTTGGCTTTTAATTCGGTAAAACACAAGTGACTGCAGTTGGTGAATAAAACATAAACATTTGAAATACAATTATTAAGAGCGCCAGTGTAAAATTCGTCTGTTAAACCCCCGATATTATGGACGAACGGCATAGTATTTAATGATCAGATGCGTATGGTCGAAAAAAAAGAAAGGATTTTTCCCTAACAAGAAACATTAGAATGTAAATTTTTTCGACAGGCGGTCGAGGAATTTATATCCTTCGTATCACACAGAACGAAAAAAAGGCATTAATTAAAAAGCAAGAGGTATGTATTTTGGGTAATCGAAATATCAAAAACTTTACCAAATCACTCAAGTATTAAAACAAATATATTTACATTTTATTAATACTTTTTAACAAACACAAGCATCGTGTTAAAAGACATTCAAAGACGTAATTGATTTGATATATGTGGAAACTTTATAATGTTCCCACACGCCACGAACAACGCTACTGTGATATTAAAATACCTTTGTAAATGAAAAAGGAACTTTGAAAGCCGACCATGACAAAATGAACATAATGCAGACTCGATTTCACTGAGCCTGTTCATGGACAGTAATGCATACTTCTATCCGTCTTGCCCTGTGAGCACGACTCACTATCTAACCAAGTAGACAGTACACATTGTTATCCATCCCAAATGAACCATTAAGCTTTTTATCGACAATATTCCATAATAAAGTAAGACAACGTTACGAATCTATTGGTAATGCATTATTATAATAATGCATTTAATGATTTTCAGGAAAATAATATACTTTAATTGTACGCAAAATTGCGATAAAAATAAGTTTATATTATCATACCTTCTTCTGTTTCTACTTGTGAATGCCATACCGCACCTTGCACTGTCGACACACAGACGAAGGCCAGATATAATAGCACAAACCTCATAATTCTGATCATTTGTACTTTTCCCAGACAAGTTAGCTATTTATATATGTATACATAGACATATATGAAGACATATGTCAAAATAAATAAAGTCGGCTCTATCTGGTACTCAGGTGATTATCTGAGTACTTTACAGTACGTCAACGTTAACTAGACAGTCACGTGACA
Source organism: Corbicula japonica (assembly GCA_038501625.1). Taxonomy (NCBI): domain Eukaryota; kingdom Metazoa; phylum Mollusca; class Bivalvia; order Venerida; family Cyrenidae; genus Corbicula; species Corbicula japonica. The sequence continues at coordinate 576,160 of JAZAYU010000147.1, forward strand.
GACCAAGTAATAGTAAAATATCGTTCATCAGCAAAAGGTTTTATAAATTTGATATTGTGAGAAAATGGTTTTCTTGTTAAAATTATATCCAAGAAAAGTTGCTAAATATCTTGTTAATGCTTATTATAAAAGAAAAAGTGTAATTTACTTGTACCAGTAGAATGTAATTGTAATCGACACTGTTTTCTCTCTTGTGAAATTTATTTACTTGATATACAAATTGTATCATGTGACTTACTGTAATTTATAATTGCAAATGTGTGTTGGTGTCTTATAGACCCATGGGGCCGGGTGCGATTTATATGCTTATATTAATATTGTTAATATGTGATGCACAAAACACAATAATAACTTATTTCACTTCACTTCACTTCACTTCACTTCACTTCACTTCACTTCACTTATTGTGTGTTCATTCATGAGAATCACTAAATATGCAATTGATCAACTTTTAACATTATACATGTTTAAATAAACATTAAATCACGTGGCTGTCTACTTATCCATAACCTGTTATACGTGCAGCTGTACATCTATAACACATGTCACTGTAAGAAACAATATATTTATTTTCTCATTCCTTATTTATTAACCGATATATTAAAGGCCCGGTAGTATTACACAGATTAGCTCTCTAATCGAGCAAGGCTAAATATTTGAAAAAGGATTGTGCTTACCTGAAACATATAGTTTTCGCAGGACAGTATTACAACACTGAATTATTTTAGATAAAATTTATAAATAATAATGAAAAATATTTTGTACAAGGAAGCTTTTTTCTAAACAGCTTTAGTCGACCTCATGGTGGCCCCATGACATATTGTATTAATGGGAAATTGTGTCAATTTAGAATATTCTAGAAGATTGATAGAAACCCTAGAAATATAAACCAGTAGACTGTTAGCGATAAGCACTCCAGGAAAACAATCACACAAATAGATCTCACAAGTATTTCGTAGTATATATGTTCATGTTCGTAATAAAGCAGTTTAACTGCTTTATCGTTTGTGAAGCGTACGATGCAAGACTATGAAGCTTCTTGCTGGACATAGCTTGTGATGCGGACAAACGTTACAACACGTTCAGGTTTAATAAATAGTGTTAATATTGCGATTTCCTACACAGAAGTAACAAGAAATATCTTTAAAAAAGATAAACGGCGTTGATGGAAAAGATTTATATATACATGTTCATGCATATAAGAAAGAAAGAAATACAGAGAGGCAAAGCAGACACAGTTTAGTTATTTTATTTTATTTGTTATAGCTGTTGACGAACCCTCCCTGCCTTCTTAGTATGACTTAGAGATTAAGCGACCAAATCATGACAACTCATAAATTAACTGAAAGTATCTTTCAAAAAAAATATTGAAGCTGTTGCAACAATTTCATTCAGTGATAACAAGTCGATTAAAGAAGCAAAATATTCAGTTTCAATAAAATACCTCGTGTAGAGTGAGAATTCAAGATGAATAAATGTTCTTGAAATTTAATAAATATAAATAATAACAGCCTGTTACAAGAGCGAAATCTACCAACTTTTACGTATATTAACTTTAAAAAAAGTGTCCGTCCTGAGTATTGAACCCGGGGCCTCCGCTTTACAGGCGAGAGTGTTAGCCACTACACTACATAAACTTGTATTTCGTACTTGAAATTAACAATCAGTATCAAAAAAACTAGAAAGGAACCGGTAAGAACTAGGAATATCTACACTTCTCTTTCGTTTTACACTGTGTATTGTATGCAAGTGTTTACCTGACACCCAAGAATATTCCATATAATATTGTATTTAAGCCATCAATATTGACTTAACTGGTTAGTTAAATCGTAAATATGTTTTTCCTCCAATACAACACCCTTTAACAACCAATCGAATATTAATTTAATTTAAATTATGTTATTTGATTTTTCCGCCGCATAATAATAAAAATCCCGCTAGATACCTCTCCACCCTGCTAGATGCCTCTCTGGTGTAAATAGCTACCAATCGAAATAGTTTATTTTATTCTCTCTCTGCATAATAAGAGAATACGAGTATTATTTACAACATTTCATTGGTCGAAAAACTAGGTCAAAAGTGAGCTTAGACAGCTAACGCCGAAAAAATTCTGGAACGTGGAAAAGTCAAGCTGAGGGCTATTTGTTGCTAAGTTGATAACTGAAACGAAACGTTACGGTGTTCTGGGTTTCAACTTTCTCCCCGAAGCTTCTTTAAGAACTAGAAATCGATTTGGAGCCTTTCGCTCTATTTTGCTCTGTAGACGACTACTCGTGCAGCCGAAAATCACAGATGTGTCAACAAACAAGCTTGGATTGCGTTTTATTTGATCATATTAATTTTTCAAGAATTGTGTTAGAAGATGTCCTTTTGCGAGAGTATTTTTATGTATTCTTTATTTTAAAGCCAAGTTAAGAAACGCAGTTCTAATCGCTCTAATATCGATATAGCAGGCGCTAACAGAAAGTATCATTGGTCGATTTTAGTGACCGGAATTTATAAATAGAAAAAAGCATATTCATTGTTATTTTCCTGCGTGAATCACTGTTTACATGTCATGCTGAAATGAGACGGGGCCTTAATTATTGTTACAACAGATGTAGCTAAACCCCTAAGTGGATTAGACAACAATGTTTTTCATCTACGCACTCATTATACATAATGAGCATGTTTTTTGTTCAAAGCTTAGCGGCAAGCCATGTAGCTTATGTATTACATCTTATGCGGGAATTTGCCGCCTTCTGTTATTTATATACCAAAAATAGCCAAGTGATTTAACCATCCGATTTAGGATTTTAACTGATTACAGCATATATATTGAATGAAATGCTATATCCAACTTAAAAAATTAACCGATTTTTTTTAAGCCATCAGGTGGCCCTTTAGTTATACACTCGTAATGAGGAGACTGGTTGGAAGTCAAGTTTGTCACTGTTTTTGTCACTGTCTAATTTCTAAGAGGTCTGATGTTTCAGAAATATGTATTCATCAAATGTTAATAACATGAAAATGCGAATTTTATGATTTATTTATTTACTTATTTCATGCGTATATGTCGTTTTCTTCCACGTAAATACTGTCCTTTATAAGTGCAGCATTTTTACGGGTGTACGGTGCATTGATGTTTAGTGTAAGGAGTATAGACGTAGTATACTGTTATCAAAAATAGTGTACGGTAGAATAAAACAAGAATTTTAAAGCCAAGATAATAATTTCAGTCATTGAATTGATCTTTGTGTGATTGTGATATAATCTTCTAATAGCTTGTTTATGTTACATAACATAACATAACATTAAGTTTATTAAGCATTAAATGGCATTGGCACATTTATAGCCTTTATACAGACAACATACAATATTCATCAAAAAGGGCGATGAATAATATCCATAATGTATATTTATGAAATGACCTGGCTTGAACATATGTGAAGAGTGTCTCCTCAAATTCTTACGTGTGAAACATTTTCGAGCGGTTTTTATATAGGAAAATTTTGTGACAACAAAGAAGGAAAATATGCCCCGTCGCTAGGTGGGCATTTTTATATTAACATCACAACTTGGTCAATGTTTGTAAAGGTTCTTCCAAGGAAAATTCCTGAAAATATTTCTTTAAATCTGGCTGGCGGTTTGAGAAAGGCTTTTAAAGGTTTTGCTTATAAGCAACATTGCTGGAAAATGATTGGTCATAGTGCAAATCTTACTCCATGGAATGTTCTTGTAGAGATTTTTTAAGAAATCCGGTAAAGGTTCTTGAGGAAAGATTTGTTAAAGAATTTACTTAAAGAAACCATGTGGTTATCAAGAAATTCAATGAAAACTTACTTCCTACTTTCACTTTCTACTTTCACTTTGAACCAGGAAGTTTTCCTTGGATTTCTTGAAAACCCTAACATTATTTTGACGAATTGGCACTAAACATTGTAGACCAGCATATACTTATTTCAGGTATGAGTTGCTTTGGTATATTGTTCATGAATTTCATAGTTCTCATGCAAATGGTTTTTCTTTTGTGCTTGGTAATTAGAACATGAATTAGACTAAATTGAGCTTGCAAACATTTACTACATCCATAGCTAAATACATTTAATAACTAAAAGCTAGGTGGCAATAAGTATTTCCCCCAAAATTCATTTTTTGAAATTTTAGCCTGTTTTAGCCATTTGCAATGTTTGCGATACCTTAAAATCTTTTCATTTGTGTCAGAGGATATGTAATTGGAATCAAATTGCCGGACGGACGGACAGACATACTCTGGGCGTTTCGTTTGAATGTGGTGTCTCATCTACAACATCTGCAGTTTCGTTATCAGTACCTGTGTACCGGATGACTCCAAAGAAGAACGGAGTGATTCTTCAAACCAGTGAATTTCCCAGGGTGTTAGCGGAACACATGTCGACAACTCCACCTGCTTAATCGGTGTTTTTCACAATTCGAAAGTCCCTTACAATCAGACGGTGTTAATTAGTTCATTTGCAGTCCCATCATTTAATTATTGTCGCACCATTCGTGTTTGATATTTTAAATATAAACCTAGACCGCTAGATCTTCTCTTTGAAACTTGTATTTTGAGAAACAATCTATTGTTGATTATAGTATTGTTATTTTCCTCCACTGCATTGTATTTTTATAAACATCATTTTCTTGAATTGGTACAAACTGCAAATTGGAACAGTTTGAATACTTTTCAAAATGTCGGGCTTATTTAGGATTAGCACCTCAGACCTTTTTAAGCCATTCTATATTTAGATTGCACTCTAAACTGTTGTAGTTTATTAAATGTAATTTATTTATAATTCTTACTTTCATTTGTGTATTGTGATTTTTGTGGAATTTGGATATCAAGATGAAGTGAGTACATTTAGGTAAAGACATGGTCTTGTCACCAATTCAATTAGTCTAACAGACGAAGGACCATATATCGTTCTGTCGGGAGAGTTTGTTATATACGAAGCTTAAAAGATTACAGCACATATATTTTATCCATTTTCTGTAACGGTCAATTTCCGTGTTCCACTTTTAAACCAAATAAATAAATAAATGAGAACTACATAACAACTTTGTTTATGTTTTTAAAGTCATTTTTATCTATTTGTCTCAACCTTTTGTAGATGTATAATAACCGAGTGGTCCGGTGTCTCGCCTTTAGAGAAACTTATGTTGGTTAACCTTAGGTCCAGTGTGAAATTTCAAAGCAGTCCAGTTACCCAATTATGATATATTTATTTAATCTATGATATATTATCAAATTGATGTTATTAACCGTTAATAGTTACGTGTCACATGAAATGTTTGTATTCATGCAAATTCCCGAGAGTTTCGATTTAAATTTTAGCCGCAGTTTCGGGAAAATGGACCATTTTAAACGCCATAAAGTGAGTGTAAACGTATGTACGCACAATAAACATCATATTTTCATCAGTAAGAATATGTAGCGTGGCAGTGTTTCAAATTTATAAAACTAAAAACAGCGCTCGATTTTAAAGAACGGAAATTATTATCGTTTTGTTGCTTTTACTAATGATACTTTTAAAATCTACAAAAATGTAATAATATCGATCTCTATCTTAATTTTATAATCGTCATTTAATGGGAATATTGTATTGTTGACACTTAACAACGAAATAAACTCGATTTTTGACAATTTGCACGATTACTGTAAATGGAGGGTTATTGTTCGGGGCAAGTGTGATATCTTTAAAATTGACAATATACAATATATGTCTTAGAGCTAAAATGCCTTATCAGGTGTAAACATTACATGAGGGGTTGGGGTGATCTATACTCTATTGACAGCTAAAGAAGGATGCAGTAAAACAACATCTCTTATCAGACAATTAAGTCTTAAAATTTAATGCCCCCCTCCCCCAAGAAAATTTAGCATAAGTACATAAAAGACTTATTTTAAAATTGAAATTCAGAGAGGAGCAAGATTTGAAACCGAAACCGTGGAAAAACGTTTTAAAATTGGTAATAAATTTTTATGTCATTTACTTAAAATCAGTTGTTAGTTTTTCATTTAATTCTTTAGAATCACGAGTATAAAAGGGGGAGGTGCTTGAATTGAATAATTTTTGCTGTGTAATGTGAAATGTTTTGTTATGGAAAATCAGCAACAGACTTTGGAATGCAATGCAAGATTCGTTAATGTGTTTTAAGAAGCATACACGTATTTGATAAACTTGGTTTTTAAAGCATCTATCAGTCTCGTTAAAGCCAGCAACTACTGTAGACATCTTGAGCTAAATTTGAGCAGGCCTTCTCAAAGTTCTTTAATACATGTTCGTGCTTATGTTGGAAGTTGCACGTTGATCCTTATAAAACCTGTGTTGTTTTGAGCTTGTACAGTTTAACTCCATTATCACGTTAACGCTGTGTCCTTAGTGAGAATCCATAAAATTATATCATCATAAAGACATTTTGGGTTAATAAATAAATTGACAGTGGCAGACGAAAACAATTGGGATTTGTCTTTCTTATTTAGCAGAAGCATTTATTACCACGGAGTATACGTTTTGCTGAAGATGTCGGAAATGTAACTTAATTTGATGAATAACTATATATGTTAAATAATGTTTTACATAATTGTTATCGCATATTTGTTTACAAATTAAACACCGTTTGCGTTTCCTGAAGAAATAATCAAACTTAGGCTAATGGAAGAAAATAAATATGATGTTATTTGAAAATTTTACTACCAATAAAGACCTTATCAAGTTAACAACCAATTAAAGAAGCTGTTGAACGTAATTACGCGTCGGTTTCTATTGATAATCAATTTTATATCATTTATTTTATTGTTGATTATCAATTTTATAATCATTGGTTTTATTGTGAAGGAATCGGGACCACAAGTGGTTTATTGTTTCAATGCTAGGGTATGGTCAGTTGATCATCTGCCGCGCTTTATAGGTACAGATGCCGGCCCCTTTTAGGGATCGCGATGGGCGGTGTCATATGGAAACCTCGGAGAATTTAAGTTTTTCTTTCATTTACTTTCAGGAGGAAAAGTTGTTTGGAAAGTAGCATATACCTGCCTCATGTAAGTTTTCTTTTCTTTAAATTATTGTATGGTTTTATCCAACAGAAAAAAACAGAGTAATTTCTTGTTAAATTGTTATTGATTTTCTCTGCGACATGAAAAAAATCCAAATTATCATTATTTTAGAGTCGTCAGTCAGTGCTGATTCTTTTCTTATTCCTTAAATCAAATATTTATAAAATATTGGAGTAGTATTAGATAGTCGTAAAAAGTATCGAGTGTCATAACCCACGACAAAACACCTCAGTTAATTATTTTTGTTTTGAATTTATATGTGATTGCACAAAACATCATCAACACCTAGTAACGGCGTGCCTGTACCAAATTAAGCACAACAACATATGAAAGAATATCGCGTATTCTTTTGTTCTTTATTAAATAATACTCCTCGGTTACGTTATATTCTTTATCCGTGTAATGATTTTGACCGGCACTTATTTATATGCGATAATTATATAAATATTTTAGTTTCTAGGAATAGTCAGTCTTGCATTGTACCAGTATATACAATCTTGATTTGTTCTACAGATACCGAAGATGCTGAAATTTACACCCGGGAAGGACGTCGCCGCTGAAGACATTGACGCCATCATCACACCACCTAGTAAAGGAGAGAGCAGTTGGATGTCCTCGGATACGCCGACAACCACATCTACTGACCATAATGATTCCTTCACTGAGGTAAGAACGATGTTGTTTTATTTATTTTATTCTTAAAATTTGGCAATGTTCTTTCTATAATATCTTAAATGCCAGTATGTTTGTCTTGACGTGTGACAGGAACCAAGGGAAGTTGATTTTTACACCTAATGGTAAGATCGTTATGTTAAATTATGCACTGACTATTAAGGTTATAACCCTCAAACTATAATCACTTTAACAACACTTACTAGCTCCACATTCATATTCACTTTTTTATTCGCCGCCATTTTAACCAAATAGCATTCAATGAAGCTAGAATGTCATTTCTTTAAGTTATATCGGCTAGTGGTTCTTAAGTTTAGTAATGTAAATAGATGTTCACCCTTCTCACCTATTATTTCAGATTTCTCGTAAGCCATTGGGTCGGTTCCTGTCATTCGATGTGAAGAGAAGCTTGTTTTCCTGCAAGCGTCTGGTTGATCAGCAGACGACGGAAGACTCTCCCGCCACAAAGAGACTGAGGGAGGCAGAGACCGGAATCGAAGCCATTTCCCTGAAGGTAGTTTTAAGAATTATAGGGGGCTTGCATAAAAATGTCAGCATGATAATTGGCAGAAAGTTTGGACAGTTTGTTTTAAAATAATAACCCGAAACATTTGCACAAAATGAAGCCATTACGATCGAATCGGTTACAATGGGAGTTTCACGAACTCTGTTCCAGACAGCGTTGAATCACATCAATAATGACAAACCAAACTCTTCTAGAGAGACCATTTTAAGTATCGTCATACTTTCTCTGTATTGTTTATTTAATTTCTGATTATTCTATAAAGGAAGAATACAAATATACTTCGCAATTTTCTCTGAGTTTATATCGGCACCCAATTTATTCCGAGTAATACTTATCGTTTAAACATTAAATCATACATAAACTTTCAAACAAGTGATCTCAATTGCACGCTAATTTCAAACAAATATTTTTTTACAGAAGAGTACACCACAAGTGAGGGATGAGAATGTAAAGAATGTGGTACATCGCCTGTCTACTGATGAAGAATGTATTGCCGACGGATCTCGCCGGTGTACCTTGCCGACGGTCGCCGGGAAACACAGGGACCTGAAGTCTATATCTCCAGAAACAGTAAGCAAATTAAGACAAATTGAAAAATTCATTTTATAAATTTTGTTTACGTAATAAATGCATTTTAAGTGTCGATTCGAAACCCCAACAAACATAACATTATCCACGTGGTTTATAAATTGTTACAGTAATTATAATAATAATTATTTTAAACATTTTCTTTTAGTATTAATATATTCGTTGCGTTTAAAGTTCTCTTTTTAATGTGTTCTTCTGCATAATGTATTTTTTTGTATTTTTCCTCATATACATACATGTACATGTAATATATTCCTTTCTATCTTCAGATGCACGAGGTTCTTCGTGGTTGCTTTGACGACGAGATTGACGAGCTTACTGTCGTAGACTGCAGGTACCCGTATGAGTTTGACGGAGGTCACATTCAGGTAAGAATCTTTACTGTTATGGTTCTATTGATATACGCTGGTCAATATATTGCGAATATTTAATACTGGACTTTCTTAGTAAACTACTGCTTCTTTCAAACAATCTTGAGTGATTTGGGAACTTGAATTTAATGGTGTTTTGAAATGAAAATAATTTGCATGTCATGATAAAAAGTTGTCCTTTTTATAAATCAGTTAAAGCATACACGACGCAGAAACTGATAAACGTAATAAAGAAGATATTAAAAAATGTTCTTCATTTCAGGGAGCATTGAACCTGTACACACGTGATCTCGTACAGGAGTTTCTTTCACGACACAGTGACTCTCACGCATCTTCGAAGAGGCACGTGCTCATCTTCCACTGCGAGTTTTCTTCCAAGAGAGGTCCCAAAATGTAAGTTATCTGTTATAATAACTTTCGTGTGCTGTGGATTCTGTTTCTTTGTGCAACAGTCTTCACTCTGACAAAAGACGGAACTTAACTGTCTTCTATTGGTGTGCAGCAAGAAATGGCTTTTTGATCAAGTATTTTCTGCTCCAGTCACAGTCGCGAGACTTTCACGCTTAAATTATGAGCTTTCTTAAAATCTTGTCTATGCAAAATATTTATTATACATATATTTCATAAATTATTTAACATGCAACATTATAATTTACAAATATTGACATAAAGATTCAACGTGTAAGTTTGCTCCTAGCTATTGGTTTTGTTGTTGTTGTTGTTTTTATGAAATAATCATGTGATGTTTCGTACAGGTTCCGGCACTTGCGCAGTGAGGACCGTGCTATGAACAAGGACCACTACCCCCTCCTCAACTTCCCAGAGGTCTATCTACTAGAGGGCGGATACAAGGCGTTCTTCTACAAGTTTATTGTAAGTATTTGTCGTATATATTGTTTTGCTTCGTATTTCTTTTCACGTAGAGGGTGTGATGTCGCTTCCATGTAAAGGATTATGTTTGCGTCAGGTATATATCAATGGAACATGCTTGATTTAGAATTCGACCAAAAACGAAATTTAAAAAAATGTGTTTCGACAATTATCAATATGCTGTTTAAAAGTTGAAAGTGGCACTATTATGTCTGATGATCAGTTAATCTAATTATCAGTGAAAGCAATAGTTTTGAAGACAAAGGAAATAGTTTGATTAACAGTATTAGACATTCATCGGACAGTATCTTTGTTTCTAATGTTGTTCTGACTTGAATGTGATATTCTTATTTTTTTCCAGGAACAGTGTGAGCCTCAGGCATACAAGCCCATGCTTCACAAGGACCATTCTGATGATTTACGTCACTTCCGGGGAAAGTCTAAGTCCTGGACCTACGGTGAGAGACCACAGTTGTCGCGGACCACTCTCCGGTTTTAGTGCTAACGCCAGCTATTGACTAAAAGTGCTATCTCTATGTATAACCGTGAGACAATATCAGGGTGTGACAGGAATACATTTGTGTGTGACAAAGACTAAAATGCATACAAATATATGACAGAGTCTCAGGATTTTACTGTGATAACTAGTGCTAGATCTGTGATAGTGTTGAATTGATTTCTGATACTGTTTCGATATCGCTTTATTATAAAAATGTGTTTCTGTCTTTCTCTATGTGTTTCGTAAAAATTGTGTTGTTTTAAAATGATGAATGTCATTAGTGTGTTCCATCTTTCTCATGCTTTATTAAATGTGTTGTTCTAAGCACATTTATTTCCTTAGTGTTTTTGTCTTGACGTGTTTTGTTAAATTGTATTTTTCTTTACATGATCAATGTCGTGAGTGTGTTCTGTATTTCCTTACGTGTCTTGTAAAAACTGTAAATATTGTTAATTAATGTATTTTCTTTACTTTTTAAATTTGTTATTTCTCTAACGTTTTCAGTATTTGAAATAATGTATTTAGATTAGACATATATTCTAAAATTGATTAATTCACATACAAATAATTTTATTTTTACATAAAAAACCCTACTTTGCACATCTTGTTCAAGCTGGAGATAAAATCTTATAATGAGAGATTTAAATGTTACCTGTAGATGTTGTACATTCTGTAAATATTATTTATTTTATTTTGACAATTTTTATCATTAAAAACATCGTTTCATGTTTATATTTGAGAAGGTCTTGGCTTTAATGACGGAAGTGAGTGCGAATGTATGTACAGATGTTGGATGACCGGTGAAACTTGTGCTAATGAAAGAGCTAGTGTAAGGTTAGCAAATGGTTCTTTCTTGAGCTCTTAAGAAATATTTTGTATATGTGAATTATTGAATTCTTCTTCTTACTTTCTTGTCATCTGAACTTCTCTTTATACTTTGATCTCGCTTTCTTCTTTTCAATTCCTTCTTATTGAGATACATGGAAAAAAGAAGAAAAATAAACAAAATAAAAATCGTCCACCAGATTTGTCTTTGTTATTTGTTTTTCTTGAAAGTAAAGATTTAAACATGCATGTATCTGCACACGGAACCATCTATTCTTCAGAATAAGCTGAGCACATAGGGCCTATCCTCACATCGTCGTGGACGTAATAATAATATTTATGTGTGATATACAGGAACGTTTGCTATTACGGATTTAACCTCTTTTTTTAACCGTCAATAAGTTATGGAAAACATCGCAAATAGAAACATTTTACTGAAAAGATTTTAAAATTGATGGAAAGATTTACCCGTTTGTCAGTTATGGTCACTAGGTTACAATAGAAACTTAATGTTTCTAAAGGTTTTAGTTTGTTTTCATTTATAATACTCATAAAACCTTTTATTATATACCCATGAATGATTTTAGCATTGTTGCAAGGTGATATCACCGTTGATTCTGTATTATAAAAAGAGTGACAACAATATTGTTCCACCACTGACTTTTATATTGAAAACACCTGTTCAAACAGATATTAAATGTGAGAATCACCTTTTACAACATATTTACCATACATATATAATTTTAACTTTTTGATAAATTAAGTTGTACGGTTATTTTGATTGAAATTATAAGAGAGGCACATGAGCTGATGTAATGCTTCTGTCTCTATTACAAAAAAAGAAATTAAATAGGAATATGTAATTTTCTCAAATACGCATATGTACTAAATAATAATACCATGTTCGTGAAGTTGGTCGCCTAGCAGTCTAGCAGCCTGGAAGCGTGAGGCTGTCCGCCCAGCAGCCTAGCAGCTAAAGGAAGCGTGAAATTGTCCGCCAAAAAACCTAGCAGCCACAGCAGTTACAGCTGCCCAACAGCCACAGCGGATCAGCAGCCACAGTAGTCCAGCAGCCACTGTAGTCTAGCAGCCACAGCAGCCCAGTAGCCTTAGCAGGCCAGCAGCTACAGCGGCCCAGCAGCCCAGCAGCCACAGTAGTCCTCAGCCAAAGCAGTCCAGCAGCCACAGCAGCCCATCTGCCACAGTACCCCAGCAGCCACAGCCAAAGACATGAACATGTCGAGTATGCTAATAAAATGCTGTTGTTATTGTTGGTGGTGTTGTTGTTTTTGTTCTAATGCATTCTATAGTTGATCAACTGTCAATCTGATGTTAAATAGGAAGATTGTCATTCTAGATTCGTATCATATCAAAATCAAATAACAACCCTCGCTTGTTTGAGTATAACTGATAGGTGAAGGGCGTTTTTAAAGTTCGTAAATTAAAGATAAATAAAATATTATAATTTTGTAAGAAGTAACGTTTTTAAACATTTTAATGAAGAATTTAGATTTAGATTGAGTGTTACCCTTGCAGTCAAACATAAACCACGCGATAGTTTGAACAATGTCTAGCTAGGGTTGTTTTTTTAATGATAATTGTTTTGCATGGAACTTTTCACCAGGGCGGTTGCTCAATGAATGTGACTGTTAAACGTAGGTTGAAATGTACTTAAGATGATCTAATTCAGAATACACAAAAGCTTCATGCGTGTGCGTTCATTTATAGAACCTTCGTATTTCGGATTTTTTCAACGAAATAATCTAAAGAAATTATTTATATATTATTAAGTATTTCCCTTGTAAAAATTATAAGAACGGAGTGTTTATTTCAACAAAATTTAAATTTATCATACATGTATTACTTTGTGGCTATAAATTTGCTTTATGCTATTTTGCGCCAATAAAGTTTATGTTATGTTAAGTTATGTTATGTTTATTTAAACCTTTGACTTTCTCAGGGTTTCAGTCGACAACTCCACCTGCTTAATCGGTGTTTGTCACAATTCTAAAGTCCCTTACTATCAGACGGTGTTAATTAGTTCATTTGCAGTCCCATCATTTAATTATTGCCGCACCATTCGTGTTTGATCATTTCAAATCTAAACCTAGACCGCTAGATCTTCTCTTTGAAACTTATATTTTGAGTATCAATCTATTGTTGACGAAATTATTGCTGTTTTCATCCACTGCATTGTATTTTTGTTAACATCCTTCTCAAGAATTGGAACAAACTGTAAATTGGAACAGGTTGAATACTTTTCAAAATGTCGGCCTTATCCCGGATTAGCATGTCAAACCAAAGATCTTTATAATAGTAGGTCTCTGGTCAAACCGTTCCTAAGTCATTCGCTATTTTGGTTAAATTCGATACAGTGCTATTTCACTTATTGTGATTTATTTGTAATTTGTTATTTGTGTGTTTTGTTTGCGAAGTTTTGGATATCAAAATGAAGTGAGTACATTTTTTAGGCACGATCTTATCGTCTTTCGTATGAACGCGTGATGTGATAGTCTATAGTATGAAAGTATGATCTGATCGGCTATCGTATGAAAGCATGATCTGATCGTTTATCGTATAATAGCATGATCTCATCGTCTTTCGTACGAAAGCATGGCCTGATCGTCTATTGAATGAAGGCGTGATTTGATCGTCTATCGTCTGAAGGCATGATCTGATCGTCTATCATGTGATAGCAAGATCTGATCGTCTAACTTACGAAAGCATGTATGATCGCCTATCGTATGAAAGCATGATCTGATCGTCTATTGCACGAAAGCGCGATTTGATCGTCTATCGTATGAAAGCATGATCTGATCGTCTTTCGTACGAAAACATGATCTGATCGTCTATCTTGTGAAAGCATGGTCTGATCGTCTTTCGCATGAAAGAGTGATCTGATCGTCTATCGAATGAAATCATGATCTGACCGTCTTTCGTACTAAAGCATGGTCTGATCGTCTATCGTATGAAGGCATGATATGATCGTCTATCGTGTGAGGGCATGATCAGATCATTCTGTCGCATGAAAGCATGACCAGATCGTCTGAAGTAATGGACTGATCGTTTCAAGTACGATATTCCAACAGCCTTCTTGCTTATAAAGTTGGATTGGGTTATCTGTTTATCTGTTTGTCAGAAACAAAAATAATAGACCTTACAAGTAAACAAGAAATATCTTTAAAAAAGATAAACGGCGTTGATGGAAAATATTTATTTATACACGTATATAAGAAATACAGAGAGGCGAAGCAGACACAGTTTAGTTATTTTATTTTACTTGTTATAGCTGTTGACGAACCCTTCCTGCCTTCTTAATATGACCTAGAGATTAAGCGACCGAATCATGACAACTCATAAATTCATTGAAAGTGTCTTTAAAAAAAATGTTCAAGCTGTTGCAACAATTTCATACAGTGATAACAAGTCGATTAAAGAAGCAAGGTCTTACATTAAGTCTTGATCTACATTTATTCAGTTTCAATAAAATACCTCTTGTAGAGTTAGAACTCAAGATGAATAAATGTCCTTGAAATTTAATAAAAATAAATACAAACAGCCTGTTACAAGAGCGAAATCTACCAACTTTTACGTAAATTAACTTTAAAAATAGTGTCCGTCCCGAGTATCGAACCCGGGGCCTCCGCTTGGGAGGCGAGAGTGTCATCCACTACCCTACAATGACCTTGTTGTTTTTTTTTTACTTGAAATTAACAATCAGTATCAAAGGAACTAGAAAGGAACCAGTAAGAACTAGAAATATTTACACTTCTCTTTCGTTTTACACTGTGTAAACTTGTATGCAAGTGTTTACCTGACACCCAAGAATATCCCATATAAAATTGTATTTAAGCCATCATTATTGACTTAACTGGTTATTTAAATCGTAAATATGTTGTTTTTTCTCCAATACAACACCCACTAATAACCAATCGAAATAATCTATTTGATTTTTCCGCTGCATAATAATAAAAATCCCACTAGATATCTCTCCACCCTGCTAGATGCCTCTCTGGTGTAAATAGCTACCAATCGAAATAGTTTATTTCATTTTCCCTCTGCATAATAAGAGAATACGAGTATTATTTACAACATTTCATTGGTCGAAAAACTAGGTCAAAAGTGAGCTTAGACAGCTAACGCCGAATAACGCCGAAAAAACCTTTACAGGCAAAGTTATAAAAGTCAGTGGGGTATCTCGAATCCCCCTTTTGGTCAGCAATATTTAATTTTCATAGATATTATGTCCAGAAAGTTGAACATTATCGTGTAACTACCATAGGATTGCCGCAAACGAACGCCCTGTCCGGAAATCGTGTATCCAAACTTCTCATTCGAAATATCTGCATTATATTAGACCTAGATTGAACTTGTGTAAATGATACTCGTGGGAAGTAGATGAGGGACTCAATCCTTTTGACCATGATGGTTTTCTTTGATACGTTTTCATTATCTAATACAGCTAAATTTGAACGCTCCTCATGAACTCTTTCTGATGAATGACAGAACTTGTCAGCGGTAATGCTTACATATACTTCTCACTCTAAATTCATACACCATCTTCTACCATTCATATAATCTGTTTAAAATTTTCAAAAATATGAAATCGTTACATATATTTGTGACAATTGTGAAAATAAAGTTTGTCTATAGCACAAATTTTCAAAACTTTGTTTTTGGTAAGATGGTTTCAGAAAAAAAGTAAGCAGGTCAAGTGGTAGTTTTTCAAACTTTTGAGAAGAACAATGCTCTTTCTAGTCAATTAAAAACGTCGAATGATTATCGTTTCATTGCTGTTACTAATTATGCTTTTTAAAACTATAAAAAGTTATAATATCGATTCCTGTCTTAATTTCATAATAAGATCTTTTATTTGCAATACTGTATTAGAATCTATTGACACTTAACAACGAAATAAACTCGATTTGACAATATGCAAGATAACTGCAAATGGTGGCATATTGTTCAAGGCAAGTGTGATATCGTTAAAATTGACACTATACAAAATATATCTTAGAGCTAAACTGCCCAGTCAGGTGTAAAAAATTACCACTGAAGACAAAAGAAGGGGTTGGCATTTTCCCCACATGACAGTTTAAGAAGGATGCAGTAAAAACATTTCTTATCAGTCTTAAAATTTTACGTTGACCCTTGGGAAATATAGCATCAGTACAAAAACTTCATCTCTTAAACACTGAAATTAATACAAGAGCAAGATTTCAAACGAAGAAAACGCAGGGAGTTATATTGTTATTGGTAATATTTTCACATTTGTTTAAGACATTTAATTCCATTTATAAAATTTTAAATATTCCTGTTTTTATTTAATACTTTAAACAAAAATATTTAAATACAATGCTTAATAGAGAAAAGAAGGAAATTAAATTGAATGCTGTTTGCTATGTTTTTACTCTTTGTAAAATGCAATGCTTTAGAAAATCAAGGTTGGAATTTAATGAACATGTCGTTAATGTGTTTTGAAAAGGACACACTTATTTGATAAAATTGCTTTTAAAAGCATTTATCAGTCTCGTTAAAGCCAGCAACTACTGTAGACATCTTGAGTTATATTTGAGCAGGACTTCTCAAAGTTCTTAAATGCATCTTCGTGCTTATGTTGTACGTTGGTCCTTTTAAAAACCTGTGTTTATTTGAGCTTGTATAAAATTGTTTAACTCCATTATCACGTTAATGATGTGTCTTTAGCGAGAATCCATAAAATTTATATCATCTTATTGACATTTTGGGTTGAGAATCAACATTTGCGGTGGTCGAAAACATTTCAAATTTGTCTTTCATCTATAACAGAAGCATTGATTAAAAACGGAATAGTTTTGCTGAAAGTGTCGACATTGTAACTATATTTAAATACTTTTTATATTTTTAATAATTTAAAAAGAAATATGGTCGCATTTTTAATTAAATTTGAATACTCATTTAAAACTGCAGTTGAGTTTCTCTCATGAAATAATTGAATAGGAAAAAAAATTATAATAACAGATTTTGAAACAAAAAACTGACATTCAATTTTTTTATGTAAAAAAGACCTCTTAAATTTTACGACCGTTAAAAGAAGTCGGTTTCTTTTGATTATCAATTTTACAAGCATTAATGTTATTGTTAATTACCAATTTTACAATCATTGGTTTTATTGTTAAGGAATCGGGGCCACAAGTGGTTTATTGTTCAGATGCAAGGTTATGGTCAGATAATCATCTGCCGCGCTTTATGGGGACAGATGCCGGCCCCTTTTAGGGATCGCGATGGGCGGTGTCATATGGATACTCGGAAGTTAAAAGTTTTTCTTTCATTTACTTTCAGGAGGAAGAGTTGTTTGGATAGCAGCAGTGACCTGTCTCATGTAAGTTTCTTTTTCTTTGCTTTTTATAAAGACCAGTTAATTATTATTTCACTCTTCGTGTAAATGTGTTTTTTTTTAAACGAATTCAGACATGAAACTGTCTAGAAAATATGGATTTATTAAATTTATTTGTGTTAAATCTCTACAAAGCGCAAACTTAATTAACACCTCGTTGCAGCATACACTTACCAAAATAAAAATTGAAGAAAATTGTGCAACTTTATCTCCTTATTTAATAAATTAATAAATCGATTTTAAAAACTGCGATATGCTCTTCAAACAACACACTTATTTTAAACAGGATTTCTTGTACGCGTTCGTTTTATTTTGTTCTTCTTTGAGTCAAACGCCTAAGATTCTGACCATGACTTATTCATATGCGTTCGTTAGATAACTATTTTGGTCGCGAGAAATAGTCAAGCAGTGGATATATATTATCTCCATTTGTTCTGCAGATACCGAAGATGCTGAGATTTACACCCGGGAAGGACGTCGCCGCTGAAGACATTGACGCCATCATCACACCACCTGGTAAAGGAGAGAGCAGTTGGATGTCCTTGGATACGCCGACAACCACATCCACTGAACATAATGATTCCTTTTCTGAGGTATGAACGTTGTTCTGTAAGTTTGACCAGGGTCTATTTAATCAATTTACTAATTAAATAGACCCTGGTTTGACCATGAACTTGGTGTTAGGTCTTAAATGCCAGTATATTTGACTTGACTTGTGGCAGGAACTAACGGAAGTTGATATCTACACCTACTGCTAAGAGACACCGTCATGACACGTTATGGTAATTTATCGTTTCAACAGAGATTGTAAAAACTAATAATGACGCTAACTAGCCCCATTTCCGCAGTTACGTTTTCATTCACCCCGATTCTTGCATAGAGAACATGCTGTCACAGAGTAAATTCTTACCGTATATCCGGTCGCAAATATATATTTTAGGTTAGGCTAACTTACCAGTAGTTTTTTGTATTGTAACGTAAGATTAAAGTTAAGCCTTACATTTTATTATTTCAGCTTTCTCGTAAGCCATTGGGTCGGTTCCTGTCTTTCGACGTGAAGAGAAGCTTGTTTTCCTGCAAGCGTCTGGTTGATCAACAAACGACGGAAGACTCTCCCGCCACAAAGAGACTGAGGGAGGCAGAGACCGGATATGGAGCCATTTCCCTGAAGGTAATTGATATTTTATTAGGGGGTCTTCCATATGTCTTAATCATTTGAGATTTTGTCCGCAGAATATGACAGAATGTTTGAACAATTTTAAAATAAAACCTAAATCAGTTGTACATAATGGATCCATTACGGCGGAATTATTTAAGTTCTTTAGATATTATAGGACCTACTTGAGTTAGATGTACGCTATTCTGAACGGAACTGAATCGGAACGTCCAAAATGTATGACGGATCGGTCCTCTACGTTTCACTTTCTATTCTTTGTTTATTAATTTCTGATTTTATCTACCAATGATTTTTCTTTTTAGACATTCAATTATTCAAAATTAAATAGTCAATTATAAAAATGATCTATGTTGCATTTTAAAGTTTTCTTTTTTACAGAAGAGTTCGCCACAAGTGAGGGATGAGAATGTAAAGAATGTGGTACATCGCTTGTCTACTGATGAAGAATGTATTGCCGACGGATCTCGCCGGTGTACCTTGCCGACGGTCGCCGGGAAACACAGGGACCTGAAGTCTATATCTCCAGAAACAGTAAGAATTTAAAGAAAAATTGAAAACTGTTTATAACTTAAATTGTTCACGAAACAAATGTACTTCTTTCATTGAATAGATATAAGTTTTGTACCGAAACCCCAACAAATCATAAACTTACCCACGTGTTTTTATTTAAAAAATGAGTTTAGGACATTTTCTCTCATTGTCAATTTATTTGTTAAGTTTTAAGTTCAAAATGTGTTCTGCTGCTTGTGGCAGATATTCATCCGCGTTTAGCTGCATATAATATATTGTCCTCTTTGCTTTTTCAGATGCATGACGTTCTTCGTGGTTGCTATGACGACGAGATAGACGAGGTTACTGTCATAGACTGCAGGTACCCGTACGAGTTTGAAGGAGGTCACATTCAGGTAAGAGTTTGTGGTTTTCTATGGGGACATCTGTACGTTAAAAAAGACTTCTTCCACACAAAAATAAATTTATGGAAAAATACTGGATTATATCACATATTTTTTATAGATTTTATATTTTTATTCAGGATACATTTTTTTCCACAAAATATTAGAAAAGGGGAAATATATATGAATGGGAAATACATTGTAGATTTTTTTCCACCCGAGCATTAAAAAGGTATTTGAAAAATTTTTTTGTTTTCGATTTTAGGGAGCGTTGAACCTGTACACGCGTGATCTCGTGCAGGAGTTTCTATCACGACACAGTGATTCTCACGCATCTTCGAAGAGGCACGTGCTCATCTTCCACTGCGAGTTTTCTTCCGAGAGAGGTCCCAAGATGTAAGTTACCGCTTAAATTGATTAATTAACATTCGTGTTTAAAGGCCCAGTTTCTTGACTAATTGCCGAGCTGTCTGCCACGCCAAGCTGTCTGCCAATCCAGTCAATGATCACCAGTTATAAAAAAAGATTTAGTACAAACAATTTAGAATACTTAACTGCTCTTACTAAGCGTCTATCGGGGTGCAGCTAGAAAAGGCGTTATGAGTGGGTGTTTTCTGTAAAAATAGAAATCTCCTGCTCACAAATCTTTTATTTAAACGGCCTTTCTAAGCAAATATATATTTATCATTTTTATATTACATACATTTATTTAAATACAACGCTTGATAATTCCGTATGCCATATTTAGATTAAATATGTAAAATTACACTTTTCCGCATTGATGTTATTAAATAAACAATATGACGTGTTTTTTTCAGGTTCCGGCACTTGCGAAGTGAGGATCGTGCTATGAACAAGGACCACTACCCCCGCCTCAACTTCCCAGAGGTCTATCTACTAGAGGGCGGATACAAGGCGTTTTTCTACAAGTTCATTGTAAGTATTTAGTGTAAACTTGTGGTCTTCGTGTTTCTTTGACGTTGAGTGGTGAATTCAACTTCCTATCGAAGGGTTAAAGGCGGATGTGCAGGGTCGAGCAGGTGTACACGGTAAAATCGTAAACAGATCGATCTATGTAACACTTACGTGTACTAAACTCTACATTTCAAACCCTCCAGGAGGAAGCTTCGGTTAATTTTACCATTTTACCGGACCAATCCGCTGAAGAAATCCCTTTACAAAAAATACATTCTATATTTAGAGATCATGGGAATGTCAAGCTTACAATTCGTGGTGGCCCAGGCATTTTGAAACAAATGGCGACGTCGATAGCCGGCAAGGTACACCGAATGCGTATTTTGGTCGAAGTCATCACGTGATAATCCCAAAAACCACCGCGGCTTTACGCGGGAAATACACAAAAATAGCTAACCTATGCGCGTCGCATAGGATAGGAAACACCATATATATATCTTCTTTTTTTTTTTTTATATAAAATATTGGTTTGAAATATTTCGGGTGTAAATCAATATTTGAGCTTCAAATAATGATATTCAACTGATTAATAACCCTTTTCGCAAATCTGTTCCATTCATCAATCCTGCACATCTCCCTTTAATTTGTTGCCTGGTATATATCAATTCAATCAAACCATGCAACCACTAACTTACAGCTATGATTTTTTTAGATATAAACAAATCGTGTTTCCACCATTATAAACATACCAGTTGAAACTTAAAATGTAGGTAAAAACTATTAAACTATTCTGAAGAACTCTTAATGTTTTATCAGTGAAAACGGCTATTATTTATCCTATATTAAATGGTTTCTTGAACAGGAAGAGACATTCATCGGACAGTCTGTTGGTTTCTCATGATGTTCAAACCTGGCATACATATCTTTAATCTTTTTTTTCAGGAACAGTGCGAACCTCAGTCATACAAGCCCATGCTCCACAAAGACCATGCTGATGATTTACGTCACTTCCGGGGAAAGTCTAAATCCTGGACCTACGGTGAGAGACGGTTGACGCGAACCACACTCCGGTTTTAGTGCTTACAAAAAGTTACTGACTTTAAGTGCTAACTCGGTGTTGAACTGAGGCAATGTCAGGGTGTGGCAGCAATTCACTTAAGAGTGACTAAGACACACTAGTGTCGAACATGCACACTAACATGTGGCAGAGACACACAATTTTACTGTGATAACTAGTGCTAGTTCTGTGATAGTGTTAAATTGTTTTCTGTTTTTGGATACACCTGTTAAGAAAGTATAATAACGGAAGTGGGTATGAATGTATGTACCGATGTAAGATGACCGGTAATAATGATGCTGATTTGAAATACCTAGTGTAAGGTTAGCACATGAATGTTCCTTGTGATCTTATGTATTTATATTTTGTTTGTAAGAACTGTTTGTTTATGCTTCTTATCTTCATGTCATCTGAACTTTACACTTTCATCCCACTCTTCTTTTCATCTTGTTATTGATATACATTGAAAAAAAAACAACAACAAAAAAACAAAACGAAAATGAACATAAACTAAATAAATAAAACCTACCTTCAGATTTGTCTTTTAAGTTGGGAGGTAAGTAGAAGATTTCGTACCAGCGGCCTCAGTGTAGAGCGTCGGCACGGTAAGCCGGAGGTCCTAGGTCGAATCCTGGTCTGGGCTACTTTCCAACCCAAAATTATCTGCCTATAGACTAAATCACCACACGGTACACCTCAAGCAATCATGATTTCCAAATATTTTAAAACCTGTAAAAAGGTTACCCTGCAGATAGTCTATTCCATATGGAATAGGCACCCTAATGACGAACCTTTCATTTTAAAGCTGTCAAGAAGATTCTACTTTTGTGTCAATACGTCAATTCACGGCATGGGCGCAGCCATTGTTTTTCTAAAGTAATTGCCGGTTTATTCTTTTATCGTTATCGTCTCAACCTCAATTCATTTGACATGAACTTGACGACTGCTGCCTTGTTTTTTTCTTACCGCATTTTGCTAATGCATTTCTTATTCACTAGAGAAAGCAATCAGCCACAGTCTAGCAGCCTGAAAACATCTCCCCATCTTCACGACGCAACCGATTACTTGACTTTACCCCCTGTTAAGGGATTTCTTGAACAAAGTTTGTAGGCTAATAGATTGACCCATAGAAAAAGAGATCTTTGATAAAGCGAAACTTACCAGCACTTGCATTGCCGCGATTTCACCGTGCCCAATCGTTACCTTGCGGAAACGAGAAAGTCGCGTCGGATCCCGGAAATTTCCGATTAGTATTTTGGTGATTTTGTAAGAAAATCGTTGTTTTTATATACTTGTCAATAATTTCAGATGAAACAACCAAGTGCAGAATGATCTCCTATGAATTAACTATAATGCTCACTAGTCGATTTCCTCCACACTGAGCATTATAGCCGATTCCTAGGAGATCATCTCGCACTAGGTTGTTATCTCTAAAAATATTTATAAGTATATAAAAACAACGATTTCGCAAGGTAACAATTGGGCACGGTTGATTTTGTCTTCCGGGAAACCGAATTTGTTTTCAGTACAAGCAAGGTATAAACCCGCCACAAATAGCTTACTGAATAATGTTCATAACCAATGTTCCCAAATCGGAATTAACGGACTCGATTCAACTGTGTCTGTTTGTAAGATATTTTGAGAATTATAGTATAAGAGAAACCGCAACATCTAGCTTTATCAGAAAATTCTATGTCTGCAAGACGTTGCAATTAAAATGAAAATGTCCCGTGATAATAGAATGCATCGGTTAATGTGCTTATGAAACATTTTACATTAACAGTTTTAATCTCATTTTTTTGTTTATTCAAAAGTTTTGTTCATAACAATTCCAATAATTGAGTTTAGTTATATCTGCAGAGTAAGATTCACACTAAGGACTCTGAATTTGAAACGGGGTTCACACTTGTAAGAGTACACATTTCTAACAGTGTCCAAGGTTATAAAACTGAGCATGGAACCCAGTTTCAAATCTCAAGCATCGGATTGGCTGAAATGGCGACCAGTCGCTATTTCTGCCGATCAGATGCTTGAGATTTGAGACTGGTTTTCAAACTCAGTTTTATAATCTTCAGCGCGGGTCTTTACTCAGTGGATACAGTGAAACGTTGATGCACTCGGGGTTTACATACATAAAACATCAGTGAACAACAATGCCGAACTTTCTTGACTTTTGATCTTATTACAAACGACTCTAACATTTATGCATCACGGAAACCGCGAAGAGAGGAGATCAGGCCAGCTTGCATCTTAATTCACATAATCTTACCAGGATCTACACTGTTCATTTCTTGAAATAACCCGACGTATCTACAAGCCACTTGCGTACTTCCTAATCAGACTACATGAGTGCACAGGGTGATCTTGATGTATACTGGCCCCAATCTAACCCCTTTCTGGAAGTCTTTCATCCCGACCTTCTGTTAATAATCTTCTGTAGCGTTTCGATTTTCCTGGACTACGTATTTGTCACGAATGGAGGTGTTATCACATATTTAGCCACAAATACACACCACAGCGAGACTATCCCTTTCCTCCATACATACATCTTTATTGTGTGGGTGAACAGTTTAGATCCAGATCAGCCGGCATATCCGTGCCGTCTGATCAGGATCTAACCTGTTCGCTTTTTGATTTGTTAGGTTATTTCTGACCAAAATGCGGCCAGTGCAGATCCTGATCAGACAACACGGATGTGCAGGCTGATCTGGATCTACACTGGTCGCATATGCGTAAAAATGCGTATATATGGAGAAAAGGGCTTTATTACTTCGTCTGTATTTTCAAGTTCGAGATCAATGAAGATAATTTTAAATCACTTTGCATAAATATGCACCGTATCCAGACAATTTGTCGCAACAAATAAATCACGAAACGTGATAAAATATATTTGCTTTATTCTTGAAAATTATATTGGTCACACATGCATGGACGGATAATTTGGAAAAACTTGGCATATCTCAATGATGTGCCACTCGCCAAAACCAAACCGATTCCACTATTTTCTAAATGTGTTCGTGATTTGGGATTTGCAGCGGTCTCTACAACAGTTTATTACCTTAAAAAAAGAAAAATTCAAAATGATTTCGGTTGGGTGCTTGATTAATTTCTGTTTACTGTGGTGTAATTTAATTTCGCATGGGCGAATTTCTCGCCAAAACACCCACAAAATATATATTCGCGAATGCTTAAATTCGCGCAATTGTATATTTCTATTAAAACATATCATTACATGGTATAATTTCGCTGGTGTTAAAATTCGCAGATTTTCCCTAGCGCGAAATAAGCGAAATTAAAACCCGAGCGAAATAAAATGATACCACAATAACTGCTGTGTAGTGGAATATCCTAAAAGATATCATGCTGCAAACTCGTCGAAAAATACATGTAGGTAACGCTGATTATATCACCTTTTCTCTCTTTATTCACCTAAACTAAATATAGTATTACAATGTTGTTTTTCCTTTGTTTATGAACTGACCCAACAAGGAGCATGGCACGTGAATCACTGTGCCAAACAGCCTGCAGGATTTCACAACGGGGGCTCGTGTTGTAGCTGGTCTGTTTGGTGCATCAGTCACACTATCCTCCGTTGTTCTTGTAGGACTAGTGGTAGGTTTATTAGTTGGAGCGAAACTAGTTCCCCGGTTAAAACTACCCTCTAGGGTCCAGCGTTTGAAAGGATAGTTTCCTCTAAAATGTAAAGTAATGTACTTAACAACATTAAATATTAAAAAGGTTTAAGGGCTTACCACACTCCTCCCAAGCACGTTCATCGATAAAAAAGAAAATTTCTCAATAACGGCAAATGCCGTTAAATGAAACTTTGCACAAGTAATGTTACTAATGTATCTTTATTTTGGATATGGTAGGACACGTTAGAACAGTAAAGAAAAATAGCGAAATCTAAAAATTCCCTCAACTTCTATTTACATAAATTCACAAAAATTAAACAACACGAAACATCATTTTAAATGCCCACATGAGTAATATGATGCTGACAACAATTTCTTGTGTCCTCGTAACTTACATATGTAAACTTTACGAGATAATAGTTAAAGTGTATTTGACCTTCAATTTCCTGGTCGCTTCCTGGTCTGGTTCCTGACTATCACTGATTTCTCTTTTATTAGTTGAAAGTTCTTAACAAAGTACTTAACATTTTCTTGTCAGTATTGCAGTCACGTGGGAATTTAAAATTATGTTTTGTATTGCTTAGTTTTTGTGAATAAATGTAAATAGAATTTTAAGGAATTTTTAGGTCTAGCTTTTTTTCTTTACTTTTCTTACGTGTCTTACTTTATGCAAAATAAAGATACATTAGTAACATTCATGTGTGCAAAGTTTATTTGAACGGTATGTTGCAATTATTGAGATTTTGATAATTTTCTTTTTATCGATGAACGTGCTTGGGAGGAGTGTAGTAAGCCCTTAGAAAGCAAAGTGAAAAAACATCTGAAAAATAAAAAGCCTTGTAATTCGGTCCATAGTTAATTTAGGTTTGTAAAGCGATAGTCAAGGTTTTTGTACGGGGTAGAGTAACGAATCTTGTTGTGTACATTGTAGGCAATGTTAATGCTAGGCATAACATTGTTATTTTAGTATACAATTATTTTGTTTCTTGGCCGGGTATGTGATTAAATATATCGCCGGTCTACGGAAGCCCATTGAGGCCGTTTTTGAGTAAGAAGTTAGAAGGCCACAAAATTCGAACTTAGATGTTAAATCTTAGGTCTTCTAGATCTTAGAAGTTCGGAATAAGATTTCAGGGGTTCTTTTTATCAATGACGACGTTTAGTATTTATTCTGAGTCAGCAATAGGCCGGTGGCCAGGAACATGTTTGCTCCCCCCCCCCCCTTGGGGAATTTTGTAGACATAATTTTTCTGAAAGCCTGTTATGTCCTGGATATTTTGCAGTTTGTTTGCACTCTGGCGAGTGGGGCATAAGGGAGTTACGGAGGTTTTAATATGTTACCCCTAAAATTTGTAGAAAAAATATATCGATTTTGAATCTTTAATTCTGCTCTATTCCAGATACGATTTAATAAAACTTATATTTTTGTATAAGGATGAAGTATTATCTGTCGATTGATGTAGTTTTCATTTCAAAATTTTTGCACTTAGGTAACATATTTAGTGTATAACATACATAACCCTAAAAAGATGTAATTTAAGTCAGAAACTTACCTGTAGGATTTTTATTTGTAATCAAACTTTGGCAATAATACATGTTTTTGAAAGCTGCATGATCAAACAATATAAAACAGTGTGATTTTCATAAAAATCACACTGGCATTTGTAATAATTTTTCCATAATCTTATATGTTACCATATCGCTAATTCAAACATTTTATTCATGTTTTGGGATAAACAAGCATAAAATATAGAGTTTAATTAAATTATTGAGCTTTATAAATGTAAGTGTTCTTGAAACTTGCATGACTTCAAATTTTCAACATACATAACATATGTTACTTATTAAAATAAGGCTTATTTCCTTGTTTTTATTTAATTTTAATGGTGTTAGCTGATATCTATTTGAAGAAATTAACTATTTGTGCTCTGTGCAATGTCCTGATGTTTGTTAGCCCTGTGAAAATTTTTAATTACCTTCATAGATGTTTTTTAAACTAATATTACTGATTGAATTAAGTATTTTCTCTTAAACTGATATTGTTGTACAAAGAACTGATTACATTTACAAAACTGTATCACGACTATTCAATCATTTTAGATTAAACTATAAAATAATCATAGTAAGATGTCTGTAGTGTATAATATGTTATGTTATGTTATGTTGTTAAAATGTTAAAGTGTTTAAGCTTTTCCATTGTAAACCTTCTCCGTAACATATAATTCCGAGGTTACAATATTGACAAAGTACAATGCATTTATGAAATAAATTCTAAAAAAAATAATTTTTAGAATTGGTTCCAAAAGTAAAAAGACAAGAGATAAAAATATTGCTTTGGAAAGTGTTACAAACAAAACTAATTAAAATTAAATATATGTTACCTAATTATTAAAATAATTTTTTTAGAAAGATCACCAAATAAAATAAATTTCTAAACCGTGTTTTAACCGGTAGTTTGTATCTAGATTACAGTAGAGTCATTCATAATGTGAATATGAACTTTCTATGAACTATATTTACTAAAAACAAGGTTGAAAGCACCAGTTCTGGTCTTTTAGAGCAATAATAACTGACAATTCTGTTAAATAAAACATGTGAAATAAGAAAAATAAATTGTCCTAAATGAAACATTATTGTTTCCATTGTTCAAAAAAAGCTTAAAATGTGTTAAGAATTCCTTAAGATCTTTGTAGAATGTTATTTTTCTTAAAGACAAATAAGTGTTAAAGAGAAACATCCCAATTTGAAAGACAAACTGTGTAATGCAGGTGATGGTAAGCAAATAGACAAGTTAACGTTGACTTTTGTATAATAATTTTTTTAGGTAAAAATTCTTTTACTTGAGTCAAAAAAAATACTATATAATGCTCATGCTGTTTCAATGTTTTACGAATTCTACACTGAACCTTAGTATTTTAGATGAATAAAACTACTTTTAAAAACATTTCGAACATCAGATATATAATTTAATCAGCTAAATTGTGTAAAGTTTAAATTCAGTAGCTTTTAAATTTGTTATAGATCAACTTTACCATAATATAATATTATATAAAAATATTTATCAAAATGTTAATTTACTAATCATTTGCAGTTTCTTGCTTTTCTTTTCTTTTTATTTTTGCTGATTATTAAAGTAAAAATTGGTAACATATTACAGGATGACTAAAGACATAAATAGAATAATAAAATGATAAACAATGTTTCAACATTTTTTTAGAACAAATTAACGTTATCTGTCTCAATCAAGAGTATCTGGACAGCTTTAGACTGGATGCACCAGCCCATGATTAGTGCAAACGTAAGCTGTATTACAATGTTGTCACTGAGCCATATTGATAGGTTTATTGTTAATTTAAAAAGATTTAAAATAGGACGAACTTGAACCATCTACATCATACACATTTATTTCAAGACATATTGAGCAGTACACAGATCATTAACCTCTAAAGTTTAACTACGTTTAAATGAAAAATACATTACTGTTCAATATTACCAGCATCAATACCTTAATTTGCTTTTGTAACATAATTCTATATATATATTACCTATTTTAATACAAGATACATAAAGTGCAGGGAGGTTGGTAACTAAAATACGTTCTTTTGGGTAACATATTTAAAAATGGTGATTTACGATATGGTATTTATTTTTATTATGAGATAAAGCTAACTAATCGTTAAAACTCATGAAGAGGTGTATTTAAAAAAAAACAAAACACAATTACACCAAAACTTCAAATTTATTTACCATAGGCATAAGTATATGATAAAGCATAATAGTAAAAAGGTGAAATATGCATATCAGGAAGTCACATATAACTAAAGTTATAGATAATATTAACAAAGTTTTTAACACAGTTTACCTTTAAATCATACAAATTCAATATGTCTTTAAGAGTTTATTTCTTTATAATTTATTTCATTTATAAATATTTTATTTGCTATCTTTGAGATGTTTTTTCCATTGTTTTTTTTTTCAGATATTTTGGTTTTTGGAATTTACAAATATATGTATTTATTTACATACATTAAACAAGAAATGTGCCTCAATGTGACTTTATTACATTTAAATACTGCAGTCTTATTTATATTAATGAATTAAGCAAATAAAACAGAAATTCTTTATTAATGTAAGTAAGAAATGTTGCATACAACTTTTTAAACTAGGTTTTGATGATAAGTAACATATCTTAATGACTATTTATAGACCTATACCTTAGGTTGCAGATGTTTTATTGCATTAAAAATTAAAAAAAAACCATCTTCCTGGTGTAGAAAAAATAGGTTTATTTCAGAACTTTTATAATTGCCAATTATTTCTTCAATGCATAAAATTTTCTCAAAGGTCACATATTCAAACAGGCGTTACGGTAAAACGCCCCACTCGCCAGAAAGCAAACAAATTGCAAAATGCGAGGAATGGGATAGGCTTTCAGAAAAACATACCCTTCAAAATTCCCCCAGAGGGCAGGGGGGTCTATTGGCAGCTCAAGGTCTAATACATTTATGGCTTGTTTTCCCATTTTCTTTTCTTTCGGTAACATATTTCAATATAGCGTTACGGGCTTATGTCCCAATGTATATCACTGTATTATATTTGTCCTGATGTCCCATTTATCTTACTATATTTTACTTATAAGCACAAATTACTTGCTACTGCACGTAAGAAATGATTCATACATTTTATTTTAATAGGTTTTTATGTTAAATAACATAACTTTATCACTATTTTAGACCAATACCTTAGGTAAATGATGTTTTATTGCATTAGTAATGTAGATTAGAGCTTTCTGGTGTAGAATAAATATGTTTAGTTTAGAACTTTTACAATTGTCAAATATTTCATTCTTACACAAACTTTTTTCAAAGGTAACATATTCAAACATGCGTTACGGAAAAACGCCCCACTCGCCAGAGTGCAAACAACTTGCAAAATGCGTAGAATGGTATAGGCTTTCAGAAAAACATACCCTTCAAAATTCCCCCAGGGGGGGGAGGGGGGTCTATTGGCAGCTCAAGGTCTACAAGTATTTCGTGTTATATGAAATTAAATTATTGCGAGAGTATATTAGATATACTACCGTTGAAATAAAGCCATTCTCAACTCGTGGCCTGCGTCGAAGTCTTGCTTTGTGTTTGCGTGTTTGTCACTAGTGTCCAGTTGTGATTTTGGCGGACCTCTTAAAAGATCAGCTTCAATAAGATCCCGCAGCAAGGCAAGCTCATCTAGATCTATAAAGTATTCATTGTTTCTCGTTACAGATATTGTAAGATGGACGATACGTTTGTAGCCGCTACATTTGTTGTTGGGTAAAATGTTGTGTTTGTGTCCGCCTGCGATAGCAGATTCTGTTGTCCGGCGGCGTCATCAGTGTCGCCCGGTAGTCCTTACTTAAACTGGAACTTAAAGTTGCCAATAACTTCAAAAAGTACTTGCCCTATTGGCTAAGTACCTTTTTAAAATATACAGCTGTTTGAACAAAGCTATCGTGACGATAAGAATGATAACTCCTTATTAACTATTTTTCGGCGTTAGCTGTCTAAGCTCACTTTTGACCTATTTTTTCGACCAATGAAATATTGTAAATAAAACTTATTATGCAGCGGGATAACCAAATAGATTATTTTGATTGGTTATTAGTGGCTCTCGTTAATGATTACCGTAACGATTTTTATATATTGTTTTAGTATTTACATGGCACTTATATGTTCGGGCATTTACGTTTTTTAAAAGCGATAATTGTATTGGAGAAAAATATATTTATAGTATAAATAACCAGTTAAGTCAATTGATGGCTTAAATACGATTTTATATGGAATATTCATGCGTGTCAGGTAAACACTCGAGTACAATACACAGTGTAAAACGACAGAGAAGTGCTGATATTTCTGGTTCTTACTGGTTCCTTTCTAGTTCCTTTAATACTGATTGTTAATCTCAAGTCAAGTTATTCAAATCGCCTTGGTGTAGTGGTTATCACACACGCCTCTCCAGCGGAGGCCCCGGGTTCAATACTCGGGAGGGACACTTTTTTTAAGTTAATTTACGTAAAAATGGTAGATTTCGCTCTTGTAACAAGTTGTTATTATTTTCATTTATTGTATTTTAATAACATTTGTTCGTCATTAGTACTAACTCTACAAGAGGTATTTTATTGAAACTGAATAAATGTACAGTTAATGTTAGACATTCTTCTTTAATCGACGTATTATCACCAGACGAAATTTGTGCACGCTCTTTATTTTATTCTTTATTACATATAAAAATCTTTTCCATCAACGCCGTTTATCTTTTTTAAAAGATATTTCTTGTTTGCGTTGTGCCCTTTTCAAATTACTTAAACCTTAAACTAAATGTTTTTGCTTAAACATTTTTTATAACTACAAAAATGATATTACTCTTGATTGACTTATTTTGAGTTATGTCCCTTTCATATAACCTTAATTGAAAACTAAATGTTGAAAACTTGAAAAGTACTTGTTTATTTTCACGATACTTTGAAAATATCATTTGCATGAACACAATTTTCAGACAACAAGAAATATATTCCTGACAAGGCCTAATTGTTTATTATTGTTTTTGTGTTTACGGCGATAATTGCAGTGAGTTTCATGCAAAATTGGAGCTGTGTGTGTACCTTAAATTATAGGCACAAACCTGAATTTAAAGTTGCATAAAATTATGACAGATTAATCTTCATATAAGATCTTTATGTATTATTAGGTTACTATTAATTGTTTGAATAATTATAAATTAACTTCAACAAAAAATCGAAATAATAAAGCCTTGATATACTTTAAAGATGACGTGGGTGGTTTTCAATGTCACAACGTTAAGATTTTTACATGAACACCGTTTGCATGGTGTACGTCTTGTTGTTTTTTCTCGGGGGAAATGATATCAGTTTGCACATATAAGAATTTCTTTTATTAAAAATATACTTGTTAATCAAATTATGTCGGTCTCCAGTCCACGACCGAGTTTGTCAAATGCGACCGCGTCGTGCGAATGGTGAGCAAGTAAAATTCATAATGTTGTGAACTACCGCAGTGGTCTTTAAAGAATTTCTTAAAGTATCTAAGCATGTTCCAAATATTTAGTGACAGGACGCGACTTTTCACTGTGCTTATGGAGTTATTGATAATTAAGCTGTTATTAGCTATTTGTAATCTGCAACATTGTCTTTAAATTTTCAAAAAACTGAATGTAAACATAAAATTTAAAATTATGTTTGATGACATCGATTAATTTGAAACACTTACCATCAAGTTTTTCAGCAACAACTGCGAGAGTGGCAAACACCGTACAGACAAAAATTAACAACACTTTATCCATTATGAAAAACATGCCTTTATGCTAGGCGTTTGCAGGTGAAAGATAAAAACTTTCTGTGACCTATTATCAAATGTTTTTCTGCTTTTATTTTGATTTCAGTAGGATGTTTACAGCTGATAGTATCAGTGCAGATCATCCTTTAGGCAGTTCATGGTTTCATCTACATTTACCCCGGTCTCGTTCCTCTTTATGATTCTTTGAAAGCCATTTAAATTGAATTCATATGACTCGGCCATTTGTGTAAGGCAATAAAAATTAATATTTAATGCTAGCATTTGAATTAGACATAAATCGAAAGGCGGCATAGACATCACTTATGGCGCTTAACTAGTTGTCTCCCCTCCCACTTCAACTAGCTAACTATACAGTGAGTGGTTTCTGCAAATTTTATGTGTGTTCGTATTAGCGAGGCGAGATATCGAAGTAACGAAACACGAAAGGTCGAAGTCATTCTTATTTTTCGTGTGTTAGCCTTTCCATTTTCGAGGCGAATACACGAAATAACTAAACATTGAAGACGGAAAAACACGAAAATTTAGAGGCGAACACAAGAACGTGTATATTAATCTCTTTTCATGTCGGCTGGAATCAAAACTTCGTGATATCGCCATTCTTTTGTAATGTCTTCGTGTATTCGTCTCGAAAGGCGAAAAGCGAACAAATATGAAGTTTAATACCTTTCGTTACTTTGAACCGCCGAGAGGAACACACGACAAATCACGGTCAGTTTCGACCCGCTTTTCGTGTATTCGCCTTCCGGCAGGAATGGGGCACTATTTACGTGCGGAGTGGAGTCCTTTTACTGCAACGTAAGCGAAATATGTCGTCCGTATTTTGTGTCGATTTTAATAACAAATAATTATTATAACTTTTAATAAACATCCAATATTCAATATTTGTACTTTCAAACACACCGAATTGTTAGTACTGAAGTTGAGTTAGGCAGTGTTCTATATCAATACTTGGCCTGTATATTATGCCACTTAAGAATGCGATCGTGCTAACGTTCTCATACTTCAAAATTTAAAAGCTGGTTTTACGTTTTATGTTCATTAAAAAAAAAACATGTACTAACCATATTTAACATATTTGTTAAATCTGATTGAACCCTTCAAGTCCCCTCAAAAATGATTATAAAGAATTAACTGGATATTCATTTAAGACGGTAAAATTAACTATTTTTCTAAATGGATGTTGTAATTCTTGGGTTTAAAGATTAATTCCTTATAAAACATTTGAATGAATCCGCTGTTTTATTTTATGTGATTGTTTTCCTCCTTACAGCCTCCAGTCATTCCGAATCGAAAAATATTTATTTGTTTACTTGACACAAGGTCAACAAATGTTGTTATCTTGACCGTAAAGACACAATTTTATGTGTGTAAAAGTCCGTGTTATACATGTAGTTTAATAAATACATGGTAATTTACGAACTATTTATATAAAGACAAAGTTTAATGGACGACCTTGCAGCGTTAATTATTTTGCGTACAGAGAATCTTATTGCTATTTTCTTAAGAAAATGATTAACTTTATTGCATATTGATGTGAATTTCACAAAATCTAAGAGAACAAGTGGATAGACATTATAACAGAACAGCAGGAAATCCTCTGTGCAATTATTTTTAATTAAACCCGAATCCATGACGCAAAAGTCCATCCGAATCAAAGTTTATTTACAAGAACAAATAATGTTGCCATTGATTATATGGGTTAAGGATTACGTCGATTTCAATGAGTTAAGCGGCAGGTAGATACCAATGCACTGTAATGACTGGAAAACGACAGGGCTGCTCTCACAATACGCAGACAGTTATGAATGTATCTCGGTGCTATTGTCTAATCTAGAATTAAAAAAGTCAGTATTCTTAAAAATGTTACATTTCATATTTTAATTTCTCCTAAATAAAAACTTGTTTTAGTGTTTCTAATGCAGTAAAATTCACTCACATCTGGCCTAAAGGTTATAAAACTGAGTTTAGAAAGCTGTCTCAAATTTCAAGCTTCTGATTGGCTGAAATGGAAACTGGTCGCTATTTCAGCCAATCAGATGCTTGAGATTTGAGACTGGTTTCCATGCACAGTTTTATAAACTTGGGCCATTTGTAGGCATTATACACTGATGTAATTAATATAAACCACAACTGAGACATTGAAGTATTCCACCCTAAATGTGACTAGGCAGCTTTAACCGTTCCTCCATATATATGCATTTTTACGTGTGTGCGACCAGTGTAGATCCAGATCAGCTGGCACATCCGTGCCATCTGATTAGGATCTGCACTGGTTGCATTTTGGTCAGAAATATCCCAAAAATCCAAAAGTGAAAAGGTTAGATCCTGATCAGATGGCACAGATGTGCCAGCTGATCTGGATCTAGACTGTTCGCCCACGCAATAAAGGTGTATCTATGGAGGAACGGGTTAAATAACATGGTCCTTTGTGACAATGCAATTCGTGAAAATATCGGTGCCAGAATCACTTGGTGACAAAATACAATAATTAAATTTAACATACAAAACTCGTCTATTCATTTACTTCATATATACACCTTTTATTGCATGCTCAAACAGTGTAGATCCAGATCAGCCTCCACATTCGTGCCATCTGATCAAGATCTGAACTGTTCCTTTTTGGGTCAGAAATAACCTTATAAATCAAGAAGCGAACAGTGCAGATCCTGATCAGATGGCACTGATGTGCTGTCTGATCTAGATCAGCACTGTTTGCATATGCGATAAAAGGCATATATATGGAGGAAAGGGATATATCTTTATTCTGAACACTGACTTTTTATGTTTTTCTTATAACCATGTTACAGTGCCACAGGAAAAGGTATTTTCAGACAGTTGACATCAATTTTCGAAATAACATCATTAAGTTGATTTGAAGACAATTCTTTTAATGCATTTTGCAGTAAAAAAAATAACATTATCAAAATGTAACAAAAAGTTACAAAATCTCAATTCATTTCGAGAAAATAAGAAATAATTGTAAGTTCTTTAAAATACGTAATAACTGAAATATCAAACAACATCACCAAAGACATCTTACCCCCATGGTGTGCCCCATGTAAGGTCAAAGATAAAGATCAGTTGTTGGAAAACCTTGACTATATTTGTAACACTGTGATCAATATTCCTTGTGTTATTTCTTGCATGAAATCACTGTAACTACAGTACAAGGGTCAAGGTCAAAGGTCGCTCCGTCTTTTCCATTTCTGTTTTTAGGACTCCAACAAAAGATAAAAACACATATTCTATAAATTAAAAAGTCTACTTCAATTTGTAAATTTTCTCTGCATATATTTCAGCATCTTTCCTTCCTTCACAACAATGCTGCCATGAAGTTGGTATAACATCAAGTCCATAGTATGCCCCTGCTATAGATCCCGCCATGGTTGCGACAGTATCTGTATCTCCTCCTAGGGAAATAGCATAAATGATGGTTCTTTCAAATGGATGTCGATCCTGAAAATTAAACAGTATAAACATTGTTAAAAAAAACAATTTCAACAAGGCTACATTTTAAAACAACAATTTGATCAAATAGATCCTTAAGCTTTACTCCATGGATACAGCTTGTATCCTGTGTGCGACTTTACTATGTTTGCTATTCATTTAACCCATTACTCCATGGATAATCATTTTTAAGCATGTGTGACATTCGAGTCATCTGATCAGGATCTGCAATTGTCCCATTTTGTTCAGAAATAACCTTATAGATTTTAAATCTAAAAGCGGTCAATGCAGATCCAGATCAGATGGCCTAAATGTGTAGGCTGATCTGGATCTACACTGTTCGCCCATGCAATAAAGGTGTTTATATTGCCTGCACATTAATGCAGTCTGATCATGATCTAACCTGTTTAGGCTTATATCTGAAATATTATAAATAAAAGTTAACTGTGAAGAACTTATAATAAAATACTAGAAATGGTCTTTGACACACTTTCTGTGCAAGTTTGATCATAACTGACCCATATGATGTTAATATAAAAGTTGGTAATTGATGGATGTCAAAGAACAAAACTTTATCATACCTCATCTCAAATCTTCAGCTCAGGGCCTAAGATAATAAAATTAAGATTGGAGACCAGTCTCAAATCTCAAGAATCTGACTGACTGAAATAGCAACCATTCTCAAATCTCAGTTTTATGATGTTGGCCCCAGGTGAGCTTATGAGGTATGTGTTGTCAATTTTGATTTCTCTAGTGTTTATTTTCCTTACCTCAAGCCCTTCAATATCTTTCATAGATCTAAGGAAGCAATATATAGCTGCTGGAACAGAATCTAATGCTGCTATATAAACACCTGCAAGAAAATAAAAAGAATCACTGACTTATTATAAATCTCAGTCATATATATGCCAACGCCACCCTTCTTTTACTTCCTTCCAAAAAAAGGGGGGGGTTATAACACAATCTTACTAAGTGAAAAAGAAGAATAACTTAACCCTTTCCTCTATAGACACACCTTTATTGCATGGGCGAACAGTTTAGATCCTGGATCTGGATCTACACTGGTTGCACATGTGTAAAAATTTGTATATGTGGAGGAAAGGGTTAAGCAATATTTGAAGTAATGGGACTTGCTGGTAATGATGTTGATCGTCAATAAATAATCCAAGTTTCAAGTTGATATCTATTGTAGTTTTAAAGTCATGGACCAAATGCATAAAAACTTTAACAGTTCCCTATGCCAGCTCCCTAAAACCTGGTTTAAACCCCCAGTGGCAATTTGTTTTGCCACTGACTGTTCCAAGGTGGTAGCCCCTCGAGTTCTCATTTTTGTTAATTGTTTGTGGTGTCTGTTTTGAATCTGATCATTTTATTAACCATGCTCTTTCTCTTCTTCTTGGCTGTGTGGGGAGGCTGTGTCTTCTGAATGTGGCAATTACTGATATGCACATTTCACTTTTTTTTTAAGTAGGATAGCTACTATATTATTCAAATTGTCTGGCTAAAAAACTATGTTAAAACCATTTCCTTGTTTTGTTTTGGGTCCCTTTACTTAAAAATGTTCAGATTTACCAATAAAAACACTTTAGATTTAAAATCGTCTCATTGTCAAATCCAATGGCTTATACTCTACATATTACTTTTTCACTGACTGCAATTTACCTAACTTTTCCCTGATCTCTTTTGGGTCTGGTAACGTCTCCCGCTGACATAGATCTCGTATTTCTGCCAACTTTGCACAATATGGTAATCTAGGTTGTTGTTTTACTTCCTCTGATTTTACTTCTTCTTTAAAAGCACTGCTAAAAATATAAAAACTCTATGGGTGTTAAGTTGGACACTTGCCAAGTACAAAAAGCAGCAAACTGGGTCAAATATGACTTTGATCTAAATATTCTGGCATCATGAGACCTTGCTGTCATAAGAAGTATAATGTGAATGTTTGATAAGAAATATTTAGAAATGGAGAAGTAATAGCCACTGTTAAACTTTTGTGACAAAAGCCAATAAAGTTTTGGTGACATTGTGACAAAATCCAATTACGTTTGGTTGACATTGTGACAAAATCCAATTAAGTTTTGGTGACATTGTGACAAAATCCAATTAAGTTTGGGTGACATTGTGACAAAATCCAATTAAGTTTGGGTGACATTGTGACAAAATCCAATTAAGTTTGGGTGACATTGTGACAAAATCCAATTAAGTTTTGGTGGCATTGTGACAAAATCCAATTAAGTTTTGGTGACATTGTGACAACATCCAATTAAGTTTGGGTGACATTGTGACAAAATCCAATTAAGTTTTGGTGGCATTGTGACAAAATCCAATTAAGTTTTGGTGGCATTGTGACAAAATCCAATTAAGTTTTGGTGGCATTGTGACAAAATCCTATTAAGTTTTGGTGGCATTGTGACAAAATCCAATTAAGTTTTGGTGGCATTGTGACAAAATCCAATTAAGTTTTGGTGTCATTGTGACAAAATCCAATTAAGTTTTGGTGGCATTGTGACAAAATCCTATTAAGTTTTGGTGACATTGTGACAAAATCCAATTAAGTTTAGGTGACATTGTGACAAAGTCCAATTAATTTTGGGTGACATTGTGACAAAATCCAATTAAGTTTTGGTGGCATTGTGACAAAGTCCAATTAAGTTTTGGTGACATTGTGACAAAATCCAATTAAGCTTGGGTGCCATTGTGACAAAATCCAATTAAGTTTTGGTGGCATTGTGACAAAATCCAATTAAGTTTTGGTGGCATTGTGACAAAATCCAATTAAGTTTTGGTGCCATTGTGACAAAATCCAATTAAGTTTTGGTGCCATTGTGACAAAATCCAATTAAGTTTTGGTGCCATTGTGACAAAATCCAATTAAGTTTTGGTGCCATTGTGACAAAATCCAATTAAGTTTTGGTGGCATTGTGACAAAATCCAATTAAGTTTTGGTGACATTGTGACAAAATCCAATTAAGTTTTGGTGACAAAATCTAAGTACAAAAGGGGCATTTTTCTGTTAAATGTGTTCTTGACCTAAATATTCTTTCATAAGCAATTTAACTGAAAGTTTGATGAAAACAATACTAAAGAAATAGCAAAGTTATAGCCAACATTATATTTTCATGAGGAATAGATCAAAAGACAGCCTACAGACAAAGTGGTCCCAGAACCCTATGCATTGCTGTTTCTTTGAAAGAGCAACATAAAAAATGAAGACAGAGTAATACATGTAAGAGCACCACAAAAGCAGATGAGAAAACAACAAGTGTACAATCTTTGAAAATTGTATTTTCAGACTTATGTAATATTAAGAGTTTGAACCTAAACATTAACCTGATGTCTGTGAAAAATCGCCACAATATATGCCCGTATTTTAACAATCTATGCTAATTTGTTAAATCTGACAATTAAAAGATAATCATTTCGGAGTGGTTGAGCTGGAGTGGTTGAGTCAATCAGGCTGGTTTCCAAACTTTATCAAGATCTAATGGCATATGCCTTATGACCAAGTAAAGTAAATACAAATGTAGCAATCTCTGATGATGGACCACAAATACCGTTTATGAGCTATAGAGATTTTCCCTGATAACTATTTTTTAGAAATATTAACACAGGAAGCATGATTCATAATGCTATTGGCAAGGGTTGAAAAATGATCTGAAGATATTATTTTAGTCGAAATGGATACAATACTATATAAAATACACCAATCTTCTGTAATATACGTCTTATGCAGGTTGTCAATGCAAGCTGATCTGGATCTACACTGGAAAAACATCCACAGAGTAAAGGGTTTAAAACAAGGATTTCTTAGAATGAAGCATTATTCCAACCACATGAAAAACCGTACCCAGGTTCAGCCGTAGAGCCTTCATCAGTTTTGTGCTCTTGTTCTGCTTTGTCTTTAGCATTGGCTGTTTCTTCTTCTAAATCTTTAAGTTTCACTATAAGTTCATCAAGATAAGTTGTAACATCAAGGGAGGGCATTCTCAAAGCCAGTTGGACAGCGTATGCTTGTAAAATAGCTCCGTGTATAGCCTGCACATGGGAGTGGGTTATCCGTGTTATGTTTTCCACAAGATTCTGAAAGAAGTAAATACCAGTATGCAAAAATCACATCGAAATTATTATAAATTAATAACTTGATAAATAATAGCTGACATCAAAAAACTTGAAGGATTATTAAAACACCTGCAGTCTCTTTCAAACAAGAACTTTTCCGTCTGCACAACAATGTATCCACAGAAAAACATAACGAATGGGAATGCGACAATGCGTAAATGAGTATTTTGAACCCTTTACTCAACAGGATATGGCTGTTATCCCATGGGACATCCATGTCATATGATCAGGATCTATACTGTTCGCTTTTAGATTAATTATGTTGTTTCTGACAAAAGCGAACAGTGTAAAACATCATTTAACTGTTTTAAGTAAAAAAGATGATCTATTTACATTAACACATAACAGATAATCAAAGCAGGATACATGTGTAAATCTGAATCCCAAGCCTGGTTTCCTGGTTACATTGTATTCAACTAACCCTTTATTCAATATATACTATCGCATATGCAAACAGTGTCAGTCCAAGTCAGCTGGCACATCTGTGCAATCTGATCAGATCCCTTCTTTGTCAGAAATAACTAAACCGAACAAAAAGTGAACAGTTTAGATCTTGATGAGACAGCAAAGAATGGAGAAAAGAGTTAATAAATTTAGGTTGTGAAATTATAAAAACCTCTTTTTACTACAAATGGACTAGCAAATACTATCTATATGTGTAGTCTATTACATTAACCCTTTCCTCCATATATACATCTTTTTTGTGTGGGCAAACAGTTTAGATCCAGATAAGCCAACACAACTCTGGCATCTGATCAGGTCTACATTGTCCTTTTTTTATTTATTAGTTTCTTTCTGACTAAGAAGTGAACAGTGCAGATCCTGATCAGAGGGCACAGATGTGCCAGCCAATCTGTATCTACACTGGTTGTACATGCAATTACAATGCATATAATAGAGTAAAGGGTTAATCCAGTGGGTAAATGGTCTACCTTCAACTCGTCAAAGCTCATATTCTTCTGATGAGCAAACAAGCCAGCAGGTGCAATCCTCATAGCACCTCCATTGCCAAATGATCCCTCACCTCCAAACTGGGCCTTGGCCGGGCCAAACACATCCTTGTAACCAGACTGTGCCAGGGCCTCAAACACAACAACAACACTACCTCCATAACCCCTACCACGCTCCTTCATGAACTTTTCTGTAAACCTGTAAGTTTTAGATAACACTTTCAAATCAATCAGTTTCAAGGCAATTTAATTTTGTGAATTTCAGTAAAATATTTAAATGGGAAGGAAATCCTGTGCTTTTGGGTGTAATGAACAGCAATATGAGTAGATGACATCTTCATGGGCAATAGAAGAATTGTGTTTGACCATAAAATTCAAACTAGAATTTTACCTAAGAACACATCTGTCTCCTAAAATTGCATTTGAAAGGGGCATATCTCAAAAAAGTGAAAGAGTAGTTATAATTCTTGTTTTCACCTATGTCTTTGTTCATGCAGATAATATATTCTAAATGAAAAGTGAACAGGACAAGTATTTTTAAAGTTTTAGGCAACATTAAGTTTCATGTTAATGTTGCATTTGAAAGGGGCATAACTCAAAAAATAGTGAAACAGGAGTTATTATTCTTGTTGTCTCTGATTGCTTTGTTCATGCAGATGTTATATTCCAGGTATTAAGAAAAAAGGACAAGTACTTTTAAAGTTATAGGCAACACATTTCAACATTGAAGTTGGGGTCTACTGGAAGAGAACTCTACTACTGGACAAAAGGATGCCTATGTGTCTACCTGCTATTGCAGGCAACACAAAAATGATGACTATGCACAGATAAGTTTGTAACAGTTGGACAAATAAGGATATCACTATACTTACCTGACTGTCTGGTATTGGAACATAACATATAAACAAATTTTTAGCAGCACTATTTCAGTTCACAAGAAAGGTAAGGCTGTCACAGTAATTCTGGGGGTTAGAGGTTAAAAGTTTACAATATGGCCAGCAACCTTTTAACAGGGAATGGCTTAGAGGAAGTCTTGGGCGAAACAGTCTCTGAAAGTTTACAAACCTCCCTCTTATGTTTCATACTACAGAAACTTCTCCCTCAAGGAGGAAAAAAATTCTCTCTGTTCCCATAACCTAATCCAATTCCAGCTTTAAATATATGACACAATGTGAGAATACTACAAACAACAACTTGTGTTACCTTCTAGCCATGTCACTGACATCCAAGCCATTGTGTTTGATCAAGGACTTAGCCACACTTCTGGCCATAGCAGTATCATCTGTGAAATGGTAAAACCTCTTTGTTTTCTTTGCACAATCGTCGCCAGTCTGCACATTTCCTATTAACAAAATATATTCTAAATGTTAAGGATGCCTTAGTCTAGGAATTACTGTAATCTTAACCCTTTACTCCATAGATACACCTTTAATACATGGGCAAACAGTGTAGATCCCGATCAGACAACATGGATGTGCTGGCTGATCTGGATCTTCAGATCGACAACCTGTCTACAACCGATATCACCGATAGATAACCTGTCTACAACCGATATCACTGATAGATAACCTGTCTTCAACGGATATTTCCTATGAGCCACTGATCAACTAATACTTACCACCGATAGAAAAAAAGATGAAAATAAAAGTGTACCAGCAACCCATGAAATATTAATTTGTTTATCCCATTGAACACTCGTCAATCACCGATGGCTGTTTACAAAGGCTGGCCAAATTTCCGGATTTTATCTGAAATCTCAGGATTTTAAGTTACTTCTCCAGATCTCTGGATTTATATGAAATTGCAAAAACATAGTTTAATTAAAACTAATTTAAAAGTTGTGCAATGAACGTTATACGAGTAGTTATTCAACTTCAGTGGCACAATTCCTGTTTATTACAACATAACAAGATAATGAGGCGTGGTCAGAGACATGCTGCCTCAGTGCCTCTGGCACAACTACAGGATAACCGTGTGTCATTAACTAAACAAGGGCCTGGATGTTACACCTGCCTTTATTGATTTTCATTGCATAATCATTCTAATATTATCAAAAACAGGTCTAAACAGGTCATTTTTGTTCAGTCAAGATTCATAGTGAACGACAGCAACAAGACATTAAAACAACATCATCATCATTTACTAATTTTTATGATTTACATTGTCAGACAAGATGTTTTGACGGTATTGGGACATTACGGACCATGACCATTACGAACCAGACATAATGGACCAGTTTTTAGGACATGACGGACCACCAAAAAAGACATAACGGCCCAGATTTATTGACATTACGGACCATCTAAAAGACATAACGGACCATCTATAAGACATAACGGACCAGATATATACATATTACGGACCATCTTTAGATCGATAAAGAATATAAAATGTACATCTAAATACATAATGTACAGAATTGTAGACAGTACAGACCATCTTCAGATAAATATGAATTATGAAAACATAACGGACCATTTAAAGATTCATGTAACGAAATAAATTTCTTATATGAAGATTAATTTTCTTTATATTGATTTTTAGGTTTCGAGTAGTTTATATCACAATCAATTTATGAAACATTTTTTGTAATTCATTAACACCAGTATAACTTACCACACATCGTTTTTGCCGAACACGCTAATTTTGATATCACAACTGTCAATTTTCTCTTAAATAAATGTCTTATAGATGGTCCGTTATGTCTATAAATCTGGTCCGTTATGTCTGGTCCGTAATGGTCATGGTCCGTAATGTCCGTAATTCGTTTTGACAGGCCTGTTTACACAAAAATCCAGAAATAAAATAATGCATGGCAACCGATCAAAACAGCGAAAACTTAAAATAAAAACTGATTGGTCACCGACCGTCTGTGTAACTGGGGCCTTAGAGTTATTGGATTTCTTTTATGTGTAAGCTCAAGAAAAATAACGCTAAAAGTCTAACTATTACCCTCTTCGATTGCCTTCACCAGTTTTAAAACTTGTTTAATTCCTATGACAGTTCCCCAGTTCTGATCCTCGAATACTCCCCCAATGCAGTCTCCGATTACTGAACCCACAAGTGAACCTTGGAATTTACGAAGCATTGGCACTGCCATATTCAATTTATTATTATATCCTTACCCATCCGAAAAATGGTAAACTTATTGAACGGTGAAACATTGATGTTTTCGCCTGTGAAAAAGTCTTTTAGTTACAGGTGTAAGACCTTTAAATAGTCTCGATTATATAAACTATTCATATAAACTAACAGGTAATAGTCTTATATACTTCAAGTAACAAAATGGGCACATTCTGGAATCAGTCAATTTAGAATAATTTAAGTCAAATTTAGTGTCATCGCTGTGCTCCTCGGTAACACAAGTTACACTTGACTGCGTCCTCGGGACACTGATGCCCCTACAGCTCCAA
The DNA here is from genome assembly GCA_038501625.1 of Corbicula japonica. Taxonomy (NCBI): domain Eukaryota; kingdom Metazoa; phylum Mollusca; class Bivalvia; order Venerida; family Cyrenidae; genus Corbicula; species Corbicula japonica. The sequence continues at coordinate 620,896 of JAZAYU010000147.1, forward strand.
CAAGATTTGTAACAAAATTTTGTATGAGGTATTAACAACATGTGGTGATCATGAGTAGTAAGGGAGGACTAAGTGCCACAAAATTGTATGACTAACAAACAATGGACCATAACTCTAGTGAAAATGGCTGCAAGACAAATACCTTTACAACAATTTACACATCATATGTAATCGTTTGTGAAGGAAATTATGCAATATAGAAAATGCCGAGTTGATGCCACAAAAATTATGACTGAAACTAACAAAGGGCAATATGTCTGGCAAAAATTGCAGGAAACAAATTTTCTTTACGATCATCTACACAGCCTGCTTGATCGTCTGAGCAAGTTTGATAGAAATCCACTAGATTGTTAATGATGAGTTGATGCCACAAATTTTTATTTCTGAAATTAACAATGGGCCATAATTCGGGTAAAAATAATCGCAGGAAAAACTTTTCTTTACGGTCATCTATACATTCTGCTTGATCATCTATAAAAATTTCAAAGAAATCCGAAATAAAGATAATGAGGAAACGCTTCAAAACCCTCCAAGTTTGAGAGATATCTGAGCATTGCGTTTGTTGAACGGTACATTATAACAGCGCGTAGACTCAATAATTCGACTGCAAGCACAGACCCATGATCATACTGACTTTTTACAGATGTCTGTCCTTTACAGAAGAGCGACCATCGTATATATAGAAAAGCTCTTGTTGCGCACAAATAGTTGGGCTAAACAGCGCGTGACATAGTCTGACGATCTCAACCTACGTCTTGGTACCTGCTCAGATAATACTTCAGCAACTAAACACGACAGCCTTAGTCTTGAATTCAATTTTTTGTCTGACTGAAAGCCAGTGAAGTTGTAACAATATTTGTTTTCAACGATCATACTTGCTAGTTTAGGAAAAAATTTGCACACATATTTTGTATTATTGGCATCTTTTTAATAAAACATTTAGGAATACCAAACAAAATTACATTACAGTTTCTAGATATGAAATAACGAATGACAATACTAGAAATTCAGACAGTTCAGGCATCTTTTGTCAAGTACTTCTGCTGTTCTTTTTTTATTTTAAGATAATTTAACATTGCAGTTTAACATTTCCACTTCACATGTTCTTTAAAGGCGAGTTATTCATCCAGAAATACCACAGATACCTGATACACATTACAGACTTGTCACCAGTAAAAAATCTGTAACTGACCATTCATCAAGTTGCTGCCTAATACCAAATAAAATAAACGCATTTTTAAAGAATTCATTTTAAGTTTATTTTGCTTTATAGAATCGTTTATGTTCAATGCGCAACTTTCCAGTTGAGCTTGTTTCTCATGTTCTGCTGATATTGGTTTAATTTTTTTTGTTAGCGATGTGATTGTCCGGAAAAATTCTTCACAATGCACAGATATACTGATTGCGGGAAAACGCCAAATAAAGTACCTGCATAGGTCAGATAGAGCCAAGGCCCCAAACAGCTAACCTGGAGAACGCTATATTGCAGCTGGCGCAGAGTTGAGACAGCTGATTCCATACTTACACTTCAACTGCGTGTCCTAAGATAAGAGTCAATCCAATAGATAGCTGTACCTCACAGGGCATACTGAGATTGTACAACTTGCACCAGAATGTCGTGGTCTACAGTGTCGAAAGCGGTGCTTTCCAGTAATTCCAGTGCGATATGAGCACTTACATCTTGGTTTTCCATGCCATCCAGCAAGTCACTCAATAACCTGAGCAAGGCCGTTTCACATGAGCGATAGCGCCTGTACGCAAACTAGTTCTTGGGAAGAAGGTGATTTTCACTGACATGTTCGTTAAATCTGAAAAGAGCTACCTATGACCTTCGTTAGGAAGGGAAGATTGCTGATGGAGCGGTAGTTGGAAAGCATATGTTGAAGTCCTGCCTTTTTCAATAGAGGTCTTATTATTGCATGTTTCCACTTTTAGTTAATTGACGCAGATAAAAATTCAGAAGGTTGGTAATTAAGGACAACAACTTATCAAGATGCATTTTCAATATTTTTGTAAGCAATTTGTCAAGTTCAAAAGATTTGGTTTGAAGCTCTGGTATTAATGGCTTTACTTGTTCTGTTCTTAAATCTCGAAATAACTCTAGGTGTTGGGTATCCCCAATTTCAGGTAAATAACTTTCAAAGTCTTTAAGTGACTCGCAGGTGGTATTGGATTTTCAGACTAGGTCCCAGCCGGTGACCCAGTTATCGGCCGGTAACCCTAGATCTTGTCAATAACTTTGGAGTTTAGAACTATAGTTATCGGTCGAAAACTATGGTTCTCGGATTACATGTGCTAACCTTGTGTCATACCATATGTCGGGAATGCCGCATTGCAGATAACTTTATGTATTTGTAGAAAAAATTATAATATTTTGCATTATATGGTGTTTGGGGATATAATTTTTAAAACAACTAACAAATTATTAATAACAGTCGCTAGGGTGGTGACGACTGTGAAGGTGTGATTGTGTCTTAATGTCTTATGATTTGTTGTAAATATGGAATTTGTAGAAGTATTAATTTTTATACCCATACGGATTCCTTCTCATTTACAACTAGTCTTATGGAATTAATTTAAGATTCGTTTGGGATATAGAACTACTGGCCCAACCAATTATTTGTTTACAATTTTATTATTATGTTAAGCATACACGTCAGGAGAGCAAAAGATGATAATTGGTTAAATATTTTTGTTAAATCAATTAAATTAAGGGAATATACAACCATTCTCTGGGCACGTCATTCTTATTAACCCAGCGTGCTTTTATTTGCACACATAATTAAAGGTGTAAATCTGATTATAATCTTATCAGTATAAAGTGATCAACTGCAGATGTGTCTGTTTATTTGTTTATTAAGTTCTATAAATGAACATTTGAACCGGGCGGAGCTGTGCATGATGTGGTAGATTTATATGCGGACAGGAAACGAAAAAGATTGAAATTTAGTGAGGCGAGGTCTTGCCTGGTCCGGTCAGGCACGGTTCTGTTCGGTCCATTGCGGTCAGGTCCGGTTAGGTCATGCTCTCCTTATGTTCTGACAAGTTTTAGCTTTCCAAAAAGCTAGTCGGTCACTAGCACAACCTTTTAAGAAGACGGCACAAAAGTTTAAACTTTAAGCCACTTGAAATTAAAGCGCTTTATATTTATTGGATGTCATACAAAAATGTAAGTTTATTTATAGATATTCCTTCTTTCGAAGGAGATGTATTTAAGCAGGTGATAAAACTAACCCTGTTTGCAAACAAAATAATTCACCTGAAGGTAAACCGAAATTGAAAAGTTTATCAAACACTACTTTGTGTCACAAAGTGTTAGAAAGCAACGATAATCAAGCTGTAAATATATACCAAAGCTTCAGAATATGTTTGAAAAACAAAGTTTATCACTGTCACAGAGTGGGAGAGAAAAATGTTCACACAGTCTGGCCGGGACTCACTGGTATAACATTGCTCTTTCTGATCTAGAACAATTTCGTTAGAATGTTGGTATTTACTTAGAATGTCTTATGACTTCCAATAACAACCAAACGCGTTTATTTCAAATTTGCCTAAAGTATGCACTTCAGCACCGTCTTTGTTTGTTAAAAGAGTTATGCTAATGACCGACTAGCTTTTTGGAAAGCATAATTTTGTTTTGCCTATTATTGACAGTTTCATGACTCGATTTGAAACTTCCGCAAAAAATATGTGTTTTCGCATGTTCCAAAGATTATTTTGTAGCTTCAAAACCAAATTAAAACTTTGGAAAGCTAAAACTTGTATTGTCTATTATTGCCAGTTTCATGACCCAATTAAAGATTCCTGCAAAAATGTGTGTTCTCATGTTCGAATGATATTTTTTACATTCAAAACATTATAAAACTTTAATAACCAGTTGAGTGGCAAAATGCAAGATTACAGTTTAGCAAACTTATCAAAGTAATGACGAATGTAATCCATATCGAGCTAGCTTAAACATGAAAAACGTTCCCCGTGATATCCCTGTCCCCGAGTTTCACAAAATACTGAAGAAGTTCGTAGATAAGAAAATAAAGCAAAATAATTAGCTAATCTCTGGTCAGTGCTCTGTACACATTGTAGTTGCTAATAGAGTCATAAGCTGTACATCTTTTGTTTATCATACACAGTATACATTTACTAGACAAAATACATGTTATGTTTATTGTTATTTGTCGGAAATATCTTTATGAGTTATAAGCCTAGCTGATCAGAAGCTGGAGAGAGGATTTAAGAATAGGTACAGACTCCATATATGACGTCGTTTAACATCCAATACGAGGCCTCTAGGTTTTCATAGATAACGACTGAGTAAGAGTCTATCCATAAATAACGACTTAGTAAGAGTCTACTTTTCTAAACTATCCGTTCCGTCTGGTCCGTGAACTTTGCTTTACACCGGTGTTCAGGTAGAAAGCTCAAGTTTGGTCCATTATAATATGTCGGTCATCAGGATGACCGACAATTAGTATGGTACGAGTACATTGCACTTTTCAACTTTACGATCAACAGGTGTTGTTTGTTTGTTGATGGGTTTTTTTTGTTGCTAAAACCGGGTCTCTTTGGATTTCTTCTGCGTCACACATTTTAATATTGCATATCCGCTCGGCTACGGGCCTGTATCGATCCGCAAAGGGAGAATTCCAATCTATTCTACAAGAGAAAAAAAGATGCAGAACGTCGGCGTAAATAATAATGTTTTTATTTTCAATTAGATAGTTTGACGAAAGAAACTTTATTATGCTTTCATGCAGAAGCGTTCATTACTTGCGGACGAGTAGAAAATGGTTTCGAAGGTATCAGCCTTCCTCATTGATCAACGACACACCGTTGGGAATATACAGATGAAATAAAAACGTCACGGTAATTCAATGATAATAATACATTCTTTTATGTTTTCTGAGGAAAAAAAGTAGCAATAACATTTTTATTCCAAACTCCATTTCGTGATTTATTTTATTTTAGTAACACCACTCTTTACCAAAATTATTTTAAATTTTGTTAAATTATTGGCCATGTATCAACGATTTTAATTATAAGTTGGCGCGCCTGATACTTCTTAGGAAAATAATCAAGTGATGGATAAGGTCATTAACTGCAGAAATATGCACGAATACATCGCAATATGATGGGGAAAAAAACGTACAATTAAACTAACAACATGACTAAGCATAAAATTATAACGACCGTACTTAGTTTTTTTTTAATATTGATTTTAAATACCATCCTTAATATTAATTATCTATTTTTTATTATAAATTGTAAAGCATTTTCTGTTGTTTTGGGGCCTCGTGGAAGATGTCTGTTTAATGAACTTTCTCGTAAAATAAAATCGTAATTATAAAAAGCATTTATTATTATTATCATCTCAATAATGTCATGTTTTGTCCTGTTCAACACAATAGACGGACACTAAATGAAGCCAACCAAATTATTTATTGACAAAATTTTATATCTTATTAATTTTCACAAAATACCGTGACTGACTGATCTCTGCTCTTATCCACGAGAAGCAGATATAAACTAGTACTTGTACAGGGTTTAACCACCAAGATGCAGAATCTTTTGGTGCACTTCGTGCATTAATTTGGCCACATTCACGATAGTCTGACAGAAGAACTATCTGTGCAAATATGTTTTAAACTCAAGTTTTGGTTTTGAGAATAAACCGGAGTATAGGTGAACGAAGTTGTTGAAGACATAAGTAACACTGGTTCATACGTGAACATTTCTTCTATTGAAATCTTCTACTTTTGACATAAAAACAACAAAAACATGAAGTTGTAGAGTAGAACCGAATACTGGTGAAAGAAAATGTTAACGAATTCTGAAATACTGAAAAATTGTATGAGCAAATGTAACATAAATAAGGCCTAAAAAAATAGGTCTGTTTCTGGTTACCCGACCGACTGTCTCTTTTTAGCGCCGATCGTAACTTTTTTTCAGCCTCCCAAAAATTGTATGAAAAGCCGACCGGGTTTTTTTTGACCGACGAAAAATTCTGTTATTGTCGGACACAATGTCCGGTGCAAAATAACAGCCAGCACCGTTTCATTTTTGGAAAATTTACTTTCACTTTCTTCTCCGGTGCTATTTTTAACTGTTAAACGCATGATTTTTTCGGCGTTAGCTGTCTAAGCTCACTTTTGACCTAGTTTTTCGACCAATGAAATATTGTAAATAAAACTTATTATGCAGCGGGAAAATCAAATAGATTATTTTGATTGGTTATTAGTGGGTCTCGTTAATGATTACCGCAACGATTTTTATATTGTGTGTTAGTATTTACATGGCACTTATATGTTCGGGCATTTACGTTTTTTTAAAGCGATAATTGTATTGGAGAAAAAGATATTTACGGTATAAATAACCAGTTAAGTCAATTGATGGCTTAAATACGATTTTATATGGAATATTCATGGGTGTCAGGTAAACACTCGAGTACAATACACAGTGTAAAACGACAGAGAAGTGCTGATATTTCTGGTTCTTACTGGTTCCTTTCTAGTTCCTTTAATACTGATTGTTAATTTGAAGTCCAGATATTCAAATCGCCTTGGTGTAGTGGTTATCACACTCGCCTCTCAAGCGGAGGCCCCGGGTTCAATACTCGGGAGGAACACTTTTTTAAAGTTAATTTACGTAAAAGTTGGTAGATTTCGCTCTTGTAACAAGTTGTTATTATTTTCATTTATTGTATTTTAATAACATTTATTCGTCATTAGTACTAACTCTACAAGAGGTATTTTATTGAAAGTGAATAAATGTACAGTTAATGTTAGACATTCTTCTTTAATCGACGTATTATCACCAGACGAAATTTGTGCACGCTCTTTATTTTATTCTTTATTACATATAAAAATCTTTTCCATCAACGCCGTTTATCTTTTTTAAAGATATTTCTTGTTTACCATGTATCACTATATGTAAACCCCGTTGCGTGTGCTTTCGGGTCAAGGTTGCTAATTCCACAATTGAATTCGCCGAGGGAAATAATCATGGCCAACGTTCGACGAGCCAGTAAAAATATTCATTTTGATCCATCGACGACTTCATTGAAGAATTAAGGAAGCAAATAGATTAAGATTTCTGTTCGAAGTGCATACGTGATACGGCGTAAATGCAGAATCGTCGAATAATGGCTTTATGAGTGAACATTTATGTACTGATATTTGTATCGTAAAATGAGTGAAAGAAACAGCACTGATCAAATTAACCCTGCTTTGGTGGAAGTGATAGAACTTTTACCATCATTGACGGGATATGTATTTATTTGATTATGTGTTAATTATGGTGGCTGATTGATGCCATTTCGTTTTTTCGTTATTTCGCCGCGAAATAACGCCAAGCGAAAAGACGAAATAACGAAAAAACGCCACTCGAAAAGACGAAATAACGAAAAAACGTCACGCGAAAAGACGAATTAACGAAAGAACGCCTCGCGAAATAACGAAAAACGCTATTTTAGCGCGAAATAACAAAAACTCGCCGTGCAAAAAAAAACGTCAATTTAACTGTACAAAATAGCGTTCTTTCTAGCTTCTCCTGGCGTTTTTTCGTTCTTTCGCTTGGCGTCTTTTCGTTATTTCGCTTGGCGTCTTTTCGCTCGGCGTTATTTCGTTATTTCGCGTGGCGTTTTTTCGTTGTTTCGCGTGGCGTTTTGTCGTAATTTCGCCTGGCTTTATTTCGCTTTGCGTTTTTTTCGTTATTTCGCCTGGCGTCTTTTCGTTATTTCGCTTGGCGTTTTTTCGTTATTTCGTCTTTTCGCGTGGCGTCTTTTCGTTATTTCGTCTTTTCGCGTGGCGTCTTTTCGTTATTTCGCTCGGCGTTTTTTCGTTATTTCGTATTTTCGCTTGGCGTTTTTTTTCGTTATTTCGTCTTTTCGCGTGGCGTCTTTTCGTTTTTTCGCTTGGCGTCTTTTCGCTCGGCGTGTTTTCGTTATTTCGCGTGGCGTTATTTCGCTTGGCGTCTTTTCGTTATTTCGCTTGGCATCTTTTCGCTCGGCATGCATGTTTCTGTTACAGACTCAAAGTGCTATGCACAAGAACCGTAACTCTACCGTCTTTCGTTTTTTAGTCATTGTCCTTTGGTTTATTTTACAGAGCATTTCTTGTGCAAAGCGTTACTTTGTCACCAGGTTCAAGTGACTCCAAACTTGGTATGCATGTTTCTTGCAATGACTCGAAGTGCATTGCACAAGAACCGTAACTCTACCTTGTTCCGTTTTTGGATTAATTTTCTTTGATTTTTATAGAGCATTTCTTGTAAGGAGCGTAACAATGTCACAATATGTTCTATTGACTCCAAACTTGGTATGCATGTTTCATAAAAGCAGTGTTAGGTATGCTTTGCGACAATATTGCTCATATTTTGTCCCATTGATGTCGTTAAATTATTCCCCTTTGATTGACTTTATGGGGCATTTCTTGTCATTCTTTTAAAATATTCCCCTTGATTGATTTTAGTGCCTTTCTTGCCAAGGGCATAACTTGTTGTGCATGTTTCTTGCAATCAGACAATTAAAAGGTTATTTTATGTGTGAATTTTGTGCAAATACATTGCTAATAACTGTACAACAAAAAACTAATTAACATTTTTTATGTCGACTAAGAAAAATTTCGTTAGGCGACACATCCGACTCGCGGAGCTCTAGTTTATTTTATTTGTTTATTAACTCAAACCAACAAATGTTTTTATTGTTGGTATTGGGTGGGAATTCAGGCACCTATCCATCACATCCCACCTGTATTTCTTTTTCCTTTTTACTTTTATTTCTCCAAACTCGCACCAATCAAAACTTTTTGGTGGTGGTGCTTGGGAAAAATCATTGGAACCGCCTCTGCCCTTCCATTTTTATCCGCCGCCGCGTAGCGGGAGTGGGGTGTAGGAATGGTCTTCGTCCGTCCGTCTGTCTGTCCGTCCCTCCTTCCTTCCGTGAATAGTTGTTTTTACCCAGATGTCCAGCTTCACTGTTGCTACACTTTGCGCATGTCAACCGGAAGGCGAAAAGACGAAAAAACGCCAAGCGAAATAACGAAATAACGCCGATCGAAAAGACGCCAAGCGAAATACGCGAAAAGACGAAATAACGAAAAAACGCCACGCGAAAATACGAAATAACGAAAAAGCGCCAAGCGAAATAACGAAAAGACGCCACGCGAAAAGACGAAATAACGAAAAGACGCCACGCAAAAAGACGAAATAACGAAAAAACGCCATGCGAAAAGACGAAATAACGAAAAAATGTCAAGCGGAAAACGAAAAGACGCCACGCGAAAAGACGAAATGACGATAAGACGCCACGCGAAAAGACGAAATAACGAAAAGTCGCCCCGCGAAAAGACGAAATAACGAAAAAACGCCATGCGAAAAGACGAAATAACGAAAAAATTTCAAGCGGAAAACGAAAAGACGCCACGCGAAAAGACGAAATGACGATAAGACGCCACGCGAAAAGACGAAATAACGAAAAGACGCCACGCGAAAAGACGAAATAACGAAATAACGCCAAGCGAAAAGACGAAATAACGAAAAAACGCCACGCGAAATAACGAAAAAACGCCAAGCTTTATTTGTTTCAATGGAACTACAGTATAAATTGCAGTGAGTTTCGCCTTTTCTACACTTCAATACCGTAAAAGATTCCTCGAAAAAAAGATAGATACTAATTTAATAATTTTAATCTTTGATGTACTTACTTACACCCAAGACGGTATATACCTGGACTTAGGTTCCTTCCCCTAAAAAAAGCCTACCTACCGACCCATTGTTTTTATGCCCCCTCCATGAAATGGCGACGGGCATAAAGAGTTGCTCCTGTCCGTCCGTTCGTCCGTCCGTCCGTCCGTCCGTCCGATATTCTCGTGAACGCAACTCCTCCTACACTACTGGTGTGAATTTAATGACACTTGACCACAATGCTTGGCCTGATATGTTGTTGTGCATAAAGGTGGGGTTTCGCTCTTACATGTTCCGTTCAGAAGTTATGGCCCTTTGATACTTCCATTTACATTAGTTTTAATAGGAGTATATCTCGTGAACGCAACTCCTCCTACACTACTGGTGGGAATTTAATGACACCTGACCACAATGCTTGGCCTGATATGTTGTTGTACATAAAGGTGGGGTTTCGCTCTTACATGTTCCGTTCAGAAGTTATGGCCCTTTGATACTTCCATTTACATTAGTTTTAATAGGAGTATATCTCGTGAACGCAACTCCTCCTACACTACTGTTGGGAATTTAATGAAACTTTACCACGATGCTTGGCCTGAAATGTTGTTGTGCATAAAGGTGGGGTTTCACTCTTACATGTTCCGTTCAGAAGTTATGGCCCTTTGATAATACCATTTACATTAGTTTTAATAGGAATATATCTTGTGAACGCAACTCCTCCTACACCTCTGCTGGGAATTTGATGAAACTTTACCACAATGCTTGGCCTGATATGTTGTTGTGCACAAAGTGGGGCTCTTACATGTTCCGTTCAGAAGTTATGGCCCTTTGATACTTCCATTTACATTAGTTTTAATAGGAATATATCTTGTTTCTTATATTTATTGTTAAGCAAAATATGCATTTTGCCCATAACTTTAAAACTACTTGAGATACTGCCTTGGAACTTGAAATATATTTTCACCATCAAAATCTACATCATAACCAACAAGACCCATAACCCTGCTTCCAATATTTTTCAAATAATGCCCCTGTTTCACTTACATTTTGTGTTAAGAAAACATACACTTTGCCCTTAACTTCGTTTGGAATGGAGGGATTTCAAAATAACTTGGCACAAATGTTCACCATAACAAGGCGGTGTGTCGTCACAATACCCATGCCTGTAGGTCCAAGGTCTAGGTCACTGTTACAAAAAATAGAATTTTCTTGCAAAATCTTGTCCGCTCTGTAACTTTGTTATTTCTTATTGGAGTTTTAAATAACTTGGTATAATTGTTCACCATATCAAGACGGTATGTCACGTACATGCCCAAGCCTTAAGGTCGAAGGTCAAGGTCACTGTTACTAAAAATAGAATTTTCTTGTCCGGGCTGTTACTTTGTTATGAATGGAGGGATTTCAAAATAACTTAGCACAAATGTTCACCATGACAGGGCGATGTGTCGCGTACCATGCCCATGCCTGTAGGTCAAAGGTCAAGGTCACTGTTACTAAAAATAGAATTCTCTTGTCCGGGCTGTTACTTTGTTATGAATGGAGGGATTTCAAAATAACTTTGCACAAATGTTCACTATGACAAAGCAGTGTGTCCCCACAATAACCAAGCCTGAAGGTCCAAGGTCAAGGTCACTGTTACTAAAAATAGAATTTTCTTGTCTGGGCTGTAACTTGATTATAAATGGAGGGATTTCAAAATAACTTGACACAAATGTTCAACATGACAGGGTGGTTTATCGCGTACCATGCCCATGCCTGTAGGTCAAGGTCACTGTTACTTAAAATAGAATTCTCTTGTCCGGGCTGTAACTTCGTTAGGATTAGATTGGTTTCAAAAGAACGTGACCCAAATGTTCATCATGTCAAGATAGTGTGTCCCGTACCATGCCCATGCCTGTAGGTCCAAGGTCAAGGTCACTGTTACTAAAATAGAATTTTCTTGTCAGGGTTGTAACTACGTTAGGAATAGACTACTTTCAAAATAACTTGGCAGAAATGTTTACCATGACAAGGTGGTGAGTCGTGTACCATGTCCATGCCTGTAGGTCCAAGGTCAAGGTCACTGTTACTAAAAATAGAATTTTCTTGTCTTTGTTTTGAATGGAGGTTTTTCAAAATAACTTGGCACAAATGTTTACCATGACAAGGCGGTGTGTTGCGTACATTACCCATGCCTTTAAGTCCAAGGTCAAGGTCACAGTTACTAAAACTTGAATTAACTTGTTCGGGCTATAACTTCTTTATGAATGAAGGGATTTCAAAATAACTTGGCACAAATGTTCACTATGACATTGCATTGCATTACCACCAACTTCTTCACAGACATTTCCGTAATGAGAAGACAACAGTGCCACAAATACAAATAATTTACGTGATCGTCAAGTTTATGCATATTCTTATAATTACTCAAACATCACTGTCTTTGAAATGCTATTATTCCCATCATTGCACTTTAGTATCTGAAAACGATGCATAGCGGGGGCATCCGTGTCTTATGGACACATTTCTAGTTTCAAGGATGTAACCAGAAACAAACCTATTATTTTAGGCCTAACTGTTAAAGGACAATGCATACCATTACGATTATGATTACGCCATATGGCCTCCATAAAAGCAAGATAAGGATAATTTCTCACCGATGAAGCAGTTTCAACAAACTTGAAAACATGATAACTTAATAATTTTGTAAGTTTGTAATTATGTTTACATGTATTTACATTCAATAAATATATCAATATTAATACAGAACATTCATTAAATAAAACGAAAACAAAATGGCAAGTGGTGACAGGATGGTAGAGGAGATACTGGGCGTCGTGTATTGTGCTCTGCCGCGGTCACCGGTGTTTTCTGGCACTGCTATGCCGTCTCCGGAATTTGGATTTCCGGGAATTTCCGTAGTTTCACCGGAAACATTATCTGTTCCATGATCCGAGTGGTCGTCGCCGTGTGTGTGTATTGTACCGTCAGAATGCTTGTTACACGGTGAAGCTAAAAGATAAAGCATATTGATTTCAAACGAAAGCCAACAATGAAAATTCGTGTTTGAAATAAAATAATTATTAGCCTCTGGTGATGTATCGAAGTTATTTCAAAGGGGCTTCAGATGCGTAGATATATATCTCTCGGGGCTATACCATCTCGATATATCATTGCGCTTCTGGATTTATTGTAATTACACGAATACTGATATGTATCTCTACAAAGAAAAAAAAGTTTATTTTTTTCACAGGTTTTAATCACTTTCGAGATGTTTAAAATACAACATTTGGTAAAATAATCACAGGTTTGTCAAATCGGACAGAACGTTTAATCATCGCTTAATATATTATTTTGTCCAAATATGGTACATTAAAAATTTAATGCATTCGATTCTAAAGCTTCGGGTAGTTAAGGGCCTTCCACAGTCGTCATTCCACTTCATGTTTAAAAAGAAAATGATACAGATTTCTTTAACAGAAGAAAACAGTTCACTACAACTTTCGAAAATGAAATGGAATCAATATATTTATTTTAAATACGATAAGAAGTTTTAGAACGGTAAAGAAAAATAACTAGTGGCGTGACAATTTTTCTCTTCATAATTGAAAGGACACAAGATAATGTTGACAGTATCTTATTACTCATGTTGACATTTAAAATGATGTGACGTGATTTTTTTTTCTTTTCGCATTTGGATTAAAACAGAATGTGACACCTTTTGCATCAACGTTTCATTAATTAGGCTTTAAAAATATTCTTATCGGCTGGTATGACACGAGGTACCTTTCACAAATGGAAAAATCTATATAAGTTAGTTTCAAGAACTTTTTTCGATAACTTTAGTTTTTACCCTTCCATTTACTTGGTAATGTGGAATGTCATACTAGTAAAATACTAATATGAAGATTCAACGCATTACGTCAAATCCATTTTAGTCCTGCATTCAATGGTTGCCACTACAAAAATAAACTGTAGTTAAAGTTTATCAAACACTACTTTGTGTCACAAAGTGTTAGAAAGCAACGATAATCAAGCTGTAAATATATACCAAAGCTTCAGAATATGTTTGAAAAACAAAGTTTATCACTGTCACAGAGTGGGAGAGAAAAATGTTCACACAGTCTGGCCGGGACTCACTGGTATAACATTGCTCTTTCTGATCTAGAACAATTTCGTTAGAATGTTGGTATTTACTTAGAATGTCTTATGACTTCCAATAACAACCATACGCGTTAATTTCAAATTTGCCTAAAGTATGCACTTCAGCACCGTCTTTGTTTGTTAAAAGAGTTATGCTAATGACCGACTAGCTTTTTGGAAAGCATAATTTTGTTTTGCCTATTATTGACAGTTTCATGACTCGATTTGAAACTTCCGCAAAAAATATGTGTTTTCGCATGTTCCAAAGATTATTTTGTAGCTTCAAAACCAAATTAAAACTTTGGAAAGCTAAAACTTGTATTGTCTATTATTGCCAGTTTCATGACCCAATTAAAGATTCCTGCAAAAATGTGTGTTCTCATGTTCGAATGATATTTTTTACATTCAAAACATTATAAAACTTTAATAACCAGTTGAGTGGCAAAATGCAAGATTACAGTTTAGCAAACTTATCAAAGTAATGACGAATGTAATCCATATCGAGCTAGCTTAAACATGAAAAACGTTCCCCGTGATATCCCTGTCCCCGAGTTTCACAAAATACTGAAGAAGTTCGTAGATAAGAAAATAAAGCAAAATAATTAGCTAATCTCTGGTCAGTGCTCTGTACACATTGTAGTTGCTAATAGAGTCATAAGCTGTACATCTTTTGTTTATCATACACAGTATACATTTACTAGACAAAATACATGTTATGTTTATTGTTATTTGTCGGAAATATCTTTATGAGTTATAAGCCTAGCTGATCAGAAGCTGGAGAGAGGATTTAAGAATAGGTACAGACTCCATATATGACGTCGTTTAACATCCAATACGAGGCCTCTAGGTTTTCATAGATAACGACTGAGTAAGAGTCTATCCATAAATAACGACTTAGTAAGAGTCTACTTTTCTAAACTATCCGTTCCGTCTGGTCCGTGAACTTTGCTTTACACCGGTGTTCAGGTAGAAAGCTCAAGTTTGGTCCATTATAATATGTCGGTCATCAGGATGACCGACAATTAGTATGGTACGAGTACATTGCACTTTTCAACTTTACGATCAACAGGTGTTGTTTGTTTGTTGATGGGTTTTTTTTGTTGCTAAAACCGGGTCTCTTTGGATTTCTTCTGCGTCACACATTTTAATATTGCATATCCGCTCGGCTACGGGCCTGTATCGATCCGCAAAGGGAGAATTCCAATCTATTCTACAAGAGAAAAAAAGATGCAGAACGTCGGCGTAAATAATAATGTTTTTATTTTCAATTAGATAGTTTGACGAAAGAAACTTTATTATGCTTTCATGCAGAAGCGTTCATTACTTGCGGACGAGTAGAAAATGGTTTCGAAGGTATCAGCCTTCCTCATTGATCAACGACACACCGTTGGGAATATACAGATGAAATAAAAACGTCACGGTAATTCAATGATAATAATACATTCTTTTATGTTTTCTGAGGAAAAAAAGTAGCAATAACATTTTTATTCCAAACTCCATTTCGTGATTTATTTTATTTTAGTAACACCACTCTTTACCAAAATTATTTTAAATTTTGTTAAATTATTGGCCATGTATCAACGATTTTAATTATAAGTTGGCGCGCCTGATACTTCTTAGGAAAATAATCAAGTGATGGATAAGGTCATTAACTGCAGAAATATGCACGAATACATCGCAATATGATGGGAAAAAAAACGTACAATTAAACTAACAACATGACTAAGCATAAAATTATAACGACCGTACTTAGTTTTTTTTTTAATATTGATTTTAAATACCATCCTTAATATTAATTATCTATTTTTTATTATAAATTGTAAAGCATTTTCTGTTGTTTTGGGGCCTCGTGGAAGATGTCTGTTTAATGAACTTTCTCGTAAAATAAAATCGTAATTATAAAAAGCATTTATTATTATTATCATCTCAATAATGTCATGTTTTGTCCTGTTCAACACAATAGACGGACACTAAATGAAGCCAACCAAATTATTTATTGACAAAATTTTATATCTTATTAATTTTCACAAAATACCGTGACTGACTGATCTCTGCTCTTATCCACGAGAAGCAGATATAAACTAGTACTTGTACAGGGTTTAACCACCAAGATGCAGAATCTTTTGGTGCACTTCGTGCATTAATTTGGCCACATTCACGATAGTCTGACAGAAGAACTATCTGTGCAAATATGTTTTAAACTCAAGTTTTGGTTTTGAGAATAAACCGGAGTATAGGTGAACGAAGTTGTTGAAGACATAAGTAACACTGGTTCATACGTGAACATTTCTTCTATTGAAATCTTCTACTTTTGACATAAAAACAACAAAAACATGAAGTTGTAGAGTAGAACCGAATACTGGTGAAAGAAAATGTTAACGAATTCTGAAATACTGAAAAATTGTATGAGCAAATGTAACATAAATAAGGCCTAAAAAAATAGGTCTGTTTCTGGTTACCCGACCGACTGTCTCTTTTTAGCGCCGATCGTAACTTTTTTTCAGCCTCCCAAAAATTGTATGAAAAGCCGACCGGGTTTTTTTTGACCGACGAAAAATTCTGTTATTGTCGGACACAATGTCCGGTGCAAAATAACAGCCAGCACCGTTTCATTTTTGGAAACTTTACTTTCACTTTCTTCTCCGGTGCTATTTTTAACTGTTAAACGCATGATTTTTTCGGCGTTAGCTGTCTAAGCTCACTTTTGACCTAGTTTTTCGACCAATGAAATATTGTAAATAAAACTTATTATGCAGCGGGAAAATCAAATAGATTATTTTGATTGGTTATTAGTGGGTCTCGTTAATGATTACCGCAACGATTTTTATATTGTGTGTTAGTATTTACATGGCACTTATATGTTCGGGCATTTACGTTTTTTTAAAGCGATAATTGTATTGGAGAAAAAGATATTTACGGTATAAATAACCAATTAAGTCAATTGATGGCTTAAATACGATTTTATATGGAATATTCATGGGTGTCAGGTAAACACTCGAGTACAATACACAGTGTAAAACGACAGAGAAGTGCTGATATTTCTGGTTCTTACTGGTTCCTTTCTAGTTCCTTTAATACTGATTGTTAATTTGAAGTCCAGATATTCAAATCGCCTTGGTGTAGTGGTTATCACACTCGCCTCTCAAGCGGAGGCCCCGGGTTCAATACTCGGGAGGAACACTTTTTTAAAGTTAATTTACGTAAAAGTTGGTAGATTTCGCTCTTGTAACAAGTTGTTATTATTTTCATTTATTGTATTTTAATAACATTTATTCGTCATTAGTACTAACTCTACAAGAGGTATTTTATTGAAAGTGAATAAATGTACAGTTAATGTTAGACATTCTTCTTTAATCGACGTATTATCACCAGACGAAAATTGTGCACGCTCTTTATTTTATTCTTTATTACATATAAAAATCTTTTCCATCAACGCCGTTTATCTTTTTTAAAGATATTTCTTGTTTACCATGTATCACTATATGTAAACCCCGTTGCGTGTGCTTTCGGGTCAAGGTTGCTAATTCCACAATTGAATTCGCCGAGGGAAATAATCATGGCCAACGTTCGACGAGCCAGTAAAAATATTCATTTTGATCCATCGACGACTTCATTGAAGAATTAAGGAAGCAAATAGATTAAGATTTCTGTTCGAAGTGCATACGTGATACGGCGTAAATGCAGAATCGTCGAATAATGGCTTTATGAGTGAACATTTATGTACTGATATTTGTATCGTAAAATGAGTGAAAGAAACAGCACTGATCAAATTAACCCTGCTTTGGTGGAAGTGATAGAACTTTTACCATCATTGACGGGATATGTATTTATTTGATTATGTGTTAATTATGGTGGCTGATTGATGCCATTTCGTTTTCTGGCTTTATTTCGCTTTGCGTTTTTTTCGTTATTTCGCCTGGCGTCTTTTCGTTATTTCGCTTGGCGTTTTTTCGTTATTTCGTCTTTTCGCGTGGCGTCTTTTCGTTATTTCGTCTTTTCGCGTGGCGTCTTTTCGTTATTTCGCTCGGCGTTTTTTCGTTATTTCGTATTTTCGCTTGGCGTTTTTTTCGTTATTTCGTCTTTTCGCGTGGCGTCTTTTCGTTTTTTCGCTTGGCGTCTTTTCGCTCGGCGTGTTTTCGTTATTTCGCGTGGCGTTATTTCGCTTGGCGTCTTTTCGTTATTTCGCTTGGCATCTTTTCGCTCGGCATGCATGTTTCTGTTACAGACTCAAAGTGCTATGCACAAGAACCGTAACTCTACCGTCTTTCGTTTTTTAGTCATTGTCCTTTGGTTTATTTTACAGAGCATTTCTTGTGCAAAGCGTTACTTTGTCACCAGGTTCAAGTGACTCCAAACTTGGTATGCATGTTTCTTGCAATGACTCGAAGTGCATTGCACAAGAACCGTAACTCTACCTTGTTCCGTTTTTGGATTAATTTTCTTTGATTTTTATAGAGCATTTCTTGTAAGGAGCGTAACAATGTCACAATATGTTCTATTGACTCCAAACTTGGTATGCATGTTTCATAAAAGCAGTGTTAGGTATGCTTTGCGACAATATTGCTCATATTTTGTCCCATTGATGTCGTTAAATTATTCCCCTTTGATTGACTTTATGGGGCATTTCTTGTCATTCTTTTAAAATATTCCCCTTGATTGATTTTAGTGCCTTTCTTGCCAAGGGCATAACTTGTTGTGCATGTTTCTTGCAATCAGACAATTAAAAGGTTATTTTATGTGTGAATTTTGTGCAAATACATTGCTAATAACTGTACAACAAAAAACTAATTAACATTTTTTATGTCGACTAAGAAAAATTTCGTTAGGCGACACATCCGACTCGCGGAGCTCTAGTTTATTTTATTTGTTTATTAACTCAAACCAACAAATGTTTTTATTGTTGGTATTGGGTGGGAATTCAGGCACCTATCCATCACATCCCACCTGTATTTCTTTTTCCTTTTTACTTTTATTTCTCCAAACTCGCACCAATCAAAACTTTTTGGTGGTGGTGCTTGGGAAAAATCATTGGAACCGCCTCTGCCCTTCCATTTTTATCCGCCGCCGCGTAGCGGGAGTGGGGTGTAGGAATGGTCTTCGTCCGTCCGTCTGTCTGTCCGTCCCTCCTTCCTTCCGTGAATAGTTGTTTTTACCCAGATGTCCAGCTTCACTGTTGCTACACTTTGCGCATGTCAACCGGAAGGCGAAAAGACGAAAAAACGCCAAGCGAAATAACGAAATAACGCCGATCGAAAAGACGCCAAGCGAAATACGCGAAAAGACGAAATAACGAAAAAACGCCACGCGAAAATACGAAATAACGAAAAAGCGCCAAGCGAAATAACGAAAAGACGCCACGCGAAAAGACGAAATAACGAAAAGACGCCACGCAAAAAGACGAAATAACGAAAAAACGCCATGCGAAAAGACGAAATAACGAAAAAATGTCAAGCGGAAAACGAAAAGACGCCACGCGAAAAGACGAAATGAAGATAAGACGCCACGCGAAAAGACGAAATAACGAAAAGTCGCCACGCGAAAAGACGAAATAACGAAAAAACGCCATGCGAAAAGACGAAATAACGAAAAAATGTCAAGCGGAAAACGAAAAGACGCCACGCGAAAAGACGAAATGACGATAAGACGCCACGCGAAAAGACGAAATAACGAAAAGACGCCACGCGAAAAGACGAAATAACGAAATAACGCCAAGCGAAAAGACGAAATAACGAAAAAACGCCACGCGAAATAACGAAAAAACGCCAAGCTTTATTTGTTTCAATGGAACTACAGTATAAATTGCAGTGAGTTTCGCCTTTTCTACACTTCAATACCGTAAAAGATTCCTCGAAAAAAAGATAGATACTAATTTAATAATTTTAATCTTTGATGTACTTACTTACACCCAAGACGGTATATACCTGGACTTAGGTTCCTTCCCCTAAAAAAAGCCTACCTACCGACCCATTGTTTTTATGCCCCCTCCATGAAATGGCGACGGGCATAAAGAGTTGCTCCTGTCCGTCCGTTCGTCCGTCCGTCCGTCCGTCCGTCCGTCCGATATTCTCGTGAACGCAACTCCTCCTACACTACTGGTGTGAATTTAATGACACTTGACCACAATGCTTGGCCTGATATGTTGTTGTGCATAAAGGTGGGGTTTCGCTCTTACATGTTCCGTTCAGAAGTTATGGCCCTTTGATACTTCCATTTACATTAGTTTTAATAGGAGTATATCTCGTGAACGCAACTCCTCCTACACTACTGGTGGGAATTTAATGACACCTGACCACAATGCTTGGCCTGATATGTTGTTGTGCATAAAGGTGGGGTTTCGCTCTTACATGTTCCGTTCAGAAGTTATGGCCCTTTGATACTTCCATTTACATTAGTTTTAATAGGAGTATATCTCGTGAACGCAACTCCTCCTACACTACTGTTGGGAATTTAATGAAACTTTACCACGATGCTTGGCCTGAAATGTTGTTGTGCATAAAGGTGGGGTTTCACTCTTACATGTTCCGTTCAGAAGTTATGGCCCTTTGATAATACCATTTACATTAGTTTTAATAGGAATATATCTTGTGAACGCAACTCCTCCTACACCTCTGCTGGGAATTTGATGAAACTTTACCACAATGCTTGGCCTGATATGTTGTTGTGCACAAAGTGGGGCTCTTACATGTTCCGTTCAGAAGTTATGGCCCTTTGATACTTCCATTTACATTAGTTTTAATAGGAATATATCTTGTTTCTTATATTTATTGTTAAGCAAAATATGCATTTTGCCCATAACTTTAAAACTACTTGAGATACTGCCTTGGAACTTGAAATATATTTTCACCATCAAAATCTACATCATAACCAACAAGACCCATAACCCTGCTTCCAATATTTTTCAAATAATGCCCCTGTTTCACTTACATTTTGTGTTAAGAAAATATACACTTTGCCCTTAACTTCGTTTGGAATGGAGGGATTTCAAAATAACTTGGCACAAATGTTCACCATAACAAGGCGGTGTGTCGTCACAATACCCATGCCTGTAGGTCCAAGGTCTAGGTCACTGTTACTAAAAATAGAATTTTCTTGCAAAATCTTGTCCGCTCTGTAACTTTGTTATTTCTTATTGGAGTTTTAAATAACTTGGTATAATTGTTCACCATATCAAGACGGTATGTCACGTACATGCCCAAGCCTTAAGGTCGAAGGTCAAGGTCACTGTTACTAAAAATAGAATTTTCTTGTCCGGGCTGTTACTTTGTTATGAATGGAGGGATTTCAAAATAACTTAGCACAAATGTTCACCATGACAGGGCGATGTGTCGCGTACCATGCCCATGCCTGTAGGTCAAAGGTCAAGGTCACTGTTACTAAAAGTAGAATTCTCTTGTCCGGGCTGTTACTTTGTTATGAATGGAGGGATTTCAAAATAACTTTGCACAAATGTTCACTATGACAAAGCAGTGTGTCCCCACAATAACCAAGCCTGAAGGTCCAAGGTCAAGGTCACTGTTACTAAAAATAGAATTTTCTTGTCTGGGCTGTAACTTGATTATAAATAGAGGGATTTCAAAATAACTTGACACAAATGTTCAACATGACAGGGTGGTTTATCGCGTACCATGCCCATGCCTGTAGGTCAAGGTCACTGTTACTTAAAATAGAATTCTCTTGTCCGGGCTGTAACTTCGTTAGGATTAGATTGGTTTCAAAAGAACGTGACCCAAATGTTCATCATGTCAAGATAGTGTGTCCCGTACCATGCCCATGCCTGTAGGTCCAAGGTCAAGGTCACTGTTACTAAAATAGAATTTTCTTGTCAGGGTTGTAACTACGTTAGGAATAGACTACTTTCAAAATAACTTGGCAGAAATGTTTACCATGACAAGGTGGTGAGTCGTGTACCATGTCCATGCCTGTAGGTCCAAGGTCAAGGTCACTGTTACTAAAAATAGAATTTTCTTGTCTTTGTTTTGAATGGAGGTTTTTCAAAATAACTTGGCACAAATGTTTACCATGACAAGGCGGTGTGTTGCGTACATTACCCATGCCTTTAAGTCCAAGGTCAAGGTCACAGTTACTAAAACTTGAATTAACTTGTTCGGGCTATAACTTCTTTATGAATGAAGGGATTTCAAAATAACTTGGCACAAATGTTCACTATGACATTGCATTGCATTACCACCAACTTCTTCACAGACATTTCCGTAATGAGAAGACAACAGTGCCACAAATACAAATAATTTACGTGATCGTCAAGTTTATGCATATTCTTATAATTACTCAAACATCACTGTCTTTGAAATGCTATTATTCCCATCATTGCACTTTAGTATCTGAAAACGATGCATAGCGGGGGCATCCGTGTCTTATGGACACATTTCTAGTTTCAAGGATGTAACCAGAAACAAACCTATTATTTTAGGCCTAACTGTTAAAGGACAATGCATACCATTACGATTATGATTACGCCATATGGCCTCCATAAAAGCAAGATAAGGATAATTTCTCACCGATGAAGCAGTTTCAACAAACTTGAAAACATG
Source organism: Corbicula japonica (assembly GCA_038501625.1). Classification (NCBI taxonomy): domain Eukaryota; kingdom Metazoa; phylum Mollusca; class Bivalvia; order Venerida; family Cyrenidae; genus Corbicula; species Corbicula japonica. The sequence goes on from JAZAYU010000147.1 coordinate 643,242, forward strand.
ATAACTTAATAATTTTGTAAGTTTGTAATTATGTTTACATGTATTTACATTCAATAAATATATCAATATTAATACAGAACATTCATTAAATAAAACGAAAACAAAATGGCAAGTGGTGACAGGATGGTAGAGGAGATACTGGGCGTCGTGTATTGTGCTCTGCCGCGGTCACCGGTGTTTTCTGGCACTGCTATGCCGTCTCCGGAATTTGGATTTCCGGGAATTTCCGTAGTTTCACCGGAAACATTATCTGTTCCATGATCCGAGTGGTCGTCGCCGTGTGTGTGTATTGTACCGTCAGAATGCTTGTTACACGGTGAAGCTAAAAGATAAAGCATATTGATTTCAAACGAAAGCCAACAATGAAAATTCGTGTTTGAAATAAAATAATTAATAGCCTCTGGTGATGTATCGAAGTTATTTCAAAGGGGCTTCAGATGCGTAGATATATATCTCTCGGGGCTATACCATCTCGATATATCATTGCGCTTCTGGATTTATTGTAATTACACGAATACTGATATGTATCTCTACAAAGAAAAAAAAGTTTATTTTTTTCACAGGTTTTAATCACTTTCGAGATGTTTAAAATACAACATTTGGTAAAATAATCACAGGTTTGTCAAATCGGACAGAACGTTTAATCATCGCTTAATATATTATTTTGTCCAAATATGGTACATTAAAAATTTAATGCATTCGATTCTAAAGCTTCGGGTAGTTAAGGGCCTTCCACAGTCGTCATTCCACTTCATGTTTAAAAAGAAAATGATACAGATTTCTTTAACAGAAGAAAACAGTTCACTACAACTTTCGAAAATGAAATGGAATCAATATATTTATTTTAAATACGATAAGAAGTTTTAGAACGGTAAAGAAAAATAACTAGTGGCGTGACAATTTTTCTCTTCATAATTGAAAGGACACAAGATAATGTTGACAGTATCTTATTACTCATGTTGACATTTAAAATGATGTGACGTGTTTTTTTTTCTTTTCGCATTTGGATTAAAACAGAATGTGACACCTTTTGCATCAACGTTTCATTAATTAGGCTTTAAAAATATTCTTATCGGCTGGTATGACACGAGGTACCTTTCACAAATGGAAAAATCTATATAAGTTAGTTTCAAGAACTGTTTTCGATAACTTTAGTTTTTACCCTTCCATTTACTTGGTAATGTGGAAGTGTCATACTAGTAAAATACTAATATGAAGATTCAACGCATTACGTCAAATCCATTTTAGTCCTGCATTCAATGGTTGCCACTACAAAAATAAACTGTAGTTAAAGTTTATCAAACACTACTTTGTGTCACAAAGTGTTAGAAAGCAACGATAATCAAGCTGTAAATATATACCAAAGCTTCAGAATATGTTTGAAAAACAAAGTTTATCACTGTCACAGAGTGGGAGAGAAAAATGTTCACACAGTCTGGCCGGGACTCACTGGTATAACATTGCTCTTTCTGATCTAGAACAATTTCGTTAGAATGTTGGTATTTACTTAGAATGTCTTATGACTTCCAATAACAACCAAACGCGTTAATTTCAAATTTGCCTAAAGTATGCACTTCAGCACCGTCTTTGTTTGTTAAAAGAGTTATGCTAATGACCGACTAGCTTTTTGGAAAGCATAATTTTGTTTTGCCTATTATTGACAGTTTCATGACTCGATTTGAAACTTCCGCAAAAAATATGTGTTTTCGCATGTTCCAAAGATTATTTTGTAGCTTCAAAACCAAATTAAAACTTTGGAAAGCTAAAACTTGTATTGTCTATTATTGCCAGTTTCATGACCCAATTAAAGATTCCTGCAAAAATGTGTGTTCTCATGTTCGAATGATATTTTTTACATTCAAAACATTATAAAACTTTAATAACCAGTTGAGTGGCAAAATGCAAGATTACAGTTTAGCAAACTTATCAAAGTAATGACGAATGTAATCCATATCGAGCTAGCTTAAACATGAGAAACGTTCCCCGTGATATCCCTGTCCCCGAGTTTCACAAAATACTGAAGAAGTTCGTAGATAAGAAAATAAAGCAAAATAATTAGCTAATCTCTGGTCAGTGCTCTGTACACATTGTAGTTGCTAATAGAGTCATAAGCTGTACATCTTTTGTTTATCATACACAGTATACATTTACTAGACAAAATACATGTTATGTTTATTGTTATTTGTCGGAAATATCTTTATGAGTTATAAGCCTAGCTGATCAGAAGCTGGAGAGAGGATTTAAGAATAGGTACAGACTCCATATATGACGTCGTTTAACATCCAATACGAGGCCTCTAGGTTTTCATAGATAACGACTGAGTAAGAGTCTATCCATAAATAACGACTTAGTAAGAGTCTACTTTTCTAAACTATCCGTTCCGTCTGGTCCGTGAACTTTGCTTTACACCGGTGTTCAGGTAGAAAGCTCAAGTTTGGTCCATTATAATATGTCGGTCATCAGGATGACCGACAATTAGTATGGTACGAGTACATTGCACTTTTCAACTTTACGATCAACAGGTGTTGTTTGTTTGTTGATGGGTTTTTTTTGTTGCTAAAACCGGGTCTCTTTGGATTTCTTCTGCGTCACACATTTTAATATTGCATATCCGCTCGGCTACGGGCCTGTATCGATCCGCAAAGGGAGAATTCCAATCTATTCTACAAGAGAAAAAAAGATGCAGAACGTCGGCGTAAATAATAATGTTTTTATTTTCAATTAGATAGTTTGACGAAAGAAACTTTATTATGCTTTCATGCAGAAGCGTTCATTACTTGCGGACGAGTAGAAAATGGTTTCGAAGGTATCAGCCTTCCTCATTGATCAACGACACACCGTTGGGAATATACAGATGAAATAAAAACGTCACGGTAATTCAATGATAATAATACATTCTTTTATGTTTTCTGAGGAAAAAAAGTAGCAATAACATTTTTATTCCAAACTCCATTTCGTGATTTATTTTATTTTAGTAACACCACTCTTTACCAAAATTATTTTAAATTTTGTTAAATTATTGGCCATGTATCAACGATTTTAATTATAAGTTGGCGCGCCTGATACTTCTTAGGAAAATAATCAAGTGATGGATAAGGTCATTAACTGCAGAAATATGCACGAATACATCGCAATATGATGGGAAAAAAAACGTACAATTAAACTAACAACATGACTAAGCATAAAATTATAACGACCGTACTTAGTTTTTTTTTTAATATTGATTTTAAATACCATCCTTAATATTAATTATCTATTTTTTATTATAAATTGTAAAGCATTTTCTGTTGTTTTGGGGCCTCGTGGAAGATGTCTGTTTAATGAACTTTCTCGTAAAATAAAATCGTAATTATAAAAAGCATTTATTATTATTATCATCTCAATAATGTCATGTTTTGTCCTGTTCAACACAATAGACGGACACTAAATGAAGCCAACCAAATTATTTATTGACAAAATTTTATATCTTATTAATTTTCACAAAATACCGTGACTGACTGATCTCTGCTCTTATCCACGAGAAGCAGATATAAACTAGTACTTGTACAGGGTTTAACCACCAAGATGCAGAATCTTTTGGTGCACTTCGTGCATTAATTTGGCCACATTCACGATAGTCTGACAGAAGAACTATCTGTGCAAATATGTTTTAAACTCAAGTTTTGGTTTTGAGAATAAACCGGAGTATAGGTGAACGAAGTTGTTGAAGACATAAGTAACACTGGTTCATACGTGAACATTTCTTCTATTGAAATCTTCTACTTTTGACATAAAAACAACAAAAACATGAAGTTGTAGAGTAGAACCGAATACTGGTGAAAGAAAATGTTAACGAATTCTGAAATACTGAAAAATTGTATGAGCAAATGTAACATAAATAAGGCCTAAAAAAATAGGTCTGTTTCTGGTTACCCGACCGACTGTCTCTTTTTAGCGCCGATCGTAACTTTTTTTCAGCCTCCCAAAAATTGTATGAAAAGCCGACCGGGTTTTTTTTGACCGACGAAAAATTCTGTTATTGTCGGACACAATGTCCGGTGCAAAATAACAGCCAGCACCGTTTCATTTTTGGAAAATTTACTTTCACTTTCTTCTCCGGTGCTATTTTTAACTGTTAAACGCATGATTTTTTCGGCGTTAGCTGTCTAAGCTCACTTTTGACCTAGTTTTTCGACCAATGAAATATTGTAAATAAAACTTATTATGCAGCGGGAAAATCAAATAGATTATTTTGATTGGTTATTAGTGGGTCTCGTTAATGATTACCGCAACGATTTTTATATTGTGTGTTAGTATTTACATGGCACTTATATGTTCGGGCATTTACGTTTTTTTAAAGCGATAATTGTATTGGAGAAAAAGATATTTACGGTATAAATAACCAGTTAAGTCAATTGATGGCTTAAATACGATTTTATATGGAATATTCATGGGTGTCAGGTAAACACTCGAGTACAATACACAGTGTAAAACGACAGAGAAGTGCTGATATTTCTGGTTCTTACTGGTTCCTTTCTAGTTCCTTTAATACTGATTGTTAATTTGAAGTCCAGATATTCAAATCGCCTTGGTGTAGTGGTTATCACACTCGCCTCTCAAGCGGAGGCCCCGGGTTCAATACTCGGGAGGAACACTTTTTTAAAGTTAATTTACGTAAAAGTTGGTAGATTTCGCTCTTGTAACAAGTTGTTATTATTTTCATTTATTGTATTTTAATAACATTTATTCGTCATTAGTACTAACTCTACAAGAGGTATTTTATTGAAAGTGAATAAATGTACAGTTAATGTTAGACATTCTTCTTTAATCGACGTATTATCACCAGACGAAATTTGTGCACGCTCTTTATTTTATTCTTTATTACATATAAAAATCTTTTCCATCAACGCCGTTTATCTTTTTTAAAGATATTTCTTGTTTACCATGTATCACTATATGTAAACCCCGTTGCGTGTGCTTTCGGGTCAAGGTTGCTAATTCCACAATTGAATTCGCCGAGGGAAATAATCATGGCCAACGTTCGACGAGCCAGTAAAAATATTCATTTTGATCCATCGACGACTTCATTGAAGAATTAAGGAAGCAAATAGATTAAGATTTCTGTTCGAAGTGCATACGTGATACGGCGTAAATGCAGAATCGTCGAATAATGGCTTTATGAGTGAACATTTATGTACTGATATTTGTATCGTAAAATGAGTGAAAGAAACAGCACTGATCAAATTAACCCTGCTTTGGTGGAAGTGATAGAACTTTTACCATCATTGACGGGATATGTATTTATTTGATTATGTGTTAATTATGGTGGCTGATTGATGCCATTTCGTTTTTTCGTTATTTCGCCGCGAAATAACGCCAAGCGAAAAGACGAAATAACGAAAAAACGCCACTCGAAAAGACGAAATAACGAAAAAACGTCACGCGAAAAGACGAATTAACGAAAGAACGCCTCGCGAAATAACGAAAAACGCTATTTTAGCGCGAAATAACAAAAACTCGCCGTGCAAAAAAAAACGTCAATTTAACTGTACAAAATAGCGTTCTTTCTAGCTTCTCCTGGCGTTTTTTCGTTCTTTCGCTTGGCGTCTTTTCGTTATTTCGCTTGGCGTCTTTTCGCTCGGCGTTATTTCGTTATTTCGCGTGGCGTTTTTTCGTTGTTTCGCGTGGCGTTTTGTCGTAATTTCGCCTGGCTTTATTTCGCTTTGCGTTTTTTTCGTTATTTCGCCTGGCGTCTTTTCGTTATTTCGCTTGGCGTTTTTTCGTTATTTCGTCTTTTCGCGTGGCGTCTTTTCGTTATTTCGTCTTTTCGCGTGGCGTCTTTTCGTTATTTCGCTCGGCGTTTTTTCGTTATTTCGTATTTTCGCTTGGCGTTTTTTTCGTTATTTCGTCTTTTCGCGTGGCGTCTTTTCGTTTTTTCGCTTGGCGTCTTTTCGCTCGGCGTCTTTTCGTTATTTCGCGTGGCGTTATTTCGCTTGGCGTCTTTTCGTTATTTCGCTTGGCATCTTTTCGCTCGGCATGCATGTTTCTGTTACAGACTCAAAGTGCTATGCACAAGAACC